>JAJTJO010000891.1:0-174259 GCA_024550625.1 Dendroctonus valens
ACAGATCGTGTTTTGAACGATTACCTTTTTATCACAAATGCTTTTTAGGTTGATATTGGGGCCTAAAATGATATATAGTCAAAATGTAGATAAGCCGTTTCACATATCGATGGCAACTTGGATTTGGAAACTTCCTGTGATGGTATACGCAGGTTATCTGCTCAGTTAATAAAGAAAACTTCTTATTATGTACCTTACAAAAGCCAGGTCTGCTCCAATGTCCTCTAGATCTCGAATTTTCTGTAAGTTGAAATAATTGGTATTTTATATAAACAGCTTAACTGATTGGTTGGATCTGCAGGTTGGAGATGAAATATCCTTCACAACTAGTGGAAAAGCGCATGTTCACCTCACTGGATATTTAACCGGCAATGATGACGATGAAGGTATGGCCTTAGAATATTTAGTCGAGGAAGAGGAGCAATCGGATAATGTAGATTATGGATCCCCATCAAAGAAACGGACCCTAAAAGAAAATGGAACCACCTTTAAATGTAAGTGCTCAGGAATCAATACATTAGGGAGAAAAATGCCTCATTCAAGACTGGCTACAAGCAAATGAATATGTATTTCTAAACCCACTTTTGGTGAAATGAATGGGGATTTTAAGGGCGCCACATTTTTAAAATGGTTTCGACCGTACAGGGTTTTTAAAAAAATTACAAATCAAACTTATCGTTTTATAATGGGTTGCATTCTACAGAAAAAAATTAAGTAATTTTCTATAAATCATAACATAGAAAATGTGAACCTTTATTGATATAATGTGAAACTGTAAGACCCCTTTAATAGTTATTCATACCGAATAACTTAGGCCATTAGTAAACGTACCTTTTCTTAAAATTAAATAACATTAGTAAACATGTCTTAAAACTTAAGATTGTTTACTTATGATAATGATAGAATTTACATGTATATTTAGTACAAAGGTCATTTTATTTATGTTATAATTTATGCACAGTGGATAAGGCGGGATAAGAACGTTTTTGCATTTCGCCTATGGTTTTACAATATGTCGAAGATGATTCACATTTCTATATTAGACTTTGTTGAAACGTATCTTTGTTTTACCTTTAGATCTTAATCATTTATAGAGTGTTCCATTCAATACGGTTGACATGATTCGTTTTTTGAGCACCATATGTGTGTCCATAAAATTTGTAAATTTTCCTGTGGCAATAAAGCATATTTGATTTGATTTTGATATAATTAGAACTATTTTAATATTTAAAACTGTTGGTTTTTTTAATTATGTTGTCAGTAGGACATTGGTCCTATTGTTCGTGTTGTACTCGAGTGATACTCTCGATGTGAATACTTCTCTGAATATCTAGCTATACTTGCTAACGTAACGAACCAAAATCCTACAGACCACGGCAGAACATCCCGAAAACCAGCAGTTTTTCAAACGAGGTCGGAAAAGCCTAAACCATTTCATAATTTTTAAATATGGTCCTCTTAGGCTATATTTGCATTTAAAAGACCAGTGATATCTCATGAGATAAAGTTTCGCATATTGCGCGCCACTCTGTACATTATAAATAAGCTAATAATGGCTATTTTGTGCAGCATCAAAGAAGCCAAAATTAGAAAATGGCACTTCTATAGAAGATATTGACGTAGAGGAGGACTCAGATGATGAAGACTTTGTTGTAGCAGAAGAGGTAAATTAGTGATAAATTGGTCCCATTCATATATTGTTTCTCCACATCATTTTATTTGTCGCACACTAGTAATTAAGTCTTGAGTAAACTCACAAAATAAATGAAACTTGCATGTTAAAAATATTGCCACATATACATATGCAAAGATTTGGAGTATACAATTAAACTTTGTTTTTAGGACGAAAGTGAAGAAGACGATAGTGAAGAAGAGGAAAACCTGTTGGAAGAAGTAGAGCAGCTGGAGGAAGCGGAAGAACCAGTTATTGAGGAGGAGAAAATTAGTAAAAAAATTAAGCGAAAACTCAAAAAGGTACATTTTATAACTGATGCTGCTCATTTCTAAATAAGAGGAGATCTTCAATTGCAATCGTAATAGTTACAGGAACAACCTATGCAACTGCAAGTTACCCAACCAAACGCGGAACCATTTAGAAAGCGGCGTGATCGTGAAGGATTTGGTGCAAGGCAGTGGCCCTCGCGCCAGAAATGGACGATATGTTGCTGTAAGTACGGGCAGGGGATTTTGCGGTATCTCTAACTCGAAACAATTTTTAGATTTCCTATGAAGGAAGGCTCCAAAAGAATAATAAGGTTTTTGACAAAACGACGAAAAGAAGCGGTTTTAAGTTTCAACTCGGTATGGGTGAGAGTTATTAAGGGTTTGGATATCGGTATACCTGGTATGAAGAAAAACGGAACGAGGAAAATTATTTGCCCCCCTCAAACTGCGTAAGCATTTCCCACTTTAGTATGCTATTCATTACTCAACAAATGGCTATTTCAGGTATGGAAGTAAAGGAATTCTTCCGACCATACCTCCAAATTCGACTTTAGTATTTACAGTTACCCTTAACGAAATTAAATAGGCATGTTCCAAATGTAAACATTACTTTTTCATGAATAAATTTTTGGTATAATTTAGTGTTTTTATTAAAAAATACTTGCTTTCATTAAAAATCATTGGTGGGAATGGTGTTTTATAATAATAATAATTATATTGTTATGTGATACCAAACACATCAATATATGAGCGTTATAAATTTGAGTGGCATTTAAAGCTGAATAATGCAATATAAAATTTGAACTTAATTTCCTGTATTGTTCATTTCACTCAAGCGAAATGTATTATTTTGTGTTATATTATACAGGTTAAAGAAGACATTTACTGCGCCGCGCAAGTATAAATCTTCCTCATTTGATTATGATTAAGGCCGGGTTGTACAATCAGAGCTCAACACGAGTTCAACGCTGAACTAGTAGTGAACTTGACAGCCGGATGTTGAGTATATTACATAGTATACTGTAGCCAGTATTTCAGCATGAGTTTAAGCTCGGTTCAGTTGAGCGACCAGATTTGGTCGCTTAAACCCGGTTCACTGGCAGTTGTGTGTATCATAGCGAAGCCGCATGGGTCATATCAACAAACTAAAATTCGAATATAAATTTCATAACTCTGGCACAGCTCATTATTATACAGGGTGATCAAAAGTGGCGTCATTCCTCTGGGGGTGTTTTTGGAGTACAGGAAAAATAGTAAAAAAATTAATGCTTATCAAAAACTGAGATATTTGCCAAAAACTAGATCAGAATTACGGCAACGATGCTTTTCAAGGTAATCTGACTAATTAACATTACGTAAATACCTGTTACTTCTTAATGATTGAAAATTGTAGTAACCATGGATAAACACAAAACAAAGAAAGAGAGAGCAATAGAAATATTTGAGGTTAGGAAAACTCTGTCAATTTGCCGTCAGTCCTGCCATCCCTTTTTGGGGCAGATGAGTGATATACCTAAACCCCCACCACATCTCCAGTCCTCAAAAGGTTATGTATCAATGATTAATATTAATCAAATAAAATACAATTAAGTTGTTAAATCACAAGAGGTTGACGAAGTTTCGCCCGTTTAACTCCAGACATGTTTTTTCCCCAATCACTTTATTGTGCACTCTTCGTCGCAGTCTGGGATCACCTTTTGATCAGCTTGTATTCGGTTAATTAATTCCTGCTCAATTTTTACCGGTGTTCGGAAGATCAGAGAGTTAATGTGTCCTTGTGTTCTGTGTATCTTACATACATGGTAGGAATGTGGCCCTTCCTCTGGGGAGTTATAAGGACAATTATCCGGTGCATAGCAAAGTGTCAGTGGTTGTGCAATGCTCCGAGCACTCCTGGAAGGCTCTGCTGCAATTATTTCCAATACCTGTGCCTCTGTCTGGAACCCGAGCACCTCTAGATCGTTCACAATCTGCGTCAATTCCTGGAGCCAATCGTCCAGTGTCTCTAGCCCTTTGCTGGTGTAAGGTCTTACACCTTCTGCTATGTTAGTGTGGCATTTTCCCATGACTAATCGCATATCCGCAAATTCGATGTTGTTGTACATTTGTGAAAGGAGCTTCAAAGTAAGTCACAGATTGACAAATACTTGTTATTACTGACAAAGGCTATCTACCTGTAACTATCTGTTAATGACAAAAAACATCATTGCCGCTTTGACTTTTCATCAAAAAATTGTAGATGGGGTATTTTTAATTTTTTTCGTATATTTCTTTTTCCTGACTGTACTTTTTAATTCATTCCAATATATTCCTGGGTTTTTCAGTCAATTTTATTGTCACTAATTATGGTGTTATGTGATGAGCCCTGCGTTTCGTCCCGGGTCTACCTATTGGACTCGTCAGTAAGGCTTAGGTAGACCTTGCCTTATACGCCAGACATCGGTTCTTACGTGTTCGGACGTAAATGAACCGAGCCGGTATAGATCTTCTGCGGTGAGATATTGGCAACCCGTGTTGCCGATTAGCTACATATCATAGTCATCATAGTATAAGGCAAGGTCTACCTAAGCCTTACTGAACGAGTTAATTTAAATTACAGGATATGGCTGTTTCTGCGGAGATAATGCTATTGACGACGCTCAGATTTTATGCCACTGGTTCATTTCTACAAGTTGTCGGAGATTTTTCGGAATCGATAAATCAACTGACAACATTTGACAAGCTCTCAAATGTGAAGGTGGAAACAGCCATACATACGAACTGATGGGGTGGAGAAGACACCGAAACGTATTTGTAAAAAAAAAAAATTTACAATAAACACTAATATTGACTGCAACCCAGGAATTCTTTTGGATTAAATTTCTTAATATCGTTTGTCGGTGGCCCGGATCTGCTCTCGGTAGTACAATATTCCAACATTCTGCATTACGAGCGAGATTTGAAAATAATGAATTTAAGGGAGATGTTCTAGTAGGAGACAGTGGGTATGGCATTAAGCCATTTTAATAACGCCATTAGGTATTATTTCAGAACCCCCAGATAATTATCCATTTGCTAAAACATAAAACATTTTTTAGAAATCCAGTAACTGCAGGTGAGCAAGTAGTAGCAAGTTTAGGTCAACGAATCCCAAATTAGAACTCGCAATCCAATCGAGCGAGCATTTGGAATATGGAAAAGGAGGTTTCCAATTCTTAATTTTGGAATAAGACTAAAACTACAAAAGTTGAAGCAATAGTGATTGCTACGGTAATACTGCATAATATTGCAAAAATGGCAAATGAAGAAATGCCTCCAGTAGAACAAATTGAAGAAGAAGCTGTGGAATTAGCAATAATGTAGGAGTTCCAGAGGTAGTTGGGGAAATGATATTACCAGAACTAGATTAATCCATTATTTTAATTCATTAGCCTAAGTTAATAATATGTCTAGTTATTTATACATACAACAATTTTAATAAACCAACAGTTATTTTAAAATTTTTTCTTTTGTTTTTTTTTTCATATTAAAATTTCCATTCTTAAATTATGGTCCTCCGTCATTTGTTTAGTTGCAATTCCTTAATCCGCATATATACCTCGTGTTTTTCTTTCATATTTTAATTGCATCTGCATATCTTGCTTGTGTTTTCTTTCATACACTGCAATTTCATTGATGCTCCTCCTGAAGGTTAATTTCTTTATAATTTTCCAACTTTGTTTTGGCTGCTGCCCATATCGGATACTCTATTATCGCTTGTTTTTATTTTTTATGTAAAATAAAAAACAAAGTCAATTCAAAATGCCAAATAAAAAGTGAGTTACAAGTACTTCCTGCAAACTTGGGTACTTGTATTTTCTCCGACTTTCTCTTTCGTAGCATTGCTGGGTTGTACTTCTTCCAGTCATCTGACACAGGTAGAATATTAGGACGGATCCTAACGAAGGGATTTATTTTGCTGGTTTGTTCCGGGTTGGAGGCTTAAATCACAGTTAAATCTATCTATCTAATCTATGTCTTTAATTAGAATTTTACCTTGGTGGTCTTCTACAGCAGCTTGTGATGTATTTTCAACATCTTCCATGGGTATTAAAGTAAAAAGCAATAAATAAACAGTTTGTCACTTCATTTCCTTACAATATTCACTATCTAGCGCATCATTGTCAAATGCTGACAATGCCTCTTCAGCTCTTACACCTAATAATGTCTTTAGATTGATTTCAACATCCGACAATGTTATGCTTAGGGGAGGGCCCCCTCCGGTACCCCTGTTGTAGTTTTTCTTATCACCCACCTTCTTTGTAACTCTTTTTTTTTAGTTTTCATACTTTTTCCGATATCGTCTTTGGAACGAGATGTAACTTCCGAAGTTCCATTAAATTCAACCTCGATTTTAGCCCAACAATTAATTTTTTCCATGTGACTTGTATCGGTTTGTTGCATTCTATAATGTTCCAACATTTGGTCACAAGGTCTACTAAAAGGGACTCTTCACTGCTTGTAAAATTTGGGGCTCTTTTTTGACACTCCATGGTTCCACGTTCGAACAGCACACATCACAGCTAAAAAGTAATCTTAACCTAACACGTTAACAGAAAACATGATAATTTTCACCATGCGCATGCGCTAGCAATTGCCAACCGCATAAAATAAACTGTTCCTCGGTTCACGTGAACCCGAGACGCATATGACTTGTACAACGCACAGTTGGCCGGCTGCTAAGTTCAACTGGAGTTCAGGTTCAGACCATAGAGAAAGTAAAATAAGACAGTTGGCAATCTTATGCGTGACCTTGGCACCGCGTTCCCGCTACTAGCGCTACAACTAACCGACCGGCGACTGGCCAGTACTAAAGTATCGATTTTTCCGCCGAGAACCTATGGTCATGTCCAGGGTAGGCCAGACCAGTTCTGTCTCTTTTTAATTTGCGGAGCAACGAGGCTGGATATTATTCTTGAACTGCTATGTCGCTTATGGAAATAAAACTAACCTCATAATCAATTTTAACCACGCTTCAGATTCGGTCGTGTTAAAATAATTTATATTTCTTATACCTAAACGGTATTAATACAATCCTTCCAACAGAACATTTATAATATTATATATATAACAGAATATTTGCTGTACAGACGTAAGTATTGCAACATAATTGGTTTTTTTAAAATATTACCATTTTTATCTGTTTCTTGTTTGTTTATATAATTACACGTGTATAAAGATGAGTCCTACTAATCGTGTTATTTCGTATAAATGTGCAGCATCAAACTGCAAAAATGCCGACAAGGTCACAAGTTTAGCTAACCAGAGTTCCAGCTTCCTTTTTGGACACTTTGGAAGACAATTTGTGTTTTTCTGTAACATACTTAATAAATATAATTTTATTTTGATGATTCAGGTATATACATTTTCCTTCCCTTTCATGCTTCCCCTTAAAGTAAGTTAATTATTATTAATATATCTATTCACATCTGGATACAAATCGCATGTGTTTGTAAAAATCGAGTTCTAAGTGTTACAATTTCGATGTCCCTACACACTATAGTCTCGGTTCATTAATGGAAATAGGAATTTGTGAACACCCTGTTGAGTAAACAGCACATTTTCTATTACTATTAATAGCCGAGATAACCTGTGTGGACACCGAAATTGAAAACCTGAGTATTTTTGTACCATTTACAATTCCCCGCTTCTAACTGGCCCGTCAAAGCTTCCCGGTCAGCCCGATGTGGCGTACGCGGTGCCGAGTTTTAACATTACAACGCCACCTCTCTTATTTTAGTTTCTCTATGGTTCAGACTGAGTTCACTTGAGCCCAAGCTTAAGCTTCCATTGTACAACCCGGCCTTAGACTTTCTGCGAATTTTAGCAAAATGAACACAAATAGTATATAGGGAGATTCAAAATTGTGGATATTCCTTTGAAGAGAATTTTCACATTACGTATGAATAGCTTTTGCAAAACCTTTATTATTAATAAAGCTGACAAGCGGTCTGTTAATAGATTTTGTAAGGAGCTAAATTATCTTTAGGTGCCCAGATAACACAAAACAACCTAGGAATATTCGCAGAAAGTTCCAAATTGAATATATATATATCTAGATATTCTATGAATATACCGGGAATATTCAGAATATTATTCTTCAGATTGGTACATTCCAAGAATATGTTTTTTCAGGTTGTAGTGGGAATATTCCAGTCAGCATTTGACAAGAATATTCCAGAATATTCATATGGATATATTCAATTCGGTATTTTGCTGAATTTCCTATGTATATTTCAAATTTGTAGGACCGAAACGAAATAAATGTTGCGCAGTTCTGACTGACTGACCATAGGGTCGTGGCCACCCACGTGACCATGATACTTACGGTCGTGACCCATGACCATAATGCACCATATTGAATCATGGGTATTCAGCCCCTGTGCTGTATCATCAATGCTATTTTTAACGTCCACACGTTATGCCAACTTAACAGTTCAGGATAACATTTTCGATAACGTAGCAGCACACCGAGGGTGCTGTATCTCCGAGTTAACGTATGCGTTCCCGACCCAGTTATCTGAGAAAACGTTAAAAGGAAAGAAAATATTGGATGCATAAAGTGAGATGCCCATATACGAATAGTCTATAAGTTAGAGAGAGAGTAAGATTTGTATGAGGGTAACATCAAACAATCGAAGCTTCTAAAGATTCACATATGTCTCACATATGCACGTTTTGGCCCTTTCTTTCGGACAAATGGTCAAAATGACTTTGACTTTCATTTCATTCGTTACTTTTCTTTACCTATGGCTTAAACGCTTTCATGGAGGATCCACAGAAAAGGCAAAAAAAAAACCACTCGTAAACAGTTTGAAAATTAAATTGAATTTTTGGAGCAAAATAAAGTACTAGTGAAGTGGGCAAACAAAGCCGAGTGAAGCAAAGACAGAGCAAGAGCATTTACCAATTCTGCTAGTAAAGCTAACCTTATAAGACCACCAAATGACATATTTTTATTTCAAATTGAAAACAGATTATAGCTAAAACACAAAACTATGCTCTGATTAAACACTGTTTTATTAATTACTACGAGGGTTAACTTCGAGCGACACACGTTAAGTTCCAAAACGGCATGACATTTGATGATGTTATTTCTGAAGCGCTATTTCTAAATATAACGTTCGTCGATAGCGTGCGCCTGTTATAATATAACGGTTTGCCTGATACAACACACGAGTTCCAGTCACATAACGTTTCTGACGGATAACATGCACGTTAAAGTTAACGTGGTGTCGCGTAGGGGGGATTTTCTCGAACCCTAAGCATTCGCTGGAGCCCGAGCGTGCGGGGGACAGCACTCGTGCTTCGCCGTCGGTACCCGTGTCAAAGGTGGTTGCAGTGACCGTAGGATCCCGTTGGAGAGTGTCCCGGACACTTAAAAATTCGTTCCTGTCGTGACGGGGGTCCCCACCAGGAATAATTTCCCCCTCGCAGGGATCGACCGTATCGCGTGGGGGGGGGGGGGGGTACGCTCCATAGCGTAAAATAAAATTAAAAAAATAGAAATAAAAAGTTACCTCGCTAAGAGTACCGCCAACGGGCTGAGTACTCTTCAGTCCAGGGATGCCAGGTGATTGAAATCCCCAATCACCAAAGGAATATTTAAAACTAGTTAGAGGGGCAGCTGAAAAATGGGGGAGGCAATCCGACTCCGCTACTAAAAGGCCACCACCACTAACGCTAAACTTACTACTTAAACTCGTAACACTAACACCCAAGCACAAGCATGCAGATAATTGTCCATGCACGTGGTCCGGGAAACGCGGTTGAAAGACCGTGGACTCCGTACGACCAGGTGTTGGAAGAAAAACACGTGTTCTTGGAATTACTACACCCTCAGCGACACGCGAGGGTTATAGGGACACACGCACACTTGACCATGCAAGTGGATTGATGGCGTAAAATTTCGATTGGGCAAAGCCGCGAACCGAATATTGAAATAGCTCAAATTGAGTTCTAGACTTAACAAGATAGCTGAAAGTCGAAGCGGTCACCAAAAATCGACCGTCGGTCACGAATTCAGCTAAACGACTCCCCTTTCACCGACCGCCGCTACCCCCGAAGCGTACCCTTGCGTACCCTTTTCGCGAAGTCGCCCTCTATCCGACACCCCCCACCTAGAGGGGTGTAATCCTCCAGAAACGAGGGTGCCAACTCTTCTGTGGGGGATTCAGGCAACCGAAGGCTCGGGGAGGTTATTAGAAGACGCTGGCGGCCCGTTAATCGCCAAGGCTTCCGAAACAAAGTTGTTCAAACTGGGTCGAGCTGTTCGCCCGGGAATAATATACGTCCTTTCGAGCTTTTTGTCTTGGGGAGGACGTCAATAATCCGGCTGGTATAACATTGGGGTGGGTCATTGGTATGGTTGACCGACTTCTCTACTTGGAGAAGGTGGATCGGAGAGGGAGTGTATATGCTCAATGGCGGACTTTCTTGACCTCCTTACCATGGCGCTCCCCAGTGGTCAATCCCGTCGAGTTCCAGCACAAACTGTGTGAGTTTTTCTTCGCGGACTTTCGCGTGATCCGGTTTGAGATTTTTTTTGTAATCGCCAAGTCGAGGCCTTGCGTTTTTTTGCAGAACGGCGTTGATCCATGAAATCGCGAGCTGTTCTACTTCGGTGGGCAGCGTGAGGGCCCAGCTAGTGTGTTCCTCAAGGAGGGGGGACGGTAATTACGTCGACGCGTGGTTCATCGGTTCGCTCGAAGTGGTCGGAGAACCAAATTCTTCTTCGGACTCCCTCTCGGAGGTGTATCGAGTCGTCGTCTGGAGGGTTGACCGGTTGCCCGCGGGGGCAGGGCGCATGTCGTCGACGTGGACGTTCACCGGCTTGTCGTTTATGATAACCTCGTAGGTAGTTTCTCCGTGACTTTAACGACCTCCCATGGCCCTGACCATTTTATTCCAAACGCGCAGGGGGCTCTGAACCTTCACGTTGACTCGATCGCCGACGTTAAAACTGATCGGTGCGGCTTGGTTGTCGTTCTGGTACGTTTTCTGGAAGTTGAGCTGCCTTTCGAACACTTCCAGGTTCCTTCTTCTTCTTCGCTGTCTGGGCTCGTTGTGCCGGGCGGTATTTAGCCTAGTGAGTCGTCCAATCGCCTGGACAGTGTAGCTCGTATCCCAGGACAATGGAGGCTGGAGTCTCTTGGGTGGCTCGATTCTGACGGGTGCGAAGTACTTGTAACGCCTTAGGCAGCATTACCTCCCAAAGGCGTTCGGGTTTGTTGGTCAATAAAATGCGCAGCACCTTTTTTAATTCCTGGGCGCGCCTTTCCACTGGATTTGCCTGTTGGTGAGCGACGCTGCTAGTCCAGTGCTGGATCTGGTGCTTGTCGCAGAGGCGACGTACTTACTTCGGAACGGGGTGCCGTTGTCGGAGATCAGGACTCTTGGGGCTCCATATCGCGCGAATATCTCCACCTTCAGGAATTCGGCTATTTCTTGTCCCCGGATATTGTGGAAGGCTTTGGCTTCGACCCACTTGCTAAAGACGGTCCTCAATTTGTAGGATATACCGGTACCTATTCGGGCGGCTTTCGGGATAAGGACCCAGAATGTCCGCTGACAGCATTTCAAAGGGAAAGGTGGGTGATCGAGCGTGTTGTGGGGCGCGTTCCTGTCGCTGCTGCGTCTTGGTCGCGGAGCAGATTGTACAGTTCCGTACGTATAGTTGGACATCCGAATGCATGTTGCCCCAAAAGTATCGTTCGTGGATCTTCCTGAGGGTCTCCTTGTATCCTGGGTGGGCATAATCCGTGGAGTCATGATGGTAGAACAATACCTTGGGCACCAGCTGTCGAGGTACCACCAGCCTATTGTCGTATAGAGGGCGACTTCGCGAAAAGGGTTACGCTTCGGGGGTAGCGGCGGTCGGTGAAGGGGAGTCGTTTAGCGGAATTCGTGACCGACGGTCGATTTTTGGTGACGCTTCGACTTTCCGCCATTTTGTTGAGGCCCTGAACTCACTTTTGAGCCTTTTTCAATTATTCGGTTCGCGGCTTTGTACGATCGAAGTTTTTACGCGATCAATCCACTTGCATGGTCAAGTGTACGTGTGTCCTATAACCCTCGCGTGTCGCTGAGGGTGTAGTAATTGCAGAACACTTGTTTTTCTTCCAACACCTCGTCGTACGGAGTCCACGGTCGTTCCAACCGCGTTTCCCGGACCACGTGCATGGACAATTACCTGCCTGCTTGTGCTTGGGTGTTGGTGTTACGAGTAAAGTAGTAAGTTTAGCGTTAGTGGTGGTGGCCTTTTTAGTAGTGGAGTCGGATTGCCTCCCCCCAATTTTCAGCTGCCCCTCTTAACTAGTTTTAAATATTCCTTTGGTGATTGGGGATTTCAATCACCTGGCATCCCTGGACCGAAGAGTACTCAGCCCGTTGGCGGGACTCTTAACGAGGTAACCTTTTTATTTCTAATTTTTTATTATTTTACGCTATGGAGCGTACCCCCCCACGCGATACGGTCGATCCCCTGCGAGGGGGGAAATTATTCCTGGTGGGGACCCCCGTCACGACAGGGACGAATTTTTAAGTGTCAGGGACACTCTCCAACGGGATCCTACGGTCCCTACACCCACCTTTGACACGGGTACCGACGGCGAAGCACGAGCGCTGTCTCCCGCACGCTCGGGCTCCAGCGAATGCTTAGGGTTCCAGAAATCCCCCCTACGCGACATGCATCCCTGGTGGGGACTTCGCTGAATAATCTCCTGCCTAGCAGCCAGCCGTTCCCCGCGCTCGGCCACAGGACTATTTTCCGCAACCCGAACGAGGTCGCTAGGGCCAAAACTCTAACATTCACGACCGCCCCCCAAACCAGTGCCGAACCGGAGTTACGCGGACCAATAAGGACAACATCTACCCCCCGAGGCTGGACATATTGGGCAAATGCCAGCTGACTCTGCTCCCCTTCAGGCAACCGAAGTTTTGGCACAATTAGCCAACGCATTTAGCACGTTAGCCCTAGAGCTCCGCCAACAGAAAAGCCACTCACCCCCGCGACCCACCTTCAGTGGAAAGCCGCATGAGTGTCCGGTCCGATTTATCGACAATTTAACCAATTGGTTGTGCGACCAAAGGGTTTATGATCCAATCGAGCAGAGTCAGATAGCTGCTGCTCAATTACGCGACGAAGCCAAATCGTGGTTCGATCCACTGAGGTTGTTCATTACAACTTTCGGGGAGTTCACTAGACAATTGCTGCACCGGTTTAAGAGTTTGAACTCCTCACTAAACTGAAGGTCGAATTGTTCGGGACCCAGCAACACCGAAATGAGCCAGTGAATATTTTTTTGGCAAGGAAACGTAGTTTGAGCTTACGGCTAAATCCGTGCGCCGCCGAAGACGAGCTAATCGAACTATGCCTTAACTTGTTACGCCCGGAGTTACGAAGCCGATTACGACTGGGCCATTTCGCTGACATGGAAAGATTCACACAGCTAGCCTCTCGAATCGAATCGGATGTTGCCGAAGAAAACCGGGCAAACCAACGGCAGCCCTACAATCGACCAGTCGACCATTTGGCAAACCAACGATCGACCCCCGCAGAAACACCCGCACAACGATCAACAGCGAGCTCGACACACCGAAAGGACAACGGTCGACTTCCGAAACCGCTCCAGTCAGCAGCGCGCCATCCAGCCGGGGAATAATTATTCCAATCGTCGCAACGACAACGGGCCGCGACTTCCCGAATCAATCCGGAGTCTCGAGCCAGAATCTTGGCATTATGCGATAAGCGGAATGCCGAGATCGCGGAACAGGAACGGACAAAAAACGAATAGGCGGGCCACCGGAACCTGCGCGGCCCTCTCCGGTGAGCCACATTTCTCCCGCATCCAACGTTGTCATGGCAGGTGCCAATCACCACAATCACCCACTAACAAGGCCGATTATCCCCGTCATATTTAAAAACCAAAAAATATGACGCATTGCTGGACACGGGCTCCGATTTAAATCTGGTCGATGCCAACATCATAAAAACCCGGAACAAACAAGCGAGCTCCCTACCCTGGAGCTGGCATGTTCCGGAAAGCCGCGCCGAAGTATTGGGCCAGGTGCAAGTGAGCCTGAATCTTGGAGATAACACTATCTCGGTCCAGTGCATTGTCGTTAAGGATTTGCTCTAACCCCTTTATCCTGCGAGGAGAGTTTTTCCGCGAGGAAAAAGTGACCCTGGATTATGATCGACAATGCGCCTACATAGGTGACGCACAGCGGCAAACGTTTTACTGGAGCCGCGGGAGACATCAAGGGACCCGGCAACGTCGAACTGCCCGAACTTAAGCCCGAGCATCCACCCGAACTTCGGAAGTTAATAACCGAGTTCCAGGAAATATTTATCGTGGGGTTACAACAACCTATCACACGACCACGGAGCACCGTATCGTATTGAAGGAGGAGAAGGTCGTCAACAAACGGTGCTACCCGATGACCCCCGAGAAGAAGCGGATAATGTATGAACAACTGGACGAAATGCTCCACGCGGGCGTGATTGAGCCCCACCTCGTCACCCTACTCCTCCCCCCCCTGTACTTGTAAATAGACCCGGCAAAAACCCCCGCTTCTGCGTCGATTATCGGCGGTCTGAACGAGCTGACGAAGGACGAGACCGCCAACCTTCCCCGGATCCAAGACACGGTAAAAGCACTAACGACGTCACGGGTATTTTCCGTGCTCGACTTAAAGAGTGGCTACTGGCAAGTACCGCTTAGCCAGAACAGCAAAAAGTACACTGCGTTCTCGACTCTCGATGGTTGCCAGCTATCAGTTCACCGTCATGCCGTTCGGCCTAAAGAAACGCACCATCCACGTTCCAGAAACTAATGACCGCCGAAGTCCTGGTCGGCCTGATAGGCAAGAACGGTGGAAGTGTAATTTGGACGATATTATTGTACACAGCCCCGACGCGGAATCACACCTGCTAGACCTGCGAGTGGTCCTGGAACGACTGCAAGCCCACCACCTAACGGTATCCGCAGCTAAATGCCAGCTGGTGACTGCTGAGCTAGACTTCTTGGGCTACCGAATCCACGGGGATTTAGTGGAGGTTCAGCCGAAACATCCACTACAAATAAACGACTTTCCGAGGCCCAAGAACCTACGGCAGCTCCAAAGTTTTTTGGGGACCTGCAATTGGCTCCGAGAACACATCCCGGATCTGTCAAAGATATCCGTACCCCTCACCGATCTACTACAGGGGGCGGAAGGAAGTTAAGTGGACCCCCGCCGCCGAAGAGAGCTTTTGAGAGGACCAAGACAGCAGTGGCAACAGCTCAGCCTCTTGGACAGCCGGATTACTCCAAGCCCTTCATCCTGCAACCGACGCATCCTCGATCGGAATGTCAGCCGTCCTATACCAGGAAGAAGACGGCAAGCGTTCAATAATCTCCCACGCCAGTGCGAAGTTCAAAAGCACGAGCAAAAGTACCATATTAACGAGCAGGAATGCCTCGCCCTCATCTGGGCCATCGGCCTGTACAAGGGCTACCTGGAGGACAAGCCATTTACCGTCCGGACGGACAGCAGAGCGCTGACCTGGCTGGGTAAATTCAAAGATACCCGGGCCAAGTTAACTCGGTGGGCCCTCATGTTACAAGAGTACTCATTTACTCTCGAGCACGTGCCAGGCAAACTAAATGAGCTCCCGGACCTATTGAGTAGGCACCCTACCGAAAATGAGTATACGGCCGATCCCGATAATGATCGACTGATTCGCCCCGAGGCCACCTCATCAGGGAATACTCCCCAGGTATTGACCCTCACCGCAGGAGGACTGTTCCACGCTTATCGTAGAGGGACAGGCAAAAGTGCGACATATTAGAAGAAACCATCGCAAGTTGACACTCCTAGCCAACTTCACGGAATTTCTCGCCAGCCCAACAGAAACTCATTAAAAGATATTACTACCTACGACGGTTCTCCTATGGAGAAGACACGAGGCCGGAGATAGGCTGGTGGTACCTCGACAGCTGGTGCCCAAGGTATTGTTCTACCATCATGACTCCACGGATTATGCCACCCAGGATACAAGGAGACCCTCAGGAAGATCCACGAACGATTACTTTTGGGGCAACATGCATTCGGATGTCCAACTATATGTACGGAACTGTACAATCTGCGCCGCGACCAAGACGCAGCAGCGACAGGAACGCGCCCCACAACACGCTCGATCACCCACCTTTCCCTTTGAAATGCTGTCAGCGGACATTCTGGGTCCTTATCCCGAAAGCCGCCCGAATAGGTACCGGTATATCCTACAAATTGAGGACGTCTTTAGCAAGTGGGTCGAAGCCAAAGCCTTCCACAATATCCGGGGACAAGACATAGCCGAATTCCTGAAGGTGGAGATATTCGCGCGATATGGAGCCCCAAGAGTCCTGATCTCCGACAACGGCACCCCGTTCCGAAGTAACGTGGTACGTCCGCCTCTGCGACAAGCACCAGATCCAGCACTGGACTAGCAGCGTCGCTCACCAACAGGCAAATCCAGTGGAAAGGCGCGTCCAGGAATTAAAAAGGTGCTGCGCATTCTATTGACCAACAAACCCGAACGCCGTTGGGAGGTAATGCTGCCTAAGGCGTTACAAGTACTTCGCACCCGTCAGAATCGAGCCACCCAAGAGACTCCAGCCTCCATTGTCCTGGGATACGAGCTACCCTGTCCAGGCGATTGGACGACTCACTGGCTAAATACCGCCGGCACAACGAGCCCAGACAGACGGGAAAGAAGAAGAAGAACCGGGAGGTGTTCGAAAGGCAGCTCAACTTCCAGAAAACGTACCATAACGGCAACGCCGCACCGATCAGTTTTTAATGTCGGCGATCGAGTCAACGTGAAGGTTCGAGCACCCAGCGCGTTTGGAATAAAATGGTCAGGGCCATGGAGGTCGGTAAAGTCACTGGAGAAACTACCTACGAGGTTACCATAAACGACAAGGCCGTGGAAACGTCCACGTCGACGACATGCGCCCTGCCCCCGCGGGCAACCCGGTCAACCCTCCAGACGACGACCTCGATTACACCTCCGAGAGGGAGTCCGAAGAAGAATTTGAGTTCGCCGACCATTTCGAGCGAACCGATGAACCACGCGTCGACGTAATTCCGTCCCCCCTCCCTGAGGAACACATAGCTGGGCCCTCACAGCTTCCCCACCCGAAGTAGAACAGCTCGCGATTTCACGGATCAACGCCGTTCTAGCAAAACGCACGGCCTCGAATTGGCATTACAAAAAATCTCAAACTGGATCACGCGAAAGTCCGAGAAGAAAAAACTCACACAACTTGTGCTGGAACTCGACGGGATTGACCACTTGGGGAGTGCCATGGTAAGGAGGTCAAGAAAGTCCGCCATTTGAGCATATACACTCCCTCTCCGATCCACCTTCTCCAAGTAGAGAAGTCGGTCAACCATACCATGACCCACCCAATGTATAACCAGCCGGATTATTGACGTCCTCCCCAAGACAAAAAGCTCGAAAGGACGTATATTATTCCCGGGCGAACAGCTCGACCCAGTTTGACACTTTGTTTCGGAAGCCTTGGCGATTAACGGCCGCCAGCGTCTTCTAATAACCTCCCCGAGCCTTCGGTTGGCCTGAATCCCCCACAGACGAGTTCGCACCCTCGTTCTGGAGGATTACAACCCCTCTAGGTGGGGGGGTGTCGTATAGAGGGCGACTTCGCGAAAAGGGTACGCCTTCGGGGTAGCGGCGGTCGGTTGAAGGGGAGTCGTTTAGCTGAATTCGTGACCGACGGTCGATTTTTGGTGACGCTTCGACTTTCCGCCATTTTGTTGAGCCCTGAACTCACTTTTGAGCCTTTTTCAATTATTCGGTTCGCGGCTTTGTACGATCGAAGTTTTTACGCGAATCAATCCACTTGGCATGGTCAAGTGTACGTGTGTCCTATAACCCTCGCGTGTCGCTGAGGGTGTAGTAATTGCAGAACACGTGTTTTTCTTCCAACACCTCGTCGTACGGAGTCCACGGTCGTTCCAACCGCGTTTCCCGGACCACGTGCATGGACAATTACCTGCCTGCTTGTGCTTGGGTGTTGGTGTTACGAGTAAAGTAGTAAGTTTAGCGTTAGTGGTGGTGGCCTTTTTAGTAGTGGAGTCGGATTGCCTCCCCCAATTTCAGCTGCCCCTCTTAACTAGGTTTAAATATTCCTTTGGTGATTGGGGATTTCAATCACCTGGCATCCCTGGACCGAAGAGTACTCAGCCCGTTGGCGGACTCTTAACGAGGTAACCTTTTTATTTCTAATTTTTTATTATTTTACGCTATGGAGCGTACCCCCCCCCACGCGATACGGTCGATCCCCTGCGAGGGGGGAAATTATTCCTGGTGGGGACCCCCGTCAACGACAGGGACGAATTTTTAAGTGTCAGGGACACTCTCCAACGGGATCCTACGGTCCCTACACCCACCTTTGACACGGGTACCGACGGCGAAGCACGAGCGCTGTCTCCCGCACGCTCGGGCTCCAGCGAATGCTTAGGGTTCCAGAAATCCCCCCTACGCGACACCTATCTCCGGCCTCGTGTCTTATCCATAGGAGACCGTCGTAGGTAGTAAATCTTTTAATGAGTTTCTGTTGGGCTGGCGAGAATTCCGTGAAGTTGGCTAGGAGTGTCAACTTGCGATGGTTCTTCTAATATGTCGCACCTTTTGCCTGTCCCTCTACGATTAGCGTGGAACATTCCTCCTGCGGTGAGGGTCAATACCTGGGGAGTATTCCCTGATGAGGTGGCCTCGGGGCGAATCAGTCGATCATTATCGGGATCGGCCGTATACTCATTTTTCGGTAGGGTGCCTACTCAATAGGTCCGGGAGCTCATTTAGTTTGCCTGGCACGTGTGCTCGAGAGTAAATGAGTACTCTTGTAACATGAGGGCCCACCCGAGTTAACTTGGCCCGGGTATCTTTGAATTTACCCGCCAGGTCAGCGCTCTGCTGTCCGTCCGGACGGTAATGGCTTGTCCTCCAGGTAGCCCTTGTACAGGCCGATGGCCCAGATGAGGGCGAGGCATTCCTGCTCGTTAATATGGTACTTTTGCTCGGTGCTTTTGAACTTCGCACTGGGCGTGGGAGATTATGAACGCTTGCCGTCTTCTTCCTGGTATAGCGACGGCTGACATTCCGATCGAGGATGCGTCGGTTGTTGCAGGATGAAGGGCTTGGAGTAATCCGGCTGTCCAAGAGGCTGAGCTGTTGCCACTGCTGTCTTGGTCCTCTCAAAAGCCTCTTCGGCGGCGGGGGTCCACTTAAACTTCCTTCCGCCCCCTGTAGTAGATCGGTGAGGGGTACGGATATCTTTGACAGATCCGGGATGTGTTCTCGGAGCCAATTGCAGGTCCCCAAAAACTTTGGAGCTGCCGTAGGTTCTTGGGCCTCGGAAAGTCGTTTATTTGTAGTGGATGTTTCGGCTGAACCTCCACTAAATCCCCGTGGATTCGGTAGCCCAAGAAGTCTAGCTCAGCAGTCACCAGCTGGCATTTAGCTGCGGATACCGTTAGGTGGTGGGCTTGCAGTCGTTCCAGGACCACTCGCAGGTCTAGCAGGTGTGATTCCGCGTCGGGGCTGTGTACAATAATATCGTCCAAATACACTTCCACCGTTCTGCCTATCAGGCCGACCAGGACTTCGGCGGTCATTAGTTTCTGGAACGTGGATGGTGCGTTCTTTAGGCCGAACGGCATGACGGTGAACTGATAGCTGGCACCATCGAGAGTCGAGAACGCAGTGTACTTTTTGCTGTTCTGGCTAAGCGGTACTTGCCAGTAGCCACTCTTTAAGTCGAGCACGGAAAATACCCGTGACGTCGTTAGTGCTTTTACCGTGTCTTGGATCCGGGGAAGGTTGGCGGTCTCGTCCTTCGTCAGCTCGTTCAGCCGCCGATAATCGACGCAGAAGCGGGGGTTTTTGCCGGGTCTATTTACAAGTACAGGGGGGGGAGGAGTAGGGTGACGAGGTGGGCTCAATCACGCCCGCGTGGAGCATTTCGTCCAGTTGTTCATACATTATCCGCTTCTTCTCGGGGGTCATCGGGTAGCACCGTTTGTTGACGACCTTCTCCTCCTTCAATACGATACGGTGCTCCGTGGTCCGTGTGATAGGTTGTTGTAACCCCACGATAAATATTTCCTGGAACTCGGTTATTAACTTCCGAAGTTCGGGTGGATGCTCGGGCTTAAGTTCGGGCAGTTCGACGTTGCCGGGTCCTTGATGTCTCCCGCGGCTCCAGTAAAACGTTTGCCGCTGTGCGTCACCTATGTAGGCGCATTGTCGATCATAATCCAGGGTCACTTTTTCCTCGCGGAAAAACTCTCCTCGCAGGATAAAGGGGTAGAGCAAATCCTTAACGACAATGCACTGGACCGAGATAGTGTTATCTCCAAGATTCAGGCTCACTTGCACCTGGCCCAATACTTCGGCGCGGCTTCCGGAACATGCCAGCTCCAGGGTAGGGAGCTCGCTTGTTTGTTCCGGGTTTTTTATGATGTTGGCATCGACCAGATTTAAATCGGAGCCCGTGTCCAGCAATGCGTCATATTTTTTGGTTTTAAATATGACGGGGATAATCGGCCTTGTTAGTGGGTGATTGTGGTGATTGGCACCTGCCATGACAACGTTGGATGCGGGAGAAATGTGGCTCACCGGAGAGGGCCGCGCAGGTTCCGGTGGCCCGCCTATTCGTTTTTTGTCCGTTCCTGTTCCGCGATCTCGGCATTCCGCTTATCGCATAATGCCAAGATTCTGGCTCGAGACTCCGGATTTGATTCGGGAAGTCGCGGCCCGTTGTCGTTGCGACGATTGGAATAATTATTCCCGGCTGGAATGGCGCGCTGCTGACTGGAGCGGTTTCGGAAGTCGACCGTTGTCCTTTCGGTGTGTCGAGCTCGCTGTTGATCGTTGTGCGGGTGGTTCTGCGGGGTCGATCGTTGGTTTGCCAAATGGTCGACTGGTCGATTGTAGGGCTGCCGTTGGTTTGCCCGGTTTTCTTCGGCAACATCCGATTCGATTCGAGAGGCTAGCTGTGTGAATCTTTCCATGTCAGCGAAATGGCCCAGTCGTAATCGGCTTCGTAACTCCGGGCGTAACAAGTTAAGGCATAGTTCGATTAGCTCGTCTTCGGTGGCGCACGGATTTAGCCGTAAGCTCAAACTACGTTTCCTTGCCAAAAAAATATTCACTGGCTCATTTCGGTGTTGCTGGGTCCCGAACAATTCGACCTTCAGTTTAGTGAGGAGTTCAAAACTCTTAAACCGGTGCAGCAATTGTCTAGTGAACTCCCCGAAAGTTGTAATGAACAACCTCAGTGGATCGAACCACGATTTGGCTTCGTCGCGTAATTGAGCAGCAGCTATCTGACTCTGCTCGATTGGATCATAAACCCTTTGGTCGCACAACCAATTGGTTAAATTGTCGATAAATCGGACCGGACACTCATGCGGCTTTCCACTGAAGGTGGGTCGCGGGGGTGAGTGGCTTTTCTGTTGGCGGAGCTCTAGGGCTAACGTGCTAAATGCGTTGGCTAATTGTGCCAAACTTCGGTTGCCTGAAGGGGAGCAGAGTCAGCTGGCATTTGCCCAATATGTCCAGCCTGGGGTAGTAGAGTTGTCCTTTATTGGTCCGCGTAACTCCGGTTCGGCACTGGTTTGGGGGGCGGTCGTGAATGTTAGAGTTTTGGCCCTAGCGACCTCGTTCGGGGTTGCGGAAAATAGTCCTGTGGCCGAGCGCGGGAACGGCTGGCTGCTAGGCAGGAGATTATTCAGCGAAGTCCCCACCAGGGATGCCATGTCGCGTAGGGGTTATTTCTCGAACCCTAAGCATTCGCTGGAGCCCGAGCGTGCGGGGGACAGCGCTCGTGCTTCGCCGTCGGTACCCGTGTCAAAGGTGGTTGCAGTGACCGTAGGATCCCGTTGGAGAGTGTCCCGGACACTTAAAAATTCGTCTCTGTCGTGACGGGGGTTCGTGATTGAAATCCCCAATCACCAAAGGAATATTTAAAACTAGTTAAGAGGGGCAGCTAAAAAATGGGGGAGGCAATCCGACTCCGCTACTAAAAAGGCCACCACCACTAACGCTAAACTTACTACTTAAACTCGTAACACTAACTCAAGCACAAGCATGCAGATAATTGTCCATGCACGTGGTCCGGGAAACGCGGTTGGAAAGACCGTGGACTCCGTACGACGAGGTGTTGGAAGAAAAACACGTGTTCTGGAATTACTACACCCTCAGCGACACGCGAGGGTTATAGGACACACGCACACTTGACCATGCAAGTGGATTGATGGCGTAAAAATTTCGATTAGGCAAAGCCGCGAACCGAATAATTCAAATAGCTCAAAACTGAGTTCTAGTCTTAACAAGATGGCTGAAAGTCGAAGCGTCACCAAAAATCGACCGTCGGTCACGAATTCAGCTAAACGACTCCCTTTCACCGACCGCCGCTACCCCCGAACCGTACCCTTGCGTACCCTTTTCGCGAAGTCGCCCTCTATACGACAGTGTGTGATACAGCACAGGGCTGATTGAATGATTCAATTTGAATCACTTGAATATCAGCGTTTGTACAAGTACTTCGTACTGATTTGTATTCATTTATGCAGTTCTCCTGTACCAACTCAAGTGTTTGCAGTGGTTTTTATAGCGTCCTGTAAGTGGTAGTAGTAGAAGTAGTGGTAGTATTTTGGTGCAGCATGTACAGAGGATTTGCGAGAAAATTATAGACGATATGTACATGCTAGGCTACCTCATGGTGGGTCATGAAGGCAAGAAATCGTTCAAGTCTTCAATATCTTCAACGTGTGGACGTTAAAAATAGTATTGATGATACAGCACAGGGCTGATTGTTTAGCATCATCGTGGGTAAGTTTCGCTGCAATATATTGTTTTTTTTATTGATTTCTTTGACTTTGATTGTAATATTTTTGCTGTTTCAAAGCAAAAAAGACATTAACGTTAATTTAAACATTGCTGTTTATAACATAATTATACAGGGTGATTCAAAAGTGGCGTCATTCCTTTTAAGGGGTTATAGGGGCTCACTTGGAGAGTACGAGAAAAATATTGAAAACTTTTTTTTCGAAAATTTGTAGAAGATATTGACAGTTGAAAATCGAATTTCAACTTTGTTATTAAGTATTATTTTAAAATAGTCCCAGGTTTGCTTTGTAGCCTTTTCGAATACTTAACCATTCGAAAAGAAAAATTATAATCTTTGCTTCAAGTTACGAAAATTTTTGATATTAAAAAAGACCTCTTCTACAAATTTTTGATGAAAAGTCAAAGCGGCAATGATGTTTTTTGTCATTAACAGATAGTTACAGGTAGATAGCCTTTGTCAGTAATAACAAGTATTTGTCAATCTGTGACTTACTTTGAAGCTCCTTTCACAAAATGTACAACAACATCGAATTTGCGGATATGCGATTAGTCATGGGAAAATGCCACACTAACATAGCAGAAGGTGTAAGACCTTACATCAGCAAAGGGCTAGAGACACTGGACGATTTCGACGGACGAAAAAAAATTCTAATCCGAATTTTCATACAAAAAACAAAAGTCGTTAAAGCGCTTCGTCTTCTTTCAGACTACTGAAAATTTAAAAAGATAGAAATATTTCCGACACGGTGGAAAAATCGAAAAAGTCGTAGTGAGGTTTCGATACGCCGTCGTTCATCAAATAGATTATTAGAAATACGCTAACGAAATAGATGCAAAAATTAAAGGATAAAATAGCATATATCTTGAAAACGGTGGTCTGATACGTCATGGGAATCATTTTAATAGGCTTTTCAGAGAGCCATCCTTTCCGCATTAGGGAATCCTTTCCATTCCAAGTTTGAACTATCATTTCGACTATCTTGATAAAGCGTCTCAAGAACTGTCCAGCACTCTGTGGGGTTTAACCTCAGATTAATTGCTGTCTTTCAGTTTAACATGTAAAAATGTTTTAATTTTGTGGACGTTACCAGACACGTAGTATCTAAATATCTGGAAGTAAAGTTGTCAAACTCAAAGACAAGGCCTAACTGCTAATATCACGGATCCTTCTTTATTTCTACTCGTTATTCTAGTTTTAATGTCCTTAATGAGCTCCACTAAATAGTTCTATATAGAATTTCTTCAGATTTATAGAACACCTACAAATCCATGTTCCTACAAATTTGTTAATAATCTTAAATTAAACTTTTGACGTTCTGTTTTGTCTTTCTGAAACGTTCGGAACCTATAATAAAGCAGCTTCTATGCTTCAATTTAATGCAAAATGCTGCAGATTCAAGTATGGCCATTTTCTCATGAAACACTCAATATAGTATCATACCCAAAAATATTGACCAACAATTATGTTATTAAATTAGTAAAAACTTGCAAAACAGGACAAACAAAACTTGTTGAAAATATTTATACAGGGTGTACAAAATCGAAGTGTTAGCATCGGTATCTTCTAAACTTCAAGAGATACAAAGTCGGTTAATTACGTTAGAATTGCTTATGTGATGCCTGTATGTGTGAAAAAAACTGGAATTTCGTCAAAAGATTTTATTTTTTTTTTTAAGTTTATTTGGAGAAATAGTAGTAGTAGTAGTAGTAGTAAACATATTTATTTCTAAGAAAAGGCTATCGACCTATCGGTCCTTTCTGCCCACAATATAATTTGGAGAAATATTTCAAATAATTGTCATATTATTGAAACATTTCTGATTCTCAACAAGATTACACATCAGAACTGCAATTGAATGTTTCATTTTTTGCGAACCCGTCATGAACTTATTTTTTTAAAGCGAGAAATGTATGTTGTTAGTTTATGAATAGGTTGGATGCCAATAACGTGACGTACCTTTTTCAAATGTTAACCGCTCATTGCGCGATTAGTCGCAATTTCATATTATAATTTTATTATCCATATCTGTAAGTACGTCTCTGATTTAAAAGTAGCTGTATTTAAGAAAGTACGTAAAATAAGAACGTTTTAGAGTACCGATCTCACGTAATTAATAATATAAAGTTAAGGAAATACTCAAGACGCTGGTCAGTTGAAACGGCAGCTTATAAATTTCCTCAAAAAATCGGCTGATGTGATTCATTCAAATAAGATCCTTTTGAATATTGAGAGCGATGAAAATAGCCAGTAGAATTTCACGTTTTCATTATTATTTTGTTTAGTACTTCACGTACATAAATCGATACATAGTTAAACATATATAAAAACCAATCAGAAATAGTTGTTGATTGTTTCATTATGTTTATTTTCAAAAGAAATGTTTTTTGACTGCTCTAACTCTTATCAGTGATCTTAACAGAAACATTTAAATTAGGGCCGAACTTTTTGCTTTTTGCTTGGGTTTTATAATATTTCTATATGGCGGCACTATTTTGTTAAACCTCAAATTTAGCCGACTTCGTATTTTCTAACGATTTAAGAGATTCCAATAGTAACACCTCAAATCGTAACACCCTGTAAATATGTAAAGGAAATGCTTTTTGGTATAAGTGTAATGTCCCATTTATAGGGCGATATACAATGTAATGGTCCGTAGTACATGTAGCTTTAAAACTAATGTAAAAGAATACCTCCAGCTCGGCAAAGGAATATATATGCAGTTAGAACAAATTTTCTTTATTTAAGCATAAAACATTCTAGCTCTTTAAATCACAAAATATTAAAATTAAAACTCGGTTTTGTATTGCTTTGCAACTGTTATTCACTTTTTAATTAAACAGGCACGTACACAATTACATTGTCGTATATAAAACTTTTCAGATACGGTTTTCGTTATTTATTCATCGGATGCGGGAGAAATGTGTTTGGTAAATCTAAACAAATTTCTAAAAAAGCTATCCCTTATTTTCTTTGTACAGATAACCAGCGACTGGAAATTTCCAAGACGGGATTTCTTCTGACCCTTCTGCTGGTGCATGCACCCAGATAAAAGCCAAGCGGATATTGTGAATTTAGAAAAAGGGCGAAAAACAGGGAATATTGTATTGAAAGTGATACGAACGGTTTTGGATCACATGCAGGTCTAAAAAAAAGGTTTTAAAGATTTATTTTCATCTTGAAATGACGGCACTTAGCACAATCATATTATTTCAACTACTTACTGTCGAAGAGTATGGTATACTTTAAACTGAAAACTGAATACTCTAATAAAATTATTAAGGTCAATCAATTATTTTTGCCGTTCCAAATATAATCCTATAAACGGTCCGCCACATAATTTATATAATAGAATAATATGTAAATATGTGTACATACAATTTTAAGAATGCATGAAATGATGAAATAAATACATCGAGTTAAAAATTACGTAGGAAATTATTGTTGTATAGTGTGGAACATTAACCCGTTTTCTTTCAGTCAAATATTTATTTTTCACAAAGAGGATTTGTGGTAAGAACTCCCTTTGTGTGTTATTTTTACCGAACTTTGCAGAATAAACTCCATGTAGTTGATATACAGTGATTTTCAGACGTATTACACTTAATTTTAATACACTTGCACCTTTTGACGACAAAATCATATTGGCATAATCTACAAGCTTGCTTTGTGGAGTATGTGTGGAATGTGGCTTTAAATAAATTGAATTTTATATATTATTAATTCATGGTAGTTTCGAAAGCTGCAGTAATCGATTCAGTCATAAATATTTAGAGCAGCTTGTTAATTGTTCAGAGCATTTCTCATATTTCTGCTAAAATATGATCTTCCATGTAAAGTTACTACTTCATCGTCCCTACCCCCCTACTTCTTACTTAATATGATTTATGAGCTTGCAAAACGATATTGATGCGTTTCATTAAATAACATGTTTGCTTATTACTATGCGCCCTGTCAGTAACATCAAACTCAATATAATATTTAGTTTATGTTGCATTCAACCAAAATCTCCATATTAAATTTTAACGCTGAGCGGTATCATTGTGCAGTCTTTATAATGTAATTTTTCCACATTTTTGACACAGTATGAGCATTATTAAATCTTTAGTTCATCGGCGGCGCACATAAGTTGCATGTTTGTTAATATGTAAACCTAGAAACTGTATATTTTTATTTTATTGAGTTGTTCTAAGCAGTTCAGTTTCCTTCAGCTTGAGATGCACAACAGACGCAGTAAGCAAACAGGTAAACAAATGGTTTGTGTAATAATCTTGTACTGAAGTGTGACATTTTATTAAGCTCAATCATTTGAACTCATCAAAAGTGCAAGCAATAAACTTTTCGAATTAATTCTGAGACACACTGTGTAATAATGGACAATAAATCAAAGCTCCTGATGATATTGATATTGAGCTCTGCAACTGATAGAAACACGCAATGTTTAATTATTTTAATTCATGAAAAACATTCCCACCTCAGGCGGTTTATAATGATGTTCAAATATTTAAAGGCTATTCCTGATTTAAAGCTTAATTTTAAATAATTTAAAGGTTGAGAGAAGAATCTTCCCTCCCAAATAATCGAATATAAAAAACACCGTTATTATATTTTTAAAACTTCAAAGAATTTTATAGATTATTCTCTTTATTATCTTGCGCCACGAAAAATAGCTCTACGTGAGTTCGCGCATATTACATTTCTCCTAAGCTCGTTTTCATAGCCAAAAAAATGCACTTGTTTTAAATTCGAATCTTGGAAAGCAAAGTATAGATAATTTAAATCATTGTACGATTCGCTTCTGAACGAAATTGCAAATGAAATTAACGTTGCATAATTAACCATAAAATATTGTGAACTTTACTTTTGGAACCTTTAAAGTAAATGTAAAAAATAGTGGCGCACTTAATTTTTTAAGTTCAAAGTTTTCTAAATTTTTATATAGTTAACCGATTTTAGTATGTTTTTTTTTCGTCATTTGTAGCATGTTTTTTATCATTTTCTTGAAACATTCCGTGCAATACAATTTTACTTGAGACTAAATTGTAGCTAACCCTTTTGAAACTGTGTATCTTTGTGAAGATTTGTTTTTTAATCATTGTTTTATGGTGAAAGTTAACAAAATTGGTTCTTCACAGAATGTTAAAAAACGTTAAAGTTTTTATAAAGGTAAAAAATAATAAAAAGCCAAAATAACAACAGGAAAAACAAAGGAAATTAAATTTATTATTCTTCATTCTGTTATATGAACCCTTTCTTCTGATAGCTCCTGATGCTTAGCCTTAAGGCCAATGGAATTTCGAAGTGCAAGCAATTACTCTATAATCTAAAAAAAATATATTTAAATCGGTTAATTGATATAAAAGTTACAATACTTTGAATTTTACAAAAAAATCTTGTGCGGCACTTTTTTCAGAACTGAGTGTGTTTGCACATCTTTATCAAACACTCGGTGTTCATTCAAGGAAATATTTCGGATTCATTGAGGATTTTCTGTTCCGTTGCATAATAATACTGAGGATGGCTATTTCTTTAAAAAATGCCTATATGTGTAACCTTGTTCTATTAAGTTAAAAATATTTTTTAATAGATGATTAAAAAATCGACTTTTTAACCAGGACAGATAACATGTAGATTATAACATATGTACTTAATGTTTGTTAAAGAAATGTAAAAAGAACATAGTTTAATTGAAAATATTGGTGTATGATTAAGATGAATATCAAATAAATATTTAAAGGTTTTTTTGTTATGTCGTTACATATAATTTGTATCAAAAAAACGGAATACAACATATCGTATGTAAACCTTTAAATTCCAACATTTATACAAGTTTTATTTCATTTTTACGATTGTCGGTATGGATAACTGATGCAATCGCTATCTTAATTTTTATCTTTTTTAAAGATATTGGCGCATTTTCTTATTTGTAAAGTCTGAATTACAACATTGCTTACTTCTTACAAAATGTCAGCTCACTAGATCAGATACATACTCAAGCGGTAATATAACAGGTCTTGAGAAAAGCAGGTTTTTTTATCGTGTTGTACGCGGCAGTGTAATTGTTGTTGATTTGGCAGTATAGTAAGGTTGAGCTTATATATTTTTTAGCAATTATTTAAAAAACGTACCGGTTTTTATTAGTTTAACTTTTTATATCCACTGTCCTGATCATACATCTATCAGCTTCTGTGCAACACATGAGTGCAAGTGGCGTGTTTTTATTGGAAAATGATATCCGTTGACAATATTCCAAACGATTTCGTTTTCGACATGTAGAAGGATTAATATCCTCCAGTTATTCTGAAATGGTGAAATCGTTTACCCTTTCTTTTACGACCATGTTTTAGGACTCCTACAGTAACTGTTTTTCACGTTTACTTTCAAAGGCTTTTGCGTTGATTAATTCCAAAGGATTTTTAAAAAATAAAAAATATAAATTCTTGCATCTGATCTAGTGGTAATTTGTGACAACATTAAAAATATACAGTGGAGATTCGCGAATAGCGATCAATAAAAATACGAACGATTTAGATTATCGAAAAATTTGGTTTAATTAGTCGTTATTACACTAAAAACAAAACAGAAAATTCCTTAAAAAATTGTAATTTTTTTGCAATTTTTTTTTTGCCAAAATTGCAATATTTAATTTTAAAAATCTGTTATTCTTGCTTGTGGTGAATTCTGTGGTATAAATTCTAAGCCTCGCTCTCGCATCATAGCACATGTATGCTCTGCCTCGCGGCGACCTTCCCAGCTTTCACCATTAAGTCCATATATCTCCATCCGTGGGGACACTACTCTCTCGAAAAATCACAATCACGGAAGCCCATCTCCGTTCCTTGGACCATCCACCCAACCAATTAGCGAGGAGGATGGGAAGCACCAGTTAGCCCTGAGTTTTCCCATCCACGATCTTTCTACATTCTGGCTTTTACATCTCCGACAATTCCTGTATCTATGGGGGGGGGGGGGGGGGGGCGGCGGAAGGCGTGCTCGAGGTCGGACAAGTCCTTGCTCTCACTATTTCCCGAAATCCAAACACTTGACCCAAAAAGCGGTCCATTTACTTTACTCCCCTTAATGCTACACCATTCCATATTGTCCCTCTATACCATTTACAATCGTTCCCTTAATTCACTGTCCCGACATGCAATCCCGTTAATGACCGTCGGAGATGAGCGGTACCTCACTCATCCCCTCTCGCCCCAAACTCTCTCTCTCTCCCAACGTTTCTGCGGATGTGGCCGACAGCCTTCCTGGCTCATTCCACTACCGCAATCCCGTCGGACTGGTCAGCCGTTTAGCCGACCATGCTGCTCTTAAGTCTTATGCACGGTCTCCCAGGGAATACCACGAGGAGGTGGGCTGACTTATTCCCCTCGCATCATAGTACAGTGGGCAAAGCTGCAAGTCCTGCTCCGTTTTCTTCAGCCGTAAGTGTAAAAAATGCTTATTACGTTATCATGGTTTTCGATTATTCGCAACCAATTCTTCATATGAAACACCATCGTGGCTTTGTTGGAGTAGACGCTCATTATCTTCGGGAATCAATTTGGTCAGTTCACTTTTCCGTATATTTATGATAAGGCAAACTGCACAATATTATTAATTTTAGTAAGCTCTCCTTTGTCTTTTATTGAAAGTAGGTTTTCTTTTAAAATTGAAAGTGGGAGGTTATCATCTAAAAAATCACCAGATTATTTTTTAACGTATCAGATTTCTCCCAGGAACTTGATAGTTAAAAAACTGCATCTTTTAAGTTAACATTTCTAACAGTGTTCGCAGTCTTATCTTCAACCTTTTGAACTTGAACCAAAAAAGGTTTTCGATACAGAAGCATGGTTAAGCATCTGGCATTCAGGTCCATTTGCTAAATTAGAGGTGCACAATTGGGTTAGCCGGTTCTTCTTTCGGGAATGTCTTGCTTGTTTGATTAATGATTTATGAAATAATCGAACATTAAAGCTGAGGTCATTCCTCCATTTTTTGTAGAATGGTATTCAACTTGAATATGAGCGTTTTTAAAAGCTGTGGAGTCATATCTCTGCCAGTAACTGTCATTTCGAGTTGATGGGAACAACTTCCTTTGAGGAAACCGAAAAACATTATCCTCTATTTAGAAGTGATCCATTCTGGCACTAAGGTTTCTTTAACGTGCACTAGTGTTGGACTTGAGAGCTACTTTCAATATAGCCCATAATTGTCACCGTTGTGTTTCTGGCTTAGGACATAGATTTACTTACGTTCATTTTTTCAGTTCATGAAAGGTTGAACTACTGTAGATTCGCTTGATAATTTTCATCCCCTCACTTTTAATCTGCCAATGCTAAACCGCTCTTGCTTGCTAGCTCCTAACTTGCAAAAAAGTTGTCTAGGCTGTTTGTCGTTATGTACAAGCATGTACATGCCATTTGGATTATCGATCAAATTTGCTATTACCACTCAATTCTTGAAATATGCTTACCAAATCTTCACTTGCAATAAACTTATTTAGACTGTTTGTCTATTAATACATGTTACTACAAGCAAGAGTATACTTGTGATTCGGTTTAATAAAACACTTATAATTCCGGATTACAAGATACCTGATGTTAAAATGCAAAATTTCAATTTTGACTGATAACCAGGGAATCCGGATTACTGGCGGGTTTGGTTTAGCGAGTTTCCACTGTATCACGAAATTAAAAATTAAGCCATTCATGAAAATAAGCCAGACTTTTATGACTATTCGTATCACTATGTTTAATTGATGTGAATTAATCCAGCATTCAAGTTTTTATCATTGTTTAAAAGATATGCTTATTTTAAAATCGCATCCAAATAAATTCATATGTAGAGACGTTGGGCGACTTACAGTATTATTGACGCAAACTGCGATTGCAAAAATATACAAATAGTTTATTTAATTTTTAAATTGATTTGTACTGTATACGACGACATTAAACATTTCAATCCACATGGTTGTAATTATTAGTGTTTCTGACATATTTTCCTGCAGTTTAATTAGGCGTTTAACAATACGACCACAGGTAAGTTTTAAGCTTCGATTTCCACAGTAAATAATTATTTTATGGTTGTTCGTGACCGATCTGGTTATTTGGTACAACGCCCCTAATTAGGTGCTTGGGTTTATCGGCCAATAGATAGCGGCAGAAAATAAAACAATGTGTTTTAATTTTTGGTTCAACGTTTCAGCTATATTACGCTGGCCTCTAGTGTCATGCTGCCATTAAATAAAATTACAGTAGCTTCATGAACCGTCAGGATGGTTAAAATATAGCCGAAACGTTGGCCCAATAAAAATAGTGTTTATTTTATCCCATATCTTTGATTGACCTATTGACCGATAAACTCACGCAGATAAGCACTCATCTTGTCGTATAGAGGGCGACTTCGCGAAAAGGGTACGAAGGGTACGCTTCGGGGGTAGCGGCGGTCGGTGAAGGGGAGGTCGTTTAGCGGGATTCGTGACCCACGGTCGATGTTTGGTGACGCTTCGACTTTCCGCCATTTTGTTGAGCCCTGAACTCACTTTTGAGCCTTTTTCAATTATTCGGTTCGCGGCTTTGTACGATCGAAGTTTTTACGCGATCAATCCACTTGCATGGTCAAGTGTACGTGTGTCCTATAACCCTCGCGTGTCGCTGAGGGTGTAGTAATTGCAGAACACGTGTTTTTTCTTCCAACACCTCGTCGTACGGAGTCCACGGTCGTTCCAACCGCGTTTCCCGGACCACGTGCATGGACAATTACCTGCCTGCTTGTGCTTGGGGTGTTGGTGTTACGAGTAAAGTAGTAAGTTTAACGTTAGTGGTGGTGGCCTTTTTAGTAGTGGAGTCGGATTGCCTCCCCCCAATTTCAGCTGCCCCTCTTAACTAGTTTTAAATATTCCTTTGGTGATTGGGGATTTCAATCACCTGGCATCCCTGGACCGAAGAGTACTCAGCCCGTTGGCGGGACTCTTAACGAGGTAACCTTTTTATTTCTAATTTTTTATTATTTTACGCTATGGAGCGTACCCCCCCCCACGCGATACGGTCGATCCCCTGCGAGGGGGGAATTTATTCCTGGTGGGGACCCCCGTCACGACAGGGACGAATTTTTAAATGTCAGGGACACTCTCCAACGGGATCCTACGGTCCCTACACCCACCTTTGACACGGGTACCGACGGCGAAGCACGAGCGCTGTCTCCCGCACGCTCGGGCTCCAGCTTATGCTTAGGGTTCCAGAAATCCCCCCTACGCGACATGGCATCCCTGGTGGGGACTTCGCTGAATAATCTCCTGCCTATCAGCCAGCCGTTCCCGCGCTCGGCCACAGGACTATTTTCCGCAACCCCGAACGAGTTCGCTAGGGCCAAAACTCTAACATTCGCGACCGCCACCCAAACTAGTGCCGACCCGGAGTTACGCGGACCAATAAAGGGCAATTCTACCCCCGAGGCTTGGACGTACCGGGCAAATGCCAGCTGACTCTGCTCCCCTTCAGGCAACCGAAGTTTTGGCACAATTAGCCACGCATTTAGCACGTTAGCCCTAGAGCTCCGCCAACAGAAAAGCCACTCACCTCCGCGACCCCACCTTCAGTGGAAAGCCGCATGAGTGTCCGGTCCGATTTGTCGATAATTTAACCAATTGGTTGTGCGACCAAAGGGTTTATGATCCAACCGAGCAGAGTCAGATAGCTGCTGCTCAATTACGCGACGAAGCCAAATCGTGGTTCGATCCACTGAGGTTGTTCATTACAACATTCGGGGAGTTCACTAGACGATTGCTGGACCGGTTTTAACAGTTTTGAACTCCTTACTAAACTGAAGGTCGAATTGTTCGGGACCCAACAACAACGAAATGAGCCAGTGGATATTTTTTTGGCAAGGAAACGTAGTTTGAGCTTACGGCTAAATCCGTGCGCCACCGAAGACAAGCTAATCGAACTATGCCTTAACTTGTTACGCCCGGAGTTACGAAGCCGATTACGACTGGGCCATTTCGCTGACATGGAAAGATTCACACAGCTAGCCTCTCGAATCGAATCGGATGTTGACAAACCGACGATCGACCCCGCAGAACCACCCGCATAACGATCAACAGCGAGTTCGACACACCGAAAGGACAGCGGTCGACTTCCGAAACCGCTCCAGTCAGCAGCGCGCCATTCCAGCCGGGAATAATTATTCCAATCGTCGCAACGACAACGGGCCGCGACTTCCCGAATCAAATCCGGAGTCTCGAGCCAGAATCTGGCATTATGCGATGAGCGGAATGCCGAGATCGCGGCACAGGAACAGACAAAAAACGAATAGGCGGGCCACCGGAAATCTGCGCGGCCCTCTCCGGTGAGCCACACTTCTCCCGCATCCAACGTCGTCATGGCAGGTGCCAATCACCACAATCACCCACTAACAAGGCCGATTATCCCCGTCATATTTAAAACCAAAAAATATGACGCATTGCTGGACACGGGCTCCGATTTAAATCTGGTCGATGCCAACATCATCAAAAACCCGGAACAAACAAGCGAGCTCCCTACCCTGGAGCTGGCATGTTCCGGAAGCCGCGCCGAAGTATTGGGCCAGGTGCAAGTGAGCCTGAATCTTGGAGATAACACTATCTCGGTCCAGTGCATTGTCGTCAAGGATTTGCTCTACCCCTTTATCCTAGGAGGAGAGTTTTTCCGCGAGGAAAAAGTGACCCTAGATTATGATCGACAATGCGCCTACATAGGTGCCGCACAGCGGCAAACGTTTTACTGGAGCCGCGGGAGACATCAAGGACCCGGCAACGTCGAACTGCCCGAACTTAAGCCCGAGCATCCACCCGAACTTCGGAAGTTAATAACCGAGTTCCAGGAAATATTTATCGTGGGGTTACAACAACCTATCACACGGACCACGGAGCACCGTATCGTATTGAAGGACGAGAAGGTCGTCAACAAACGGTGCTACCCGATGACCCCCCGAGAAGAAGCGGATAATGTACGAACAACTGGACGAAATGCTCCACGCGGGCGTGATTGAGCCCACCTCGTCACCCTACTCCTCCCCCCCTGTACTTGTAAATAGACCCGGCAAAAACCCCCGCTTCTGCGTCGATTATCGGCGGCTGAACGAGCTGACGAAGGACGAGACCCGCCAACCTTCCCCGGATCCAAGGACACGGTAAAAGCACTATCGACGTCACGGGTATTTTCCGTGCTCGACTTAAAGAGCGGCTACTGGCAAGTACCGCTTAGCCAGAACAGCAAAAAGTACACTGCGTTCTCGACTCCCGATGGGGCCAGCTATCAGTTCACAGTCATGCCGTTCGGCCTAAAGAACGCGCCATCCACGTTCCAGAAACTAATGACCGCCGAAGTCCTGGTCGGCCTGATAGGCAGAACGGTGGAAGTGTATCTGGACGATATTATTGTACACAGCCCCGACGCGGAATCACACCTGCTAGACCTGCGAGTGGTCCTGGAACGACTGCAAACCCACCACCTAACGGTAGCCGCAGCTAAATGCCAGCTGGTGACTGCTGAGCTAGACTTCTTGGGCTACCGAATCCACGGGGATTTAGTGGAGGTTCAGCCGAAACATCTACTACAAATAAACGACTTTCCGAGGCCCAAGAACCTACGGCAGCTCCAAAGTTTTTTGGGGACCTGCAATTGGCTCAGAGAACACATCCCGGATCTGTCAAAGATATCCGCACCCCTCACCGATCTACTACAGGGGGGCGGAAGGAAGTTTAAGTGGACCCCCGCCGCCGAAGAGGCTTTTGAGAGGACCAAGACAGCAGTGGCAACGGCTCAGCCTCTTGGACGGCCGGATTACTCCAAGCCCTTCATCCTGCAAACCCGACGCATCCTCGATCGGAATGTCAGCCGTCCTATACCAGGAAGAAGACGGCAAGCGTTCAATAATCTCCCACGCCAGTGCGAAGTTTAAAAGCACCGAGCAAAAGTACCATATTAACGAGCAGGAATGCCTCGCCCTCATCTGGGCCATCGGCCTGTACAAGGGCTACCTGGAGGACAAGCCATTTACCGTCCGGACGGACAGCAGAGCGCTGACCTGGCTGGGTAAATTCAAAGATACCCGGGCCAAGTTAACTCGGTGGGCCCTCATGTTACAAGAGTACTCATTTACTCTCGAGCACGTGCCAGGCAAACTAAATGAGCTCCCGGACCTATTGAGTAGGCACCCTACCGAAAATGAGTATACGGCCGAACCCGATAATGATCGACTGATTCCCCCCGAGGCCACCTCATCAGGGAATACTCCCCAGGTATTGACCCTCACCGCAGGAGGACTGTTCCACGCTATCGTAGAGGGACAGGCAAAAGTGCGACATATTAGAAGAACCATCGCAAGTTTGACACTCCTAGCCAACTTCACGGAATTCTCGCCAGCCCAACAGAAACTCATTAAAAGATTTACTACCTACGACGGTCTCCTATGAGAAGACACGAGGCCGGAGATAGGCTGGTGGTACCTCGACAGCTGGTGCCCAAGGTATTGTTCTACCATCATGACTCCACGGATTATGCCCACCCAGGATACAAGGAGACCCTCAGGAAGATCCACGAACGATACTTTTGGGGCAACATGCATTCGGATGTCCAACTATATGTACGGAACTGTACAATCTGCGCCGCGACCAAGACGCAGCAGCGACAGGAACGCGCCCCACAACACGCTCGATCACCCACCTTTCCCTTTGAAATGCTGTCAGCGGACATTCTCGGTCCTTATCCCGAAAGCCGCCCGAATAGGTACCGGTATATCCTACAAATTGAGGACGTCTTTAGCAAGTGGGTTGAAGCCAAAGCCTTCCACAATATCCGGGGACAAGACATAGCCGAATTCCTGAAGGTGGAGATATTCGCGCGATATGGAGCCCCAAGAGTCCTGATCTCCGACAACGGCACCCCGTTCCGAAGTAACGTGGTACGTCGCCTCTGCGACAAGCACCAGATCCAGCACTGGACTAGCAGCGTCGCTCACCAACAGGCAAATCCAGTGGAAAGGCGCGTCCAGGAATTAAAAAAGGTGCTGCGCATTCTATTGACCAACAAACCCGAACGCCGTTGGGAGGTAATGCTGCCTAAGGCGTTACAAGTACTTCGCACCCGTCAGAATCGAGCCACCCAAGAGACTCCAGCCTCCATTGTCCTGGGATACGAGCTACCCTGTCCAGGCGATTGGACGACTCACTGGGCTAAATACCGCCGGCACAACGAGCCCAGACAGCGGAAGAAGAAGAACCGGGAGGTGTTCGAAAGGCAGCTCAACTTCCAGAAAACGTACCATAACGGCAACGCCGCACCGATCAGTTTTAATGTCGGCGATCGAGTCAACGTGAAGGTTCGAGCACCCAGCGCGTTTGGAATAAAATGGTCAGGGCCATGGGAGGTCGGTAAAGTCACTGGAGAAACTACCTACGAGGTTACCATAAACGACAAGCCGTGGAACGTCCACGTCGACGACATGCGCCCTGCCCCCGCGGGCAACCCCGGTCAACCCTCCAGACGACGACCTCGATTACACCTCCGAGAGGGAGTCCGAAGAAGAATTTGAGTTCGCCGACCATTTCGAGCGAACCGATGAACCACGCGTCGACGTAATTCCGTCCCCCCTCCCTGAGGAACACATAGCTGGGCCCTCACAGCTTCCCACCGAAGTAGAACAGCTCGCGATTTCACGGATCAACGCCGTTCTAGCAAAAACGCACGGCCTCGAATTGGCATTACAAAAAAATCTCAAACTGGATCACGCGAAAGTCCGCGAAGAAAAACTCACACAACTTGTGCTGGAACTCGACGGGATTGACCACTTGGGGAGTGCCATGGTAAGGAGGTCAAGAAAGTCCGCCATTGAGCATATACACTCCCTCTCCGATCCACCTTCTCCAAGTAGAGAAGTCGGTCAACCATACCATGACCCACCCAATGTTATACCAGCCGGATTATTGACGTCCTCCCCAAGACAAAAAGCTCGAAAGGACGTATATTATTCCCGGGCGAACAGCTCGACCCAGTTTGACACTTTGTTTCGGAAGCCTTGGCGATCAACGGCCGCCAGCGTCTTCTAATAACCTCCCCGAGGCCTTCGGTTGGCCTGAATCCCCCACAGACGAGTTCGCACCCTCGTTTCTGGAGGATTACAACCCCTCTAGGTGGGGGGGTGTCGTATAGAGGGCGACTTCGCGAAAAGGGTACGAAAGGGTACGCTTCGGGGGTAGCGGCGGTCGGTGAAGGGGAGTCGTTTAGCGGGATTCGTGACCGACGGTCGATGTTGGGTGACGCTTCGACTTTCCGCCATTTTGTTGAGCCCTGAACTCACTTTTGAGCCTTTTTCAATTATTCGGTTCGCGGCTTTGTACGATCGAAGTTTTTACGCGATCAATCCACTTGCATGGTCAAGTGTACGTGTGTCCTATAACCCTCGCGTGTCGCTGAGGGTGTAGTAATTGCAGAACACGTGTTTTTCTTCCAACACCTCGTCGTACGGAGTCCACGGTCGTTCCAACCGCGTTTCCCGGACCACGTGCATGGACAATTACCTGCCTGCTTGTGCTTGGGTGTTGGTGTTACGAGTAAAGTAGTAAGTTTAACGTTAGTGGTGGTGGCCTTTTTAGTAGTGGAGTCGGATTGCCTCCCCCCAATTTTCAGCTGCCCCTCTTAACTAGTTTTAAATATTCCTTTGGTGATTGGGGATTTCAATCACCTGGCATCCCTGGACCGAAGAGTACTCAGCCCGTTGGCGGGACTCTTAACGAGGTAACCTTTTTATTTCTAATTTTTTATTATTTTACGCTATGGAGCGTACCCCCCCCACGCGATACGGTCGATCCCCTGCGAGGGGGGAATTTATTCCTGGTGGGGACCCCCGTCACGACAGGGACGAATTTTTAAATGTCAGGGACACTCTCCAACGGGATCCTACGGTCCCTACACCCACCTTTGACACGGGTACCGACGGCGAAGCACGAGCGCTGTCTCCCGCACGCTCGGGCTCCAGCTTATGCTTAGGGTTCCAGAAATCCCCCCTACGCGACAATCTTTTACCAAGAATTATTTTACTTCTTCGAGCTTATAATCTTTTTTATTGAGCACGAATTTCGTACGGGAATAAAAATAAATATTGTGGCATTATCTTGTTTATTCAGAGACATTGTTTTCCCATTACACGTATATGAGTAAATGCATTGCATTTCAACTTTTATCAAACATGTAAGCACCATAAAGAAACTGGTTATAAAAACTATACCCGTAAATAAGGACAGTGTGTAATAAACGGTAGCCATAAAATTCAACGTGGAGCTATTGTTTATCAGCAAAAATGAGGGAAATGTTGAGACGACAATTTCATGCAAGAAATAACCGACTTGTAGATTAAAAATACAAAAATTGCGCCATGGATGTTTTCGCAGTACAATAACGGAAAGAAGCATGTTGGAAAATATAATTGAAAATAAAAGGGGTTGTTGATGTAAAACCTAGCTGTTGTTGAACATAATTATGTATTAAAATACACTGATTTGTGTCTAAAAATGTTGTCAAAATGAGATGTTGACTAAAGATGGCTTGCGATGGCACTTGATAAAAACGCTCTCGCTTACTTACAGATATACTTACAGTCAAAGTTGGAATTTCAGAAATGTGTGTGAAACCCACAATATCAACTGTCTGCAGGTATAATTAGATGACGAGTTAGTTGATTTTTTGTATACATGTATACTGAAATCAGAGTTTATGGATTTTTCGTGATTGAAAAATTTGGTTATTTTAAGTGATAAATCAAAACTATAAAACAATTAAATATTAATTGGTTAACTACAGCGACTCAATTTTAAATTGACTAAACCTTTAAAATATATGTGGGGTACATGTTCAATCAGCGCATCTTAAACCTCAATATATAAAACAAATGTTTGCTCCTAGCGTTCTGAATTGTTTATGTCATTTTATTTTTAGTTTCTCTGTTTGATAATTATTTAATTCCGGGGCGTCTCGTATTTAAGTCGATTCTGTTGCATGCGGTATAGAAAATATAGCGATAATTACGTTTAATATTGTATTTGGTTACATTTTATGTCGGGAAATTTCCTATACTCTATTGATGATTCATAATAATTTTTTTTACATTGCTGAAAATTTCCACACCATTTGGTTTAAACAATTGAAAACCAGAGAAGAACAGGAGCGAAGATATAGCTTATCTTCATATTCTAATTAAAGTAATACAAAATTGAGAAAAGAACAAAATGAGCAGAGGTCAAAACCAATTTTAAACTTCATTAACACAATAACAAATGCAACATTTTTCTATAAATTCGGCTGACTAACTTTGTTATCGGTTAATGGCGGAACACATTTGATTAGATGATAATCACTGAACACTTAACTCTTTAAATTGTATAGATCTAAAAAACTCTGAAAATTAATTAGAAAATATAAGCATATAAATAAAATATCACACAAACCATTCTTTCAAACAGTGCAACTAAAATGTAGGAAAACATAATGTTTTATATAATGTTTTTATTGGCAATTGAATTAAATTACGCAGTCGAAAATTCCATTGTACGCGGCTTGTTCCCCAATCAATACTGTTGCTAAGCCTTCCAGAGTAGGAGGCTGACTTACGTACTAGGTCTGAAATCCAAAGACACTAATCCATTCCCAGCAAAAACATTAAACATTTAACATTCTGGAACTTATGTATCACAAGCGGGAAGGAAGATTAAGCGATTAAGCCAACAGGTTTTCCTACTTGCGTGTCTGGGTAAAGATTTCAGGAGTGAACTGTTAATAAAGCACGGCCAAAATGGGTAATTTCACTCTTATGGAGAATAATTTTATATGACGAAGCACGAATCGCTTGTGCAAGAAATGTATACATTTCTTTCGGAAATGCCTTGTCATGTACTAAGAAAAAAGTTGTTTTGGTAAATTTATTTTTAATTTAAAGCTAAGAAATTTTGTTAAATTCAATTACCAAAATAAGGCAACTTCTTAATAAAAGTTCACACAGGTAATGATGAGTGTTTTTCTCATAATTTTATTACCAACTTGTCTCTATTTCGACAAGGAAAGACTTGATTCATGGCGATTCATTTTATTTATGAAAGCACCTCTCCAAAGTCTATGAAACTATTATGTGTTGATAGTGGACACTAATATACTTCATTTCATGTGTCATCAAATAATATATTAGTTCTTTTTAACTTTAATTTGTTCTTTCAATGTTCTGCTGTTGTCTTTGTGTAGTGCTATTTTTGTCATCGTCGTTTTATTCTCGTTTCATTGAACTAATATTTTAGTTGATGGTAGAACTAACACCAAATACTAAAGATACCCTGCTTCATTCCAGAAAGCCGAAGACGGCTTAAATAAAACCTAATTGTGGGCCCAAGACAAATAGTGTTTTCTTGCAAATTTTTAACCAACCATCAACAATCTTGTTTCTTTTTTATTTCGAGAACTACTTAACTCGTGCTATTGGCTACTAGTTTTTTTCAAACCGATATATAAATTTAATATACAATATATCTATTCAGTGCTTTTAATATGTTTTACATATCAAATGGTGAAAGAATTATTTATTATCCAAAAGTACCTAACGTTCCTAAAATTAATATTAGCTTAGTTCGAGGATAACGTTTTCCAAAATGACAAGTTTTTGAAGGATTATACACACCTTCTCTATGTCTTGTATATGGTATGTAGAGTACCCGAAAATAACATAATTTAGAGATGATGGTGAGAGATGAAACTATTCATAATTTCTAATAAAGATACCTCAAGCAATGATTTTGAAATGAGATGGATACTATTGAAAATGTTTAAATTAATTTAAAGACATTTTGGAAAATGGAAAATATTTTAGAATGAAAAGATGCTCTCATTTCAACTTGTTAGGTTAGACTGTCTTCAAGAGAAAAAACAGTATCAATAACTCTCTGTGCTCAAAACCTATTGATGTTTCTTTAAAGAGACGGAGATTGTTCAATATTGTTATGTGGCGAAACCAAGTGCAAAGCTTCCAAAATGTTTCAGAAGATCTTCCAAGTGTGAGCTGCACAAAAAAGCATTCTCAAAAGTGCCAGGTGGAACATTTTTACAGAAACTATGTAGTTCTATGCATCTTTTTTCCGGAATGTGTAAGCCTTTAAGCCTGATTATTTGCATTAAACAATTCAGTATTGCCAATGATTGATCGAACAATTGCAATTGAATGAAATTTTCTGATAAAATATTCTCGTTACGGATGAAGCCATATAATGTAATTCATAATTATAATCAAATCATAATATCAATGGTAAATTCAAGACCTATTGGAAGTGCCAATATGCAGAAAATTGCAAAATTGAGTTTACATAGTACAATAAATGTAAAAGTAATACCAATTTATCCAATGTATATGATATGTTGATAGGATCATACTTACCTGCCACCCTATATAAAAGCTTTACATTTGTATGAGCCATTTTATATGAGCATTTATTCGAAGCCTTTTAGGTACAAATAAAGTCTTATTTTACTTGTACATTTAAATAAAAAGACTTGCCAATTTCACACCACTTGTTCAGTGTCCAGCTTGAAGCATCGTAAAGTATCTGAGACAATTACGCGGTATAGTCGCCTCTCAGGGTTAAAAGCTTTCTATGTCGGCGAAGTAATGCCAGACGACCATAAATTCAAGTTCAGAAATTGTATGGTTAAATTTCTTTTGATGCAGCTCTTCCACTACGATCTCATATTACATGTGGTAAGTAGGTTTTAAATACAATTTCTTTTTTTGTTATGAAAATGAAAGGAGATTTTCTTATAGTAAATCAGTATTTTATCAAATTAGATGCCTACTCTGATTTAGTGCTTTTTTACCATATTTCTGGTAATTTTTATGCATTGATTTTTAACAATTCCCGCTGATAAAATGTTTGTTCTTTGATGGCAAAGAAATGATCCAGGTCATTTTCAACCTGCTTATTTGAGGTCAAATATTTACCGTCTAACAATATTTGTGAGATGAAAGGAATAATAACCGGACAATCTCAGTAAAAACCTTTGTGCAATTCTCAATTAATTTGGTTTGCCCAGCTAATTACAGTACACTTGAGAATTGGTTATTTTGTCGTTTGTCGGTTTCTAACTGACTTTGGGATCGAAGTGATTTCTTTGATATATTACCAGACAGTATTATTTTATTTCTATTTTTTTTTTTGATTTTGCGATATCTTGAATTTAACATTACTGTACACAGCCCACTTTTGCCCGCACGTTTGGGTCAATGAATGCCTTTGTAGTGATTTAATTAGCTTCAACTGGAATTATAGAACGTGGAAGGATAAAACGTTATATACAAACAACAGAACAAATTGCACTAAGACTAATAACACGAATAAGACACCCCCAAAACCCACTACACAACCCCTCCACCCAACTACTATACGAACGCACAAACATGACACAGATTTCGGAAAGACTCATACATCTACAGACAAAATGGACAAACAACCCCTACAACTGGACCATACTGAATCCCCTTTGTCTTACAAGACCAACCAGACAATCCCGCTTCCGTTTCCCTACATCAACGCTACTCGAACACTTACAAACGCAACTGACTACTGGACAATAAAATAATTTTTTCTTCTCATTAGAATTGGAAAGTTTATTTAATAAGCTTATTAACCTAGAATAAGAGAATTTTCATCTTTGTTTTTTATTTAGATTAAGACTACATGTATTAAACAAGGGCAGAAAGACCGATAGGTCGATAGCCTTTTTAGAAATAAAGATGTTTACTACTTCTATTAGAACGTGGACCATCTTCTAAGATGCAATCGCAAAATCGCAATTGCCTGATCCAGATTGTGCAAACTATTTTTTGCGCACCTTTTTCTTGTTTAAATAGATTTTTAACTTTTCAATGGCAACCTATTAATGTACTCCGAAAATATTGCTTTTGCTTTTTAATATTTGAAAGGACACCAAAAACAAAACTGCAGCCTAGAATCAATTGATTTTTTTCAGAAAGAAGAAGCCTTGCTTTATTAGGTCTTACAATATATAATAATTATGGGACTTGCGTGGGACGTTGGCTGTGAAAAAATTCAATTAACTTGTCAATTACAGAGAAAAATTAATTACTATCCGAAGAAAAAAAAACAGAAAAACCTTTAGAAGACGTTGTATTGAGATTCTTAATTTCCTATTATGGATTATAATATAAACGCCAAACAAACCAAATATATCAAAATCCTAATTGATTAATCAGGCATTTCTTGTAAATAGGATTAAATAAAAAAAAGTCTTTTAAAAAAAATGAAGGTCAATTAATAACACTTTGGATAAAAGTGAAGGATGAAAATCTATAGCTAAACTTCTGGGTGAAAACAAGTAATGCTAAGAAAAAAATACAGAATCTAACTATGCTTTATTGCCACACAAACGGACAATCACTGTGCCATTTGCTTGTGAAAATATCAGTCGATTTTGGTTTAGACATCTTTTAGTCTTATTATTCAAATATTACAAGCTACCATTGTATTTCCTTCGTTTTTTCTTGCAATTTGTATATGTCCAAAACCAATTTTAAACGTGACCATTTTTCGTAACCTCAGTTTGCAGCCGGAAATTCATGAGGCCACGATCCACGCATGATAAATAGAACATTATAAGTGAACACCATGATAGCAAAATGAGAAACGAAAGGTATTTACTTAAAATGGGGGTTGTGTCCGTTAAGTTGCCAAAACAGCAGGCCGTAATGCAAAGACACACGATTTATCAAGCAGCTAAAACGTCAGAAACAGTCGGTGGATAATAATTTATCTTGATTTCTCTACATATTATGTATGTTATACATAAAATATTCGCATTTTGAGTGAGGATGCTGAAGCTAAGTGAGATTTAGTGAATCTTGCTATGAAAAAATATTATTCGGACTAAGTTATTTGATAATAAAGGGGTCCAATTTGGGAGAAACCGAGTGGTATCAGATTTCACATTTTTATCTAACTGTGCCAAAAATGTCGCCCACAAGATTTTCAGATCCGAGGTTTTAAAATGAAATAGTAAAATTCGTTTTTATGGATAATATTATTCAACTCATCAAATTTTAATACCAAATTGGTGCAGATATGCATGAGTGCACGTTAGCATCCCGCAAACCCATAGACGTTTTATGCGGATTAATTTTCATTTGGTGACATTTTTTCCGGGTATTAAAATCTTTTTAAATCTGTTGCCAGATCTATTGTTATTTGGAGGCTGTTTGCTACAACTCATTTCGAATTTTTGAACGTGTCTTTGGTGTCATCCAGAGAAAAGTTTTATTTTGTGCATGGATTTGGTAAATGGACTCACTTTCAGAACTTTTAATAAGGCGTTGCAATTTATGGGATGATTGCTTTCAGAGTTTTCAAGTTAATAATTCCTTTTTTTCAGACCTCCAGTGATTTCTAACTTGAGAATCGTTTAAGAAATTCTCAACGTTAACCAACTCTACAAGATGTCCCGAAATTACAGGTCAACTGGGTCAACAAACATTTTGAAATATTTCAGACAGTTTCAAAATTAATAAAATTATTTTTTTAAATATTTTATATTATATTACACCCCTTCCAAACAATGAATTTTTAACTCAGACACACATAATAGATATGCATATATTGCTTAATAACTACCTAGTATATTTTTCGAGTATGACTTAGTATAAATATGCCATTGTCTCACCAAATAATGTTACAACTTAAACTCCTTTCATTTAAAGTTGCTTTGATGCTAAAATTGCTGTAAAACTATCGTTTACTACGCGGAGAACATAATACTTGAAAATGAGACCAGTACTTCATATAACTTTTTTCGATCTGCAATTCGTATGGAATTATGGGCATTAAAGGTGGCAATTTAAAATTAAGTGTAATCTTAATTTTGACATCGTTTAATCGGCGTTGGAAACACAAGCGGCTTCTAGATACGGCTTAACCCGTGGTTTTAAATTGTATATTTAATCCGAAATCCTGTTATTGTGCAGTAAAAAATTACATTTTATAAAATAGCAAATATTAGGATTAAGTGAAATTTGGACATTACCTTGATTTTCTGGTATATCTAAAGCTTTTGAAAGGAAGCACTTTTTCTAAGGACAAAACTAATAAAATTAAAAATGGAACGAGGACATAAAACAGAACCTTATTACCATTAAGAAAAGAGGTAAGTGTTTAAAATGTGTTGCGTTTGTACTTTGCAAAAAAGTTTTAATTTTTTTCTTGCCCCCAGAACAACATATTTTGGTCACTTATGATAATGCTACAATAAGTAGTAGTTCTATGTAATACCGCTCATTTGATGTTAACAAGAGTATAGTAAACCAATGCGTTGAGGTGTTAATTACTTACATCATTAATTACTTACAGCATTAACACATATCGTTAAATTGCAGCATAAAACAAATAACTGACAGGAATCAAAATTATACTGAACATGTACTTGAGGTTAGCGACGTATTTTATTTTTTAACAAAAGCGACAAAACGGCGAAATCGTCCCCATCTAGAGATTTTATAATTAGGATAAAATATGTTTCATTCCTACAACTGGACCATACTGAATCCCTTTTGTCTTACATGACCAACCAGACAATCCCACTTCCGTTTCCCTACATCAACGCTACTCGAACACTTACAAACGCAACTGACTACTGGACAATAAAATAATTTTTCCTTGTCATTAGAATTAGAAAGTTTATTGAATTAAATTGTTAACCAAAATAAGAAATTTTTATCTTTGTTTTTTTATTTAAATTAAGACTGTATGTTATTATGTATGGTATTATGTAGATATGTACTAAACAAAGGCAGAAAGAACGATAGGTCGATAGCCTTTTTTTAGAAATAAAGATGCTATGTTTCATTGCTGTTTCATTTGAGTGACGGTCCTACTTTTGGCTTCTGATAGCAGAAGAAACTTTGATTATTAACTCAGGTTTGGATATTGACACAAATACATCAATGATGATATTTTGCGAGATAGCAAATCAAATAAAGCAACTTTTAATAGGATAGGGAGTTAAGTTGCCGCATCGGGATATGCCTAGTTTATTTAAATAATCTAACTGAAACTTCAATTCTCTAAATTTTAAAAAATTTTTTTCTGTTTAAAAAAATCTAAAGTTTTCTTCATGCGTATCAGGACATGTAAAATGTTCTGAGTATACGAAGTAGTCGTTTTTCGTTTTGTTTCTATGCTAATGTAAACTCATCTAATGAAAATGCAATATGAATTGTTCATACAATTTGGATTAATGCACAAGAAACTACGCAAATTTGCTTGTTTGTTGTATAACACAAAAGCCAGGTAATTAACTCTCGTTAGTTCCTTATCTAGTAAAAATATATTACGGAAAGCTAACGATGAACTAAATGAGAAATAATGAACGCGAGAAGCAATAAAAAGAGTATTAGGCAACCGCAATATTAATCTCTGTTAATTGCTGCACGATTTTACTTAGTGAATAGCCCTAAGCTCTTTGTGCAATTTTAATGAAGCTTTTTTATTTAATTTTAAACATTATATTGCTTCACCTTTAACTTATAGTAGTTTTTCAAAATTGGTATAGAAAAAATGTTTATTGACTCCAGACAATGTTTTTCTCAATAAAAAATATTTTACCCCAATTAAGCATTACAAAGTAATAAAGTTCCTGGTCTTTCCTTTTTAATTAAATGCTACCTAATGAAAACCGTATTATTCAAGATTATATTTCCACTAAAACTAAACGTACAACGATTTGCATAATTGCTTTAAATCTTCTACTGCATTCAAGCGAACTGCAAAGCAGAGGCATCTAAAGTAGCAAAAAATAATAAACCGTTTCTCCAATCAGAAGCTGCCCAATACCGCCCTTTCATTCATTGAAAAGCAAACTTAAAGTTCCCCAATTAAAGAGATATTGTTTAAAGGAATACATTTTCAATTTACGAAATAAAATAACTTTTCAAAACGGTCTACGTGCTACTCGATTTGTAGTCTATACTTTTGCATAAGTTATATACGCTGGTAAGGGTTTTATTATTTTCAGAAATATATGTCTCAAAACCCGAACCAAACTAAACGTACGACTTTTAAAGAAAATTGTGTGTATTACACGTGGGAGCAATTTGTATCACAATTTCTGTTGAGTTCGATTTTTCAGCTGTTTTCTAGTTAAATATTGCAACATTTTACATTTAAGAGCATACTTCAATGTTTCATTGGCAACATAAGCATCTTTTACATAGTTATTTTGATTAATTCCTGAAAAATCTTGGCGCTATTAGTAGATAATGAGCAAAGAGATGAGCACTTTAATCAGGGTTTGATGTTATTTTTGGATTCAGAGGACGAAATTTCGTCAAAAACAACCCACATATTTAGAATTTTGTGCACGCTACTTACTTGAAGCATTTTGAAGTTTCAATTGACTACAAAGTATATATAAGTATTGAAGAAACGGGATAATAAAAACATAATCTCTAAAAGGAACACGTTCTGGCGCTTTGTAACAAATGAAAATCAAATGCTTTCATACAATTCAGCAAGCTTCACAAGTACAAAATTTTGATGCTTTAAAGAAACAGTGACATTTTACTATGGTTTAATATATGATATTTGATAATGGCAAAATACTATTTCTTCAATACCTTTAACACTCTCCATTTTATAGCCTCATGTAGATGTTTCTTTATTCTTATTAAGCATTTCTTATTAAGCATTTCATATTCTCGCACCTTCAGATTAAATATTAATTATATATTTTTTTCAAACACAGTCTATTCTAATCGAAATTTAAAATTTGTGCTTTGTTTGAGGATTGAGATATTTGTCGATGTATCATGTCCAGGCAAAGCATCTTCACAGCTGTCTTTAAGGAGATTTTTGCCAATTTCATTTGCAGATACAGCATTGGACGCCATTCATCTGATGATGAATGAAAACTTTTTTAAATCATATTAGACAATAACTCAAACAAAAAAAAACGAAAAACAACAAAAATTCCTGACTAGTGTATAATGCAGGATTGTAAGCTAAGAGATGCCGCGATTTTGACGTTAATATACTTGCTGACTATTGGAATTAGATCTATTCCAGCAACACTTTCAGTGCACATTACTGAGGAATATATCCAACCAAAGAAACATTGTTTTTACATTATGTTTAGCCTACAGGAATGCAATTATTCTATTCTCTTTAACATCTGTTATTTCTTCTTCACTTAAAGTTTTCAGCTGTTTAACACCAAAATGCGATTATATTTTTAAACAACTTAACGGATTATCTTCTGAACACACTTTTGGAAAACAGAATAGCAGTTTTGCAGTTGCATTAATGTCAGTTTTGATGTTATCAACGTAACAAACCGAATATTAATATTGTACAATTGAGTTAAAAACGTAATACAGATTAAGTATAGATCAAACAAATGTGTATTACCTCAGCTTATGGCTTACGTATGATTGCCAGAAAATTGCTTTACGCAATCATTGTCTAAATTGCTTCCCAAAACAACACACTTTAAACTTGAGTTCAAACGATCACCTCCTATCTGATATTCAAAACGAAACTTTTACTGTTGTTTCGGAGTTTGTGCCAAATAAATCACGGAAGAAATATCAAGACGCTTTAACGCAACAAGGGCGCTAATAAATTTAAAAAAGCACTAGTGCGGTAATAAAGGTACTTAGAACATTTCACACAGTGTCAAATCATGGTCATTATCAAAAAATTGCAGATAAATGAAATTAAATAAATAGATACTCTTTAGAAATGTTTTCAAGAAAAATATAATTTCACCAATAATATGTAGATTTAATAATTTATAAAAATTGGAAACTGTAAACTACACTTTTTCATAACATACATATCGGTAAAACATCAACGATCTTTTGTAAAAAATTGAGACAAAATGTTCGTTGGAAATTGAATTTACGGTCAATACATTTATAGATATTTTGAAACATTTAGATAAAAGAACTAAAACTAGTGTTTGGTAGGGTTTCCGCTGAATTACTAGGTTTGAAGGAAAATGTTTTAATACCTATTAATATCGGACACGCAACGATTAAGCAATTAAGCAAGAGATTTTTCTTTGAACTTGAAACGGAATTAAACTCAGTTCAATTCGGTTTGATACTAGCAGATATTCTGGCTTTCGAGTGTTTATCAATAGGATATTCAATCAAGCACAAGTTTACTGAATTCTTTTTTAATAATACTCACAGAGTATAGATTTTCATATTGGTGTAATCGCTTTAAATCGCCTCGGGTATTAAAGCGAAATGCAAAGCATAGCCATATAAATTAAGCGAAAAATAATAAACATTTTCCTTTATCTAAAGCTGACACAATATAACACGTTGAAATTCCTGCAGTATAAATTTCACATTATTGCTGTAAAGTCATTTCAAAAGCGTATTTAAAATATTTCTTACTCACTGTTATTTATACGAAACCTGGAGTTTCTTCAGGTTAATGGAATATAAGTATGCATTTTCCAGGATGGTGTGCGAATTATTCACATCTAACACAGCAATAGGAGTAACTGAAGTTATAATTGATAACTAACTAATCGAGTAATTGAAATATAATAAACGTTTCGGACTGCTATTTATTCTAACGTTTCGGAGTTATTCTGAGATTTTTATGAATTTGGAACTCATATAGGAGTTATAGCGCGTTCGTTTTTACTTATTCTGATGGTAACGACTATCCAGTTTAAAAACCTGAAAAAAAAAGAAACAGAGTGGAACAACAGTGTAATCATCTTAATGACCCAGAGTACTAACGATGATAATATCCGAAATTACACTGGATTCACCTATAAGCATTATGGTTAAAATCATAATGTCATTGGCTACTTGAATTTGGGCATTCATCTATAAGTTTGCCAGAAATACAAAGCGCCAAAGATAATTTATCAAGCTAAGTCTCACCTTAAAAATGAAAGGTAAAGAAAGTCTGTTTAGCAAAATCCTTCAAGTCCCTCTTTCTTTCCTTCCTTTAGTCCTTCAATTTAATGAAACATTTTGCATTTTTCTCCTAAATTATACTTTAAAAGTAACCATGCACATAGGGCAGAATAAAGTGGGGTACCCCGTTCGGCCCTGTTAAATTTCATATCTAATTTAAAACCTTGTGAAACGCTTTTCAGTCGTGATTTTCTAAATGCAATCCTGTACTAAAAAAAAATGGACACGATAAATATTATTAGCTTTTTTAGTTTCAATCGATTTTTTTCGAGCTATGATGGGCATGTTCAGCTCAACTATTATCCAATATAAATTTTCTGAAAAGTTTGAAAAGGTCTGCCTTTATGCAGGGTGAAAGCAAGAACAGTTTCTATCGAAATTGGTGGAAGAAAATAAAAGCGCAATGCAACATATCCGCCTGCGACTGGTAAGCTACATGTTTGTTTACCATTCCTTTTTTTGATTCATGACGATTCATCAATTTTGAAAGGAGTTACAATTTTTTAAACTAAATGATGCAATTTATCAATACTATATCTAAATTACATTGTTGAATAACTTTATACGTGTGATTGTTTGCGAAAATTGCCAATAGCTTTTGAAAATAATGTTAGTTCAGTAATAACAAAAGTATCTGTCGATCAGTTCCGCTTATGGGGCAGAAGGCAAAATGCATATTTTTACTAATACTTCTTCAGAAGTTGATCTCATTGTTAGGCATGGTAAGACGGTTTAATTAACGTGTTAATAAATACTTGATACCCAAATGCTAAACCTCTACCATAATTACGAGTCATATTTAAAAAACCGCGTAGCGTATAAAGTAGGAGAAACATTATTTCAAGAATGTGAAAATAGAATTTAAAAACAATTTGGTTGGGACTTTGGCTTGTAAAAGTCAAATGTGCCTCAACAAGTTGTTTCTCACTTCAAACTAGGAGTCAACCCTTTTCTTCTCATAATCGTTATTTACTTCTGTGCTTCTCTGCATTATTGACATTTAGGAACAAAAGAAAAATAGCGATTCAGTAAGCATACAACAAACAGAATTTTAGTATAACAGGTTTAGGGTTTAATATACGCAAATGCTTAATTCCTCATTACGAAACACAAATACTTAAAATGCTTACAAATACACAAAATAGGTGGAATAATCAACTTTAGCTGATTAAAATTGGGGACCCCACTGCGTAGAGAATGATGTGGATTAACCAATTTATAAAAATTAAATGATGCCAATGTAGCTTTAGAAAAACGAATATGCTGATTCATCTATTCTTTTCTAGGGAATAGAAATAAATAATTGATTAGTCACTTGTAGTCGATCAAAATGCAACGAATACCCCGAAAAAGGTTCGTTTAAAAGTTAATAGCTCGCCTACCACAATGTACTGGAATATGAAGCACGTTCGTACTTTCCGGTATCCTTTTTAGCTGCTTAAAGTGAGTCTTAGCCAGTAAAATGGTGCTTAGCCAGCAATATCAAAGGAAATTTTCCCGTATGGTGTGAAACACCAACTTCCATAAAATGGAGCTGCATTGTGTCGATTGTAACTAGAAATGTTCTAAAACTTCTTGAAATAAATTTGGAAAAAGCTCCGTGACAAAGTCATTCGCACTAAATTAGAATAAAGCGAACTCGAACTAATTTTGGAAGAGCAGCGGTCATGATGAAACATTGGAATAATTATTCATATTTTATGGATGTGTACAGCTAAAATAAAATCGACATGTTTTATATTTAATAAAAAATTCATCAATTCAATTTTATATGACATTTTATTGAATGCAAGACCGTGAGAAAATTATTAACATAAACAGCCGTGAAGCAAGAGAAAGCCATCATAATTAAAATTTGTATCATCATGTACTGTGCGTTGTATTGTGATTGGTACTTGGATGTGAGTCGCAACCTAGAGAGTAAAGAAATTTATGAATAAAAATGTAGATAAGGTCCAGAGAAAATAAGTAAAACATTATTTCAAAATTACTCGATTAAAATGCAAATATTCTTTGCTTTCTTAAATCTCATATTAATGTAGCACCATTCAAAAGACTGACAATACTGCAAGATTTCTGTCACACGATCACTCGCGTACAATGGTTAGACCTGAGCGAAAGCAAGACTCCACAATTACTAAACAATGAATTACCGTTTCACAAACTAACCGTTATTTGAAGAATTATTTTTTGTAATTTTTATATCCATTGAAACTCTCCAAAATTTCTATATAGCGAGATTAATATTAATCACACTCTTTGCTGTTAGATTGCGGATAAAAATGTAAATCATACTTCGCAAATATAAAACCTTAAAAAAACATAAACTTCCGTCCGTATGATAGTCCGTATAAAGATTACATTTATGCAAACAGAAAAAACATCCGAGAATTGAGATTGCTTCATTAACATCCCTATTGATTTTGGAGTTCCCAATTACTAAATTTTAATTCTTTAGTTGAAAAGAAAATTGTTTCTTTCGTTCCGTCCTTTAAAATGATATTGGCTAAGCAAAAATTGCTATTTCTGGATTAGAAACACATTTTAATATGCTTGGCCGCATACAACAGTATAAATGAAACAAGAAAACCGTTTTCAGGCATGAATTGAAATATAATAAAATTCAAAACAGTTTAGGGACAAAATATACAAAATATTAGTTGATTTAAAAAATGCGTAATATTGAATTTAAGTAATTTATAAGTACTTCAAACTACTAAATAAACTACTTTATAAGATTTTTCTACGTTTTAACGCACGCTTGCTATTTAGCACATCGTCGTTCCAAAGTCTATTGAATTAAAACTTTAATAATTATTATTTTGGTAATAACTACTGATGATTCCTATGAATTACAGGAAGGTAATCAAAACTGTTCTCATTGCAAATTGCGGCCCTTACCGAGATTATTGAAAACCAGCAGTAGTTAAAGAAAACGTAATAAATTATTATTGTTATTCTTATTAGATGGCAAGTTTAATCGGCATTGGCTTCGTAATTACGAGACCCCTAAACTAAAATAAATTCCTGAGATAGATATAATAGAGGTAGATAGTAGACTTTATTTTAGCTGAATTTCCATCCGTGTTCAATGGCATTCGAGACACTAGTTTGTGGCGATCCTTAATAATAAAAAGTTCTCAAGTTTGCGTTTTTTTGCGTTCTTTGATGAAGTTTCCAATTGGGCTTTTCTTTAATATTTGTTTGAAGAGTGTTTCGCACTGTTTTAACTTGTCAGATATTGTTTGTTATAAAAATTTTCTGTTGTTTGTTTTCTTTGCGCGCCCTTGATTTAACTCTTTAACAAAACCTATTAACTCAATATACTATAGCTATTTAAACTAATAACAGTACAGATAATTATAACAATAACGTAAATATGAGTGCACGTTGATATATCGATAGTTTTACTTGTAGATTCAAAAACCAAAATAATTCAACAACTAAAAAATAACTTTTTAATAGTACGTATTACACGATCCAATAAAAGGATCATAAGCTTTCTAAAAGCTAATTTCGCAGAATAATTTGGCGTTGATTTAACACGGTACAGTATCCGTTTTGTTTATTATTATTTTTATTATTATTATATCCGTTATTATATTACATATCTTGTTAGAAAAAATTATAAGATTCAGTTCAATGAGACACTTGTGCCCACATTTACTGTATTTGCTTCAGCGTAAGATTTGGATTAATTTTTTCCGCGTGTAATAGCGCCAGTTTCATCTGATAAGTATGAAAATAATGTTGAAAAAATGTACTCATATTAAAGATACACGATTAATTCCTTTTTTCAGATATATAAATCTATCCATACAGACGAGTCCAAACATTGCGTCGTAGGAAATTACTTTCGCTATTGTACATGACAAAACTACTGAGAGAGCAGCTCAAAGACTCCAAACACTAACAAACAACACAATGACATGGTTTTATAAATGGAGACTAACACCAAACGCGTCAAAAAACCAACTTCTGCTCACAAACCACAGACTCAACGCTGACTCCCCTACAATAACTGCAGACGGCCAGACGACACAACCAAAAAACGACGTAAAATACCTTGGAATCACAATTGACCACAAACTTAAATTTACTAAACACATACGAAACATCAGGGCAGAAACAATAAAGAGAACAAACACTTCCGATCACTAACCTACAAAGACAGAGGAATCAGCACAAACACCGCCACCAAAATATATAAAGCTATTTGTAGACCCTTGCTAGACTTTGGACATATACTCATGACCAACGGAACAGAAAGGACAAAACGTTATACACAAACAACAGAACAAATTGCACTAAGACTAATAACACGAATAAGACACCCCCAAAACCCACTACACAACCCCCTCACCCAACTACTATACGAACGCACAAACATGACAAAGATCTCGGAAAGTCTCATACAGCTACAGACAAATGGACAAACAACCCCTACAACTGGACCATACTGAATCCCCTTTGTCTTACAAGACCAACCAGACAATCCCGCTTCCGTTTCCCTACATTAACGCTACTCGAACACTTACAAACGCAACTGACTAGTGGACAATAAAATAATCTCTTCTTGCCACTGAAATTTTATTTAATAATATCGATAACCTAGAATAAGAGAATTTTCATATTTGTTTTTTTATTTAGATTAAGACTACATGTATTAAACAAGGGCAGAAAGGCCGATAGGTCGATAGCCTTTTTTAGAAATAAAGATGTTTACTGCTACTACTACTTTCGCAACTTTCAGCTCAAAACATGTCAATGAAATTTTCCTTATTACTAAACACTCCTTTATATTTTTGTCATCGCTTTGGTTTTTTTGTCCTCAAATCGATTTTTAAATTGTGTTTATGTTATACGGCATTCGAGTAGTAGTAAAAATCTTTATTTCTAAAAAGGCTATCGACCTATCGGTCTTTCTGCCCTTGTTTAATACATATAGTCTAAATCTAAACAGAAAATAAATATGAAAATTCTCTTATTCTAGGTTAACAATCTTACTAAATAAACTTTCCAATTCCAGTGACAAGAAAAAATTATTCTATTGTCCAGTAGTCAGTTGCGTTTGTAAGTGTTCGAGTAGCGTTGATGTAGGGAAACAGAAGCGGGATTGTCTGGTTGGTCTTGTAAGACAAAGGGGATTCAGTATGGTCCAGTTGTAGGGGTTGTTTGTCCATTTTGTCTGTAGATGTATCAGCCTTTCCGAAATCTTTGTCATGTTTGTGCGTTCGTATAGGAGTTGGATGGAGGGGTTGTGTAGTGGGTTTTGGGGGTGTCTTATTCGTGTTATTAGTCTTAGTGCAATTTGTTCTGTTGTTTGTATATAACGTTTTGTCCTTTCTCTTCCGTTGGTCATGAGTATATGTCTATAGTCCAGCAAGGGTCTACAAATAGCTTTGTATATTTTGGTGGCGGTGTATATGCTCATTCCTCTGTCTTTGTAGGTTAGTGATCGGAAGTGTTTTGTTCTCTTTATTGCTTCTGCCCTGATGTTTCGTATGTGTTTAGTGAATTTAAGTTTGTGGTCAATTGTGATTCCAAGGTATTTTACGTCGTGTTTTGGTTGTGTCGTTTGGCCGTCTGCAGTTATTGTAGGGGAGTCAGCGTTGAGTCTGTGGTTTGTGAGCAGAAGTTGGTTTTTTGACGCGTTTGGTGTTAGTCTCCATTTATAAAACCATGTCATTGTGTTGTTAGTTAGTGTTTGGAGTATTTGAGTTGCTCTCTCAGTAGTTTTGTCATGTACAATAAGTGCCGTGTCGTCTGCGTATTGTAATATGTATGCCGATCTGTCGATTTGATTTTTGTCTGGTAAGTTGTAATTGTATATGTCATGGCAGTATATATTGTAGAGAAACGGTGAGAGCGGGGATCCTTGAGGGAGCCCTTGTTCAGGGGAAAAAGAAAATGACAGTGTTTTGTCGATTCGTACTTGTAGTTGTCTGTTTTCTAGTAAGTTCTTTATGGTGTGTAGTAGATATGTTGGTGAGTGTAGTTTGTATAGTAAGCCTCCATAACGGCATTCGATTATATTGACATTTTTCATTTTGGCAAAAGCAATGTTTTATCTTAAGGGTTTGGTTAAAATAAACAGCTTTTAGCAAAACGCGCTCATACAAAATTTTTCAATGGTTTTTGCTTCTACGAGAACGCTATATTTACTACATAATTGAAGTTTTTTGTGAAATCGAGTGCTCTAAACCCACACAGAAGCTTATCAAAAACAATAGTAAAGAAGCACTGTCACCCCCGCATTATTTTTGAATATTTTATTTTCTTTTCATATAAAATTTATTTCTGAAAGCGAAAACATCTAATTAAATTTGTTCCTTCGTTGCTATTTTTTTCCAGATAGAGGTTCTGGATGTCAAACTCTTGAGATATTCAGATCATATTCAGCGTCATTCAAATATAAGCCGGCACAAAAAGAACAGACAAGAAAATCCGAATTTTCCAAGACATTTCAGAGGTCCCCAATTTCTTGTTTGTGTATAGGAATATCTCTGGAGTGTCTGGAGTCGACTTCACCTTTATTGAAATTGGGAAATTATGCTTTATAATAAATAAATGAGGGCGAATGTCTTTTATCGAATTTAAATCTTTGCCGATGTTCATTTAATAGAGTAATTCAAACAGTTTGAAAAACCATTAATAATTTATATTATCTTTATTATTTACAAAAGTTAAAAGTTGATTAACTGGTATATAATTAAAAAGCTATTTTGGGATATTGGGAGCAATTTTACGTTAAATGTGGTAACTATATTAATGACATAATGGTACTGTAATTTAATAAAAACATGGTTCAGTAAAATAAAAGTTGTATATAAAGTTATCAATTTGTGTAGGTATATAGATTCAAGAGATTATATGGTACGAAAATTTTTCTCTAAAGTTTGATGGAAGAATTTCATGTACATTTCAGGTGTTTATTTTATGGACAAGCGAAGACGTTGATTGTTAATTTTGTAGTGCATTTCTGATCATAAGTTTATTTCAAAAATCATCAAATGCATTTCTGATCAAAAATAAATTACGCCATCTGAAACAGTATGCACCAAATTCGAAGTTTGCTGTATGTTACATGTGCTGTATCCAACCTCGACTTCCTTGGAAGGTTTTCTGAAAGTAGGCATTTTAACTTTGCTATTACCAGGAACTTGGCCGACAAATTTTACAGTTAACTAAGACAAGACTTTAATTAATACAAAAAGAGAACTGCGTTTTCCAGCGAAGGAATTTTGATTAGGATTACTTTATTACGGTGCAAATGTTTCATTTAGCACACACGGTAGAATAGATTCTTCTTTTTGGTGCTTTGACTCGGTCGGTTCTGTATTTTTTTCGAAACTCCACCGTAAACATAAATCAGTTCACAAAAAAGCACATGTTTGTACCTATGTTTTTGTGTTGAGTACGAAATAGAAGACTCAATTTCCAAGTATTGACTCAAATGAAGCGGAAAGTACTTTAATTCTTATTAAAAGTTTTTGCTAATTTAATTATTTTCTATTGATAGCTAGGACATCAGTAGTAAGAATGTCGAGGAGGCATGCTATCAAAAAGATGGTCAAAGTGAAAATGATGCGGTTGCAAAAGTTAATGGGGCAAGACGCAGAGCTTCACATGGAAGAACTGGAAGAGCACAGCCATTGCTAGAGAAATTCTAAAGCAGGAGGAAATGAAAACTCAAAAATTATAAGATAATAAATAAATTCAGATTAATTTGGTGTTTAATTTTATAATAAACTATGTGGTTTTGCACTCTTGAAATTAGAATGTTTCATAAATAGCAATAAAAAAAATTCACTTGGATTCCTCACATATCAGCCTCCATCTTCATATCAGCAGTTCCAAATGCGTTCCCTCTCATATATGCGAATTCGGAGTGATAAAACCTTTTAATTTTGTTTACAGTTATGCTTTCCTTTATCTCTTGATTATATTGATGATAATGATTCTAGTGTTATGAGGCAATGCCTTTTGTACGAATATTGATATTTACAATTTTTACGATATAACAATAAAATATTAAAAGTATTAACCTGCTTTCACCGTGCAAATGTTGTAGGCTGTTTACTACTTGACCAAAAACTATTTACCTTTTACAAGTTTCCAAATTAATTAGCAGAGACGTGAGCTCTTTATAAAAAATATATTTTTGATTGTCACAACGCCATATTCAAGAACTACACGAATAAAACAAAAAATAACTGAGCAATTTTTAATCGGTTTGTTCAGAAAGTATCTAAACGAAGCTGTATATTAATTAGTTCAATCAAAATTAATGCGTTACAAAACAGGTCCCTGTGACGAAAATCGATTCAAACCTGCTTTTGAAACTGCTGTAAAATTAATTGGCTTTTCCACACCAAAGGCAACGTTTCCGACTTGAAAATGGCCTTTTAGATAAAAAAAAAATTGTAAAGTTGAGGTACAATTATGGAATAGACCGAGATAAATATTGTTTTGAATATTGTTAATTAATATTATATACAACCGTGAACAATCTGAAATTAAGGGTCACGAGAAGCGAATTCATTCATGTGTTAAAGATAATATATTGTTTTGTTTATTAAATAGAAATTGTCTTTAACAGAACAAAGCGTATGGACGGACACTCCCTGTTTTCTTTTCTTTTCCAGATTGGTACGGTATATAACATTAGTTTCTTTTAACTTTGCGATTAATATCCGGAGTTGAAGTGAGAAACGTGTGTTGTACGGATACATAAAGGAAGTATAAATGCATATAAATACAAATTTATTTTCGGGGCAAATAATTCAACGTTTAAATATTGTTTTCATTTTATTAAATAATATCCTAACTATTGGGCTTGGGTATACCTATATTGATACAGAGCAGAGGCGTGTAGAGGACCTCAACATAAGTCGAGTGTCCATTTGAGTTTGTTTTCTCAGGCCCGTGGTTAACCAGATACAGGGTGTTAACGTTTTAGCAAAGTATTTTCTCTTTAACTCCTACAGTTTATGAGATATTTTGGTCAAATTTTGAACGTGGACTGTGCCAAATACGCCTGCCACCTTCTCCATAAGCAAAAACCATTTGAATGTTCTCCTGTCCAGTCATGTACTCCATGCTAAAATATTAATACACATATTGGACAGAGTTTATTTACTATTGTTACAAAATATTTTGACTATTGTAATTACGGCTACAAGAAGATTTTCTGCAACGAGTAGCACAAAGTTTCAAAGCTGTGATGATAAGGGAAACTTTACCAGCTAAATCAATCTTTTCAGCAAATGAAAATTTGCAATGTAGTCATTATATTAGCTAAAAACATGTCAGTATCGTACAATTATGGTCCTCAGGTTTTTAAATGTATGTTGAGCTACCGTATCTCAAACTCGAATCTTAATTAAATTTGAAAAGTTTTTCTGCTTGTTATTTTTAACTAGATTCTATTCAATTTTTTGCTCATTATTTTCATTCGGCAAAACGGCACTGGAAAAACTACAGTAAATAACTATACAGCTTTTAACATCTGATTTTATTCTGTCGCGCAATTTTTAATAGTATTTATTATAGGAGTCGATCGAATACTACATAGAAGCAAAATATAGTAAAGGCACTATTGCTTGAATAAAATTGCCAGTAGAAGTAAATATGATTGTGAAATTTCTAGTAACTTAGAAATTCGGTATTTTATTTTATTTTCATTATTCAACTGGAAGTGACTGAGCAACAGATGAAAATTGCGTTTGCTATAAAATTAAACTGATTTTTATTAAAAGCTCTGACGTCGGTGGTTAAATATCTTTATTTTTATCATACGCGGAGGGACATTCTAAAAACTGAAGTATTTGTTCTGAATAGTAGATTAAGAAATTAATATTCATTTTAGCAGTTTCATCTAATTAAACATGTTTAGCTTGAATTATTGACCCGCACATACAACTGAAGTATAGAAAAACATTTTTCTAGCCAAAATATAATTTTGTAGAGTCTTAAACCGAGCTTCGTGGTGATAAGACGTGCACAGTGTCAGCGTATTTATTTAAAGCAAGGTCGTTTACAATACGCAAAGAATTTGAGGAATCCGGCCGCATTTATCGCTCAGCGAGAATATACGGGTCTAATTCAAACAAAAGGATGAACCCTGGGAGTTCGCAAGAATCCGAATCGGATTATGCCTCCTAGGATGGTGGGTTCAAAAAGCCACATTCGAAAAAACGGGGCAGAAAACCGAAGACGTCCCAGCCAACCCAGCCAACCCAGCCAACCCAGCCAACCCCCATAACGCCAACACCTGAGGCCAAACGAATAGCTTTGGACTATCAGTCTACAACCAATAAGAACCAAACAACAAACAGCAAGACAACATCAACAAGATGTCCCACGTGTTCGCACACATTCACAGCGAACGCATTGTCGACCATCACCAGAGTCCAACTTGCAATCAGGTGGGAGGAACTCAACCCCAATAACAAGGATGTGATTATCAGACAAGATAATTACTTCCTAATCAAAACCAACCAGGAGGACAAAACAGCAAAAATTTTACAACAACTAAAACAAGAAAACACTGTGATAAGTTACAAATTACAAAAAAAACGATAACCTCCCACTAATCCGACAACAAAGTCAGGTCACCACCATATTACACCATCATATTCAGTCGTCGCCACTGGGGTCGACCTGGACATTGAAGACAGCATGTTTCTGGAACGCCTGGAGCAGCAGGGCTTCAAAATAATGTTCTGCAGGAGAATTATCTCGCGAGAGCGCAACGCAACCTCATGATGAGGTTAATAACCGGCGACATATCCACATACGAAAGGTTGATGAACGACCGTGCGGTTCATTTTTTGGGCCGCATTTTCAAAATCACCGAAAGTAAACCACCAGCACCCGTGCCTGCGCCGTTGTCGACATTGACACCTCCGTTGTTTTCTTCGGGAACCATGTTTACATCCTAATGTTTGACATGCTCCTGCCCGAGGGACGCTCTCCAACTGAACCCTGCGAACAAGTGAGACAGACAGTAACAAACATACAAGATTCAATATGAAAGTACTTTACGCGAACATCAACGGACTTAACAGCAAAAAACCACTTATTTACAATTACATAGAACAAAACGACACAGACTGCTGCATATTTGTAGAGACTAAAACCATACTAGGACAAACACCAACGTACAGAAATTGGCAGTATATCTATAGGCATGGAAATACCATCAATCATGCCAGGGGGCGAGGTCGCAGCTCTCCTAAAACCAACATCTAAACTTGGAAGAGCAAATCCTCCTTCCCTCAACAACCCTTTGAACGACTGTCTACATTTTACCATACGCTACTTAAATGACCTGATACACATATTTCTGACATACATACACCCACACTCCAACCTAGAACAAAACATACTGACTAAGGCGAGCATCTATAAATATGCAATAATTATAGGCGACTTTAACTTGAACACGAACAAAACGAAACAACTTAAAAGATTTTTGCAAAACTCCGACTTTATAAAACAGCACACCCCACCAACTTTTCTGATGCCCGCAAACCCAGACTCAACACCAGACGTTCTACTGCACACAAAAAACTTGACAAACACCATCAACAACATACACTTAACCAACGAACTTGGATCCGACCACCTGGCTATTACGTTTAACATAGACTTACAACATACGCAACCTACCTCCAATACACCTCCTATAGAGAAAAACTTAAACCTAACAAAGACTGACATAGACAAAGTGAAACAACATATACATGACTACATTCAATCACAAGCACAGCACATTTCAATAGAAACCATACAACAACTTTCACTAGCCATAGGAAAATTTAGCCCGGAAATAAAAAATGCTTTCTACCGACATACACTACCCAAATACATACTGAGACTAATAAAACATAAGAGAGAACTGTACAGACTATATACAAACACTCAAAATAACGACCTAAAAAAGACACTGAACCAACTTAACAGAAAGATTAGAACTCTGATTGGACAATACCGACAAGACAAATGGCTAGAAACATGGAAAAAAATACAGAAGGACAAAGGCAAAACATACTGGCGAAAGCCCTAGCGCACATCAAGAACACTGCACCGGGGAAAGATAAAATTAAGGCAAAAGTCTTGAAAAGCCTAACCCAAGAAACACACAAACTGATCCTAACTGAATTGAGCAACTGCATCACAAATGGCAGAATCCCAGAAACATGGAAAAACGGCTTAATAATCCATATACCCAAAAATGGACTGGACAATACACAACCGAGCAACTACAGACCAATTACACTGCTTCCAGTACTGGGCAAGATTTTTGAATGCATAATGAAGCAGCGGCTTGAAAAAGTGATTGGAAAGTATATACCTACCTACCAATTTGGTTTCAAACAGCATGACTCGACTGTTCATCCGCTCTTTATTTTGGCCAACAATATACAAACTACCCACCTAACTGGCAGAAAGACAGCTTGCCTGTTTATGGACATTAACAAGGCTTTTGACAGTGTCTGGCATAGGGGCTTACTATACAAACTATACAAACTACACACACCAACATATCTACTACACACCATAAAGAACTTACTAGAAAACAGACAACTACAAGTACGAATTGACAAAACACTGTCATTTTCTTTTTCCCCTGAACAAGGGCTCCCTCAAGGATCCCCGCTCTCACCGTTTCTCTACAATATATACTGCCATGACATATACAATTACAACTTACCAGACAAAAATCAAATCGACAAATCGGCATACATATTACAATACGCAGACGACACGGCACTTATTGTACATGACAAAACTACTGAGAGAGCAGCGCAAAGACTCCAAACACTAACAAACAACACAATGACATGGTTTTATAAATGGAGATTAACACCAAACGCGTCAAAAAACCAACGTCTGCTCACAAACCACAGACTCAACGCTGACTCCCCTACAATAACTGCAGACGGCCAAACGACACAACCAAAAAACGACGTAAAATACCTTGGAATCACAATCGACCACAAACTTAAATTCACTAAACACATACGAAACATCAGGGCAGAAACAATAAAGAGAACAAAACACTTCCGATCACTAACCTACAAAGACAGAGGAGTTAGCACAAACACCGCCACCAAAATATATAAAGCTATTTGTAGACCCTTGCTAGACTTTGGACATATACTCATGACCAACGGAACAGAAACGACAAAACGTTATACACAAACAACAGAACAAATTGCACTAAGACTAATAACACGAATAAGACACCCCCAAAACCCACTGCACAACCCCCCCACCCAACTACTATACGAACGCACAAACATGACAAAGATCTCGGAAAGTCTCATACAGCTACAGACAAAATGGACAAACAACCCCTACAACTGGACCATACTGAATCCTCTTTGTCTTACAAGACCAACCAGACAATCCCGCTTCCGTTTCCCTACATTAACGCTACTCGAACAGATACAAACGCAACGGACTAGTGGACAATAAAATAATTTCTTCTTGCCACTGAAATCTTATTTATTTAATAGTATTGTTAACCTAGAATGGGAGAATTTTCTTATTTGTTTTTTATTTAGACTGGGACTGCATGTATTGAACAAGGGCAGAAATACCGATAGGTCGATAGCCTTTTTTAGAAATAAAGATGTTTACTACTACTATTGTTAACCTAGAATAGGAGAATTTTCATATTTGTTTTTTATTTAGATTAAGACTGCATGTATTAAGCAAGGGCAGAAAGACCGATAGGTCGATAGCCTTTTTTAGAAATAAAGATGTTTACTACTACTATAATTTTGTAAAATTTTGTCCAAACCAAGCGCCCCGTTAAGTAAGTAAGTATCTGATTTAGAGTATAAGAATTTGATAATAAAATCAAGGCCGCTAAAAGAGGACAAAAATTAATACAATTTTGCGATGATTATGTGCATGTTCTATTCCTGAAAAGACATATCAAGGGCAAGGATACGAAAAGTTTATGAAACACCAGTTGAAATTAGCGGAAATAGAGCAAGATTTTATTGCAAGAGTTACTGCAGCATTTTGCATGACTAACAAATTTCCAGGCCGAGGCCCCAGTAGCATGTATCACGTTCGAACATGTGTATTCAAGTTCAAAGATGAGATTTTAAACAAAAATCATAAGTAAATGTTAATGAATGCAACCAAATTAAAGCCAAACGCTGGTAAACTCGAGAAAACGCATTTTACACATAACACTCTTAAAGTCTAAAGTGACTTAGAAAAATATTTAAAAACATGGTTTCTAAAACGCAAAAATATTCTATTGCAGCAGTGAATAATTTTAAGACATTTTTTCTCATCGTTCTGAATAACCCTAAATCAGTAGGAACGTTTCACTCTTGAGGAGTCAACACTGTTTTTATAGATACAATTCATTCATGGCAAAACAACAGGAAACGTCTACCGGAACGAAGTGCAATTTAAAAAAAAATATGTAATAATAAAAATACTGTTTTTGTGTTTATTTAAATCATTTGTAAAAATAATAAAATTTGCATATATAATATGGTGTATGTTTCCTTACTTCCTACTACATCTATTGATTTGTTATTCTGAATTATATTATTCGCATGTTTATCTTCACTACACTATTTTAGGTACAACTATCTATGAAACTTTGCAAATTATATATCAAATTGATCCCATATTTAATATTTTTTAAAACGCTTACATCTATTTATTTCATGTTACTATTTACCACGTAACTCATAGAGTAATTTTTGAAAAAGTTTGTGTTTCTTGAAATACATTTCATCCTTTCATTTCATCTCTGCCAGTATTCCTATCACCTATTTCATTTTAAAGCTGGAGAATTCCAGAACAGGCGCGCATCATTCTGTCTAATAATGTATAAATTCAAGGTTCCTTTTATGTTTACCAAATCCTCGAGTTTCTTAACTCCCATATTATATTCTGTGCAGTCCGAAAACTTCTAGAAATCGGTAACACTGTTTGCGTCGGAAGCTTCTTAATTAATTCTACGGAAAGGGTGCATTATAAGGCTCCAAGGAACTTTTATTGGAGGCGTATAAAAAGTAATGTTTGTTTCTCAATGAACAGTTTTCAATGCTGAAATAAGTAGATGGTAAGCAAATAGAGATAACTCTCTTACAACGTCTTAAAAATGTGTATCTTTGCCCCAACGTTTCATTTGGTAGTACCTGCGACCGTCGTTATGCAAAACATTATGTGGCCGGATCAGTAATTTTACTAACTGCTGTTTTTTAAAACTCAATGCTCACGATCGATTAGGAGCAGGTGCAAAAACGATCAGCCCAATAACCACAATTTTATAATGCCATTATAAAACCGAATTTGTTGGAATTCGCGTTGTTCATTTACGTTGCCATTTTGCATAGGCAAAGCGATACAGTTTTATTTATTGTGATTCAATCAATTGTTTTGAGCACCGTGCTTACTACATATACTTCTATAATGTTGTTGCACTAAAATTTTGTATTTATGCAGTAATGTGCATATGTAATGGATTATAGTTCTACATTGCTAATTAAAATGAACAAATCAGTTTAATACATTTTTTTGCAACATCAACATACCGTAAGCAATCAAAGTACTGATTCTCATTTTGGGCAACAGTGCAATTTATCCTGAACACCACTAAGGAAAGAAGGAAATTTACTTTCGTAAGAATTCCTCGTAAATTATGGTAAGAAGCGCCTTATATCATTTCAGTGGCTTGAATACTTTCGAAGTTTCTCAACTATTTCTGTCATTTCATATAAGTACGTTTCATTTTTATTTGCGTGACTGCAAAAATGTATGGCGACTGTTTTGTTCAAGGGTAAGTCAAAAGGCGGAAACGTGTTGTTCTTATACCTAATGCGATTGTTTGAACATAGTTTCTTAGATCCTACTACAAATATAGCAGATTCCAACCAGACAATCCCGCTTCCGTTCCTTACATCAACGCTACTAGAACGCTTACAATAGCAACTGACCACCGGACAATAAATCCAAGATCTTTGTATGACGAAATTAAAATTATTAAATTATTAACCTAGAATAAGATAATTTTTACCTTTATTTGTTTATCTAAATTAATATACTCAAAATAACGACCTAAAAAAGACAATGAACCAACTTAACAGAAACATTAAAACTCTGATTGGACAATACCGACAAGACAAATGGCTAGAAACATGTAAGAAATACAGAAGGACAAAGGCAAAACATACTGGCGAAAAATTAAGAAACTGGCGCAATATAGGAAAACGGAATAGAACGCTACACAGACGAAGAGAAAGCGGACGCATTCGCCAGACACTATCAAAGGGCTTTCAGCATATCGACAAACCCTAACTTCGACAATGACAACTGGAACTTGATCGACTGGTACTTGAACTATTTTAACGACTCACCAATCTATGCCTGCACACTGATCACAGACACAGAGTACAATGAAGCCCTAGCGCACATCAAGAACACTGCATCGGGGAAAGATAAAATTAAGGCAAAAGTCTTGAAAAGCCTAACTCAAGAAACACACAAACTGATCCTAACTGAATTGAACAACTGCATCACAAATGGCAGAATCCCAGAAACATGGAAAAACGGCTTAATAATCCCTATACCCAAAAATGGACTGGACAATACACAACCGAGCAACTACAGACCAATTACACTGCTTCCAGTACTGGGCAAGATTTTTGAAGGCATAATGAAGCAGCGGCTTGAAAAAGTGATTGGAAAGTATGTACTTACCTACCAATTTGGTTTCAAACAGCATCACTCGACTGTTCATCCGCTCTTTATTTTGGCCCACAATGTACAAACTACCCACCTAACTGACAGAAAGACAGCTTGCCTGTTTATGGACATTAACCAGGCTTTTGACAGTGTCTGGCATAGAGGCTTTCTATACAAACTATACAAACTACACACACCAACATATCTACTACACACCATAAAGAACTTACTAGAAAACAGAAAACTACAAGTACGAATTGACAAAACACTGTCATTTTCTTTTCCCCTGAACAAGGGCTCCCTCAAGGATTCCCGCTCTCACCGTTTCTCTACAATATATACTGCCATGGACATATACAATTACAACTTACCAGACAAAAATCAAATCGACAGATCGGCATACATATTACAATACGCAGACGACACGGCACTTATTGTACATGACAAAACTACTGAGAGAGCAGCGCAAAGACTCCAAACACTAACAAACAACACAATGACATGGTTTTATAAATGGAGACTAACACCAAACGCGTCAAGAAACCAACTTCTGCCCACAAACCACAGACTCAACGCTGACTCCCCTACAATAACTGCAGACGGCCAAACGACACAACCAAAAAGCGACGTAAAATACCTTGGAATCACAATTGACCACAAACTTAAATTCACTAAACACATACGAAACATCAGGGCAGAAACAATAAAGAGAACAAAACACTTCCGATCACTAACCTACAAAGACAGAGGAATTAGCATAAACACCGCCACCAAAATTTATAAAGCTATTTGTAGACCCTTGCTAGACTTTGGACATATACTCATGACCAACGGAACAGAAAGGACAAAACGTTATACACAAACAACAGAACAAATTGCACTAAGACTAATAACACGAATAAGACACCCCCAAACCCACTACACAACCCCCCCACCCAACTACTATACGAATGCACAAACATGACAAAGATCTCGGAGAGACTCATACAGCTACAGACAAAATGGACAAACAACCCCTACAACTGGACCATTCTGAATCCCCTTTGTCTTACAAGACCAACCAGACAATCCCGCTTCCGTTTCCCTACATTAACGCTACTCGAACACTTACAAACGCAACGGACTAGTGGACAATAAAATAATTTCTTCTTGCCACTGAAATCTTATTTATTTAATAGTATTGTTAACCTAGAATAAGAGAATTTTCATATTTGTTTTTTATTTAGATTAAGACTGCATGTATTAAACAAGGGCAGAAAGACCGATAGGTCGATAGCCTTTTTAGAAATAAAGGTGTTTACTACTACTACTCTAAATTAAGACTGCATGAACTAAACCAGGGCAGAAAGACCGATAGGTCGATAGCCTTTTTAAGAAATAAAGATGTTTACTTCTATAGCAGATTCTAATATAAAGATACGTGAAAAGCATGGCACATCAATTCTCCGTATTAATAGATAATTTTTTATAAAATTATTTATTAATTATTATTAATATTTATATAAAGTTACCGAAAACCGAAAAGATATTAAATTTAAAAATTTGGGAGAAATCAATCAAATTTGAAGTTAATGAGCGATATACAGGTAGTAGCTCCATAAGTAATATGGCATGGAACAGAGTAAACTTTATGTCAATTTTTGCATGCCTAAAAATCAGCAATTAAAAGATATTGAACTAAAATCGAAAATGTAGAAAATCTAGTAATACACTTGCTTGCTAAAAACACCAGTAGTAGTAAACATCTTTATTTCTAAAAAAGGCTATCGACCTATCGGTCTTTCTGCCCTTGTTTAATACATGTAGTCTTAATCTAAATAAAAAACAGATATGAAAATTCTCTTATTCTAGGTTAGCGATCTTGCTAAATAAAATTTCAGTGGCAAGGAGAGATTATTTTATTGTCCACTAGTCAGTTGCGTTTGTAAGTGTTCGAGTAGCGTTAATGTAGGGAAACGGAAGCGGGATTGTCTGGTTGGTCTTGTAGGACAAAGGGGATTCAGTATGGTCCAGTTGTAGGGGTTGTTTGTCCATTTGGTCTGTAGCTGTATGAGTCTTTCCGAGATCTTTGTCATGTTTGTGCGTTCGTATAGTAGTTGGGTGGGGGGGGTTGTGTAGTGGGTTTTGGGGGTGTCTTATTCGTGTTATTAGTCTTAGTGCAATTTGTTCTGTTGTTTTGTGTATAACGTTTTGTCCTTTCTGTTCCGTTGGTCATGAGTATATGTCCAAAGTCTAGCAAGGGTCTACAAATAGCTTTATATATTTTGGTGGCGGTGTTTGTGCTGATTCCTCTGTCTTTGTAGGTTAGTGATCGGAAGTGTTTTGTTCTCTTTATTGTTTCTGCGCTGATGTTTCGTATGTGTTTAGTGAATTTAAGTTTGTGGTCAATTGTGATTCCAAGGTATTTTACGTCGTTTTTTGGTTGTGTCGTTTGGCCGTCTGCAGTTATTGTAGGGGAGTCAGCGTTGAGTCTGTGGTTTGTGAGCAGAAGTTGGTTTTTTGACGCGTTTGGTGTTAGTCTCAGTAGTTTTGTCATGTACAATAAGTGCCGTGTCGTCTGCGTATTGTAATATGTATGCCGATCTGTCGATTTGATTTTGGTCTGGTAAGTTGTAATTGTATATGTCATGGCAGTATATATTGTAGAGAAACGGTGAGAGCGGGGATCCTTGAGGGAGCCCTTGTTCAGGGGAAAAAGAAAATGTCAGTGTTTTGTCAATTCGTACTTGTAGTTGTCTGTTTCTAGTAAGTTCTTTATGGTGTGTAGTAGATATGTTGGTGTGTGTAGTTTGTATAGTTTGTATAGTAAGCCTCTATGCCAAACACTATCAAAAGCTTTGTTAATGTCCATAAACAGGCAAGCTGTCTTTCTGTCAGTTAGGTGGGTTGTTTGTATATTGTTAGTCAGAGTGAAGAGTGGGTGAATAGTCGAGTGCTGATGTTTGAATCCGAACTGATACGATGGTATGTACTTTCCGACCAGTTTTCCCAGTCGCTGCCCTATTATGTACTCAAAAACCTTGCTAAGTACTGGTAGCAGTGTAATTGGTCTGTAATTGCTCGGTTGTGTATTGTCCAGTCCATTTTTGGGTATAGGGATTATTAAGCCGTTTTTCCATGATTTTGGGATTCTGCCATTTGTGATGCAGTTGTTCAATTCAGTTAGGATCAGTTTTGTGTGTTTCTTGAGTTAGGCTTTTCAATAGTTTTGCTTTAATTTTATCTTTCCCCGGTGCAGTGTTTTTGATGTGCGCTAGGGCTTCATCGTACTCTGTGTCTGTGATCAGTGTGCAGGCATAGTTTGGTGAGTTGTTAAAATAGTTCAAGTACCAGTCGTTGATCAAGTTCCAGTTGTCATTGTCGAAGTTAGGGTTTGTCGATATGCTGAAGGCCCTTTGATAGTGTCTGGCGAATGCGTCCGCTTTCTCTTTGTCGCTAAAACACCATTATACCATCCGGCTTTAACTTCAGATAATCTTCAAACCGCGGTAAAGATAGAAAAATAATATGATAGAGGCTCATGAAGAATAAACTAATGGTAGACATGTTTGCTTTAACTATTTTATGTTGAAAATAATGTATGCATACATAATCAGCAACTTTCTATCCCTTGGTGTAAGGTAATATTTTATTATTAAATATATTATTAAATTATTAAATATAAAATATAAATAAAAAATATATTAAATAATATTTAATTAAGAACAACATTTACCTCTGTTTCGTGCTATTTTTTCGTTTCTGTCTAGTTTATGTTCCGCTTCAATAGGCATTCCGCTTTTACATTATTCCAACTTTTCTTTGGCCTGCCTCTAATTCTCCTCTGCATAAGTTCCCATATCTCCCCCTCTATTTGCTTATCTGATCTCATTCATTTTTATTAATTACCCAAACCAAATTTGCTGTTGTATTCGAATGCTTTCAAAACCAGATTCCACTTCTAAAAATTCCTTTATTATCTCGTTTCACAAATTAGATTTTTTTGTCACTGTCATTATTCTCAAGATCTTCATTTCTGCAGCTTGCATTTTACTGTTTTGTTTTACATCCATACATAAGGGCTGACTTCAGCAACCAGACAAAATTCCTTAGCTTTAATATTATTTTTAATAAATACTTTCAAGTTCTGAAATTTCTATTTAAATGTTTGCTAGCTGTTATTCCTTCTCCAATGAGTATTTGTGGTAGTAATATTTGCTTGAAATCCTGTTGTTGGTTCATATTTCTTGCGGCTTGCCCACCAGCCAATCGTTTTAAAACGTAAATGGTTTACGTTTTAAAAGAAGAAGAGTCAATGTATATTAATTGTGAAATAAATGAATAAGCTTACAAAACAAACGACTTAAACATTTTTAGTTAGTCTAATTAACTATTGGAACGGCAGTCCATAATAATATGGTTCATAAATTTAGGTATTCAAAAGCTTGGTAAAATGTATTTTGTTTCACAGTACATCAAACAAAGACAAAACGAAACCTATTTTATTAATTAACAATTCTGTTAATTCAAGTAATCACCCATCATATATAATATCTTATACTGTCAGCTGCTCGAATGACGACAAAACTCAAATTTAAAACAGTCACGTTTAATCAATCAGGTAATGGAAATTATTAATATTGTAAAAAAATCTCGATTTTTTCGTGGTTTAGTACAAAAAATGAATTACTTAAAGGAACACGTTAGGAAATCTGGGCACGATGTATTATATAAAGCGGATACGTGGCCAAAATAGAAGAACGTGATCCCAAACCTCAACGGAAAGCTTCGGCAACTGGCTCTATTTTAACATTAACTCTGACCTCTGATCGAAATTTGTTACAGTTACGGATGAAGTAATTTACGGATTTAATATCAATAATGTACCAGTAGAATATTATTTCTTTCCTTCCAAATAGATTATTTGGTTAGTTCCATAAGGTTAATATTTCATGTTGTTTATATTGCACACTAATTAACCACCTTCAGTAATTATAGTTATTTACGTAACCAGTAGGATATGAATATTATTAACGATGGCCGAGACGTGTAATCACATAAGTGCGTTAATAATATAATATCCTACGCGTAACGTATAATATTTTACCTACAACTATAACGATTATTATTTTAATGATTATTTAAGAAAACATAATTAGTTATAAAATTGAATACAGATCACAGGTAATGAGAATTTGTATTACTTTAGCAACAGACATAGGTGCGATTGGCACTAAATTGCTTCTATCGATCATTATCAAAGTTGTGTCTTAAAATTACACATTTTAAAATAAGTTCAAGCACATTCAAGCACAGCACACACACAAGCACACACACAAGCACACACAAGCACAGCACATTTCAATAGAAACCATACAACAACAACTTTCACTAGCCATAGGAAAATTTAGCCCGGAATAAAAAATGCTTTCTACCGACATACACTACCCAAATACATACTGAGACTAATAAAACATAAGAGAGAACTGTACAGACTATATACAAACACTCAAAATAACGACCTAAAAAAGACACTGAACCAACTTAACAGAAACATTAAAACTCTGATTGGACAATACCGACAAGACAAATGGCCAGAAACATGTAAAGAAATACAGAAGGACAAAGGCAAAACATACTGGCAAAAAATTAAGAAACTGGCGCAATACAGGAAGACAGGCACTACTGACGCAATTGACGAAAACGGAATAGAACGCTACACAGACAAAGAGAAAGCGGACGCATTCGCCAGACACTATCAAAGGGCCTTCAGCATATCGACAAACCTTAACTTCGACAATGACAACTGGAACTTGATCAACGACTGGTACTTGAACTATTTTAACAACTCACCAAACTATGCCTGCACACTGATCACAGACACAGAGTACGATGAAGCCCTAGCGCACATCAAAAACACTGCACCGGGGAAAGATAAAATTAAGGCAAAACTCTTGAAAAGCCTAACTCAAGAAACACACAAACTGATCCTAACTGAATTGAACAACTGCATCACAAATGGCAGAATCCCAAAATCATGGAAAAACGGCTTAATAATCCCTATACTCAAAAATGGACTGGACAATACACAACCGAGCAATTACAGACCAATTACACTGCTATCAGTACTTAGCAGGGTTTTTGAGTACATAATAGGGCAGCGACTGGGAAAACTGGTCGGAAAGTACATACCATCGTATCAGTTCGGATTCAAACATCAGCTCTCGACTATTCACCCACTCTTCACTCTGACTAACAATATACAAACAACCCACCTAACTGACAGAAAGACAGCTTGCCTGTTTATGGACATTACCAAAGCTTTTGATAGTGTCTGGCATAGAGGCTTACTATACAAACTATACAAACTACACACACCAACAGATCGACAACACACCATAAAGAACTTACTAGAATACAGACAACTACAAGTACGAATTGACAAAACACTGTCATTTTCTTTTTCCCCTGAACAAGGGCTCCCTCAAGGATCCCCGCTCTCACCGTTTCTCTACAATATATACTGCCATGACATATACTGCCATGACAATGACATGGCTTTATAAATGGAGACTAACACCAAACGCGTCAAAAGCCAACTTCTGCTCACAAACCACAGACTCAACGCTGACTCCCCTACAATAACTTCAGACGGCCAAACGACACAACCAAAAAACGACGTAAAATACCTTGGAATCACAATTGACCCCAAACTTAAATTCACTAAACACATACGAAACATCAGGGATAAACAATAAAGAGAACAAAACACTTCCGATCACTAACCTACAAAGACAGAGGAATCAGCACAAACACCGCCACCAAAATATATAAAGCTATTTGTAGACCCTTGCTAGACTTTGGACATATACTCATGACCAACGGAACAGAAAGGACAAAACGTTATACACAAACAACAGAACAAATTGCACTAAGACTAATAACACGAATAAGACACCCCCAAAACCCACTACACAACCCCCCCACCCAACTACTATACGAACGCACAAACATGACAAAGATCTCGGAAAGACTCATACAGCTACAGACAAAATGGACAAACAACCCCTACAACTGGACCATACTGAATCCCCTTTGCCTTACAAGACCAACCAGACAATCCCGCTTCCGTTTCCCTACATTAACGCTACTCGAACACTTACAAACGCAACTGACTAGTGGACAATAAAATAATTTCTTCTTGCCACTGAAATTTTATTTAATAATACCGTTAACCTAGACTAAGAGAATTTTCATATTTGTTTTTTATTTGGATTAAGACTACATGTATTAAACAAGGGCAGAAAGACCGATAGGTCGATTGCCTTTTTTAGAAATAAAGATGTTTACTACTATATAGATAATATTATAGAGAATACAGAGAACACGCATAGAAAACTTTCTTTCAAAAGGCACATAAATTATAATTCATATTGCTTTTATTTGCCTAATGCCATTCAGCAAAAATACAGATGAAAAAGACGGTGTGACTGATGTTTAAAAATTTTCTTGTTATTGCTGTATGTTAATGTTTCAATCTATAGCTAAAAATGATAAACAAACGTAAACATTTATTTTTTATCACCACTTTTTAATTAAATGCTGAAATATAATGATAATTAATAGGTTTGTAAATAAAAACCTAATACATAGTTCCTTAACTCGAAAAGATCAAAAGAAGAAATGAAAGTTGCCAGGATAAATATGATAATAATAATTCGCAATTATCAATTTATCAATTGTATCTAATTTGGAAAATAAATCTATTGTTAGACCTAAAAAAGTCGGAAGGGCATTATACATATATACTATGTTAAACACGTTACTATATGTAAGAAGCTATAACAACATTATAAAACGCGCATTTAGAAACACTCTGACAAAAATAAATATTAAATCGAAATACATTTCTTATTATTACCAATTCTTTCAAATTAAATATTTCGATTTTTTCATTTATTAAAGGAAGGCATGTACGTTCTTTTGATGCATGGTTTTGATTTTCATACTTTCTCTTCAAATCTTTCACAATTTTTATTTCTTCTGCCAATGGCCTATTATGATAATACTGGGTATTTTTGTTAGCATTCGCATTAGCATTATGAATTAGGGACAATTTTCAAATCATAATTACAAATCACGAACTGATTATGTAAGTCACGACTTGATAACTTTTAACTGATTCTGGTAATATTCGGACTGAACCTTTATATACACTTAGAGAACTTACTTTTCGTTTTTCCACCTTTTCAACTTAAGGAACTTTATATTTAACAATTCCGGTTCTTCAAATGCGATTTGTGCTGGTAACGATATTTTAATTTAGAGATAAATTATATGAGAAAGTATCTCCCATATAGGCTTAACAGTCACCCAACACTAATGGGTTTATATTAAATTTTTGTTTTTATCAAATTTAATTACATGTTTTAGTTTTATTACGTTATTGTTTGTCGTTTTTAAATATTAATTCTTTTTGAAAGCCAAACAGGTTTTTAAGAAATTAAAGGATTTTGCGGGAACATTTTTGCATCATCAGATATGCCTATCGAGGTAGAAGTCTGATATTTCATTTAAATTCTCCAAATCTGAGCCAATGAGAAATCTCGGTTTGACTAAAACTGATAATAAATTGCTGATAAAATTGTGCGCAATTTGAAATATAATTGTGAAGAGCTAGGTAGGTAGGTGAGAGATGCAACTACAATTTACGAAGGATTTGCGACTGGAGTAAAAGAATTAACTCCAGACGCAAATCCTCGCAACAAAATGATTCATCTAAGAAAATGTTGAAAGTATACTAAAGTGGCTGACAATGCTAGGCACCGAAGGAGAAACTCGATAGTCAAGACTTCAAAAGACAAGAGGTAAGAACTGTTGACATTATAAAAGCCTACAGGCTGTACAACATAAAAATTTCAGGATTCAGTCCCTAGCTCAATAACTAAACATTGTAGAGCAATAAATCTTGTTTCTGATTTATGTCAATCACCAGCTTTCTTTCATATCCCGTCTACAAACGGCTTTCAGCAAGCGTTGCCAATTATTCGTATACCACTACGAAGGCAATTAATCTATATCAACTTTTCTTTTTAAGCTACGAGAATTAATCGACCAATTTTCGAATATCCTTAATTTGGCGGGAACAAAAACAGGAACCCCAAGATAGACGATTTACGTGCCTTAGCTACGTTTCAGTGGTTGCAGTCGATTGAAACGAACATACTTTAACGGAGAACGAACAGTGACGATCCGAAGCATTGATTAATGAAGTTGTTTTCGTAGCTTTAGATTTAATTACTATTTTATGAATTTTCATCTAACACTATTTGAAGTCGGAATCTACATTTGAATGGTCCTACATAAACATTGAATGTAATTTAATCAGAGAACACCAGCACACAAATCTTCACACAAACTGGTTATTATTATTTGCAATGTGAGCAGTCGCGACAAGGTCTAATGTTTAATTTTTTTTCATACTAGGAAATAATTTCATTTCTATTAATGGTAGATGTAGCAAGTTATTAATTTTGGTCAATATTCATTTAAAAAATATATTTTAGAAATTAAATATGATGATGTCTACTTAACTGTAGGTATACGTTTTAGGATCACAAAAGATAATAAAATTGCTAAATGTTTAACCCATGAAAATAATTAGAGAGAACTGATTCGACGAAGCCAAAAAATTTGACTGTTCCATTGCAAATAATATTTTGAAGGTAACATAAGCTAAAAGGATCTAACTAGGAATTGTTCATATGAAAGAAATGTCGAAGTCATATCACAAATGAAAGTGATAATTCTTTACAACATTTGATCAACATTTCCTTATATTATTAGATTCTTTCAACGAGGCAACACACACTTGAACGTTTTAGGTCATAAACAACATTATATTTTTGTGTAAATCGATCAACAATTATCTCATCAAAGAAAAAAAAGGAGAAAGTAAAAAATCGTTTGTACATTTACTTAAACATGCCACAAATTATTATTGCATCTTGTACCTTAAGTTGACTTAATTTATACAAGATTATATTTTGAGTTTCAGTAGGTAATAGTAATAATATAATGTGAAATAATGTATTTCCTTTAATATACATTTGAACATTCTCATCAATTTCTGCATTTGAAAGCCACGAAAATCAAAACCGATTATCATTGATAAATCGGTAAGATTTATGTAACTTGAAGCTTTGGCGACATGATTATTATCGGACATTTCACCATGTCAGTTCACAAGTAATCAATTTCTGGAGACTTGCTGAACAGACAGTCCATAATTTATATACAGCCTTTCTCAGTTGACTATATACATCTAAGCGTAATTGATTTGAAGCTTTTTATATTATTTCTCAAGCATTTTTATATTTTTATATAGCCTTCCTATTAAGAACGGTTACTTACATTTTTCAGAAGAACACTTAAAGAAAACATTGAACTAAGTTCGAATCGATTTTTCACCATTTATTACCTTCCAATAGGATGGAGCGCCTCTTTATTTTTCGAATAATGTTAGAAATTTGCTTAATACTGGCTTAAGCAATTGTTGGATTGTCCAAGCTGCACTCTTGGCCACCGAGGTCACTGGATCTCTTTCTGCACGTCACGTTTTCGAAACTGTGTCATGCATTAATGCTATTTATTTATCTTTATTTGTAGCCTTTTGTTGCCTTTCCACAGTTTTTAAATTATAAATAATCATAGAATCTCTGAAGGAGACAAAAATCGGGCTTGAACATGGAAGCTCATTTGTTTTATGTTGACTTCCCGGACACCCCTAAAATATCTCCATTTCTCCTAAGTCACCCGATGGGCGAAACACGTTAGAACTTTTAACTTAGAAAACAAGAAACTTAGAAACAAAACATATAAACGGGAAAAAAAATCTTTTTTAGAGTTAGAGAGAGAAATTTAGATCTCAAAAAATAGAAACTCTAAACAATAGATTCTAGTCTTTTCCCAGACATGTTTGTCCTGACTCATCACCTGAAAACCAATGTTCTTGATGTACTTTTAAATATGTGTGTGATTTGTATTTTAATGTGTGAATTTTGATGGAAAATTTTATATAAATTAATAATAACTGTAAATTTATATTTTAGACAAACTGATGATGGTGGAGAAAGACACCGAAACGTATTTATAACATTTTAAATAATAAACAATAAAATTGACTGAAACCCAGGAATACATTGGAATAAATTAGAAAACAAGGTAAAACTAAACATTTTTAAAAGATTTCTTTTCAAGGCTTTCATATAAAAGCACTGTAAATATTGCACTTTTCAAGAAATGCCATAAAAACTGATAATTTGCTGCAAAAACTAAAACAAACAAGTTTGCAAAGTAAATTGAAGAAAATCTATAAAGTTATTAGAAAGTCTAAATGCAATTTTTCTGTAGATGTCTCAGCTAATTTTGTGGAACGTCATCATTTCAAGCGTGCATTTCTCCAAAGAAAGTTACTCGACTCGGCAAACTTTGTTGCATAAAAGAATATACAGTTTTATGCAAAGACTAATTATCTGAATTTCACCGTAGTAAACAACTTACACAACTTTTATAAGTAAGCCGGAAAACTTCGGACAGCAGCAGAATTTGTCGCTAAAAGCACTGAAGCCGGAGGATCTTCATTTTCCTTTGAGGATAAATATTGCATTTTCTGTGGTAGTTAATCGTTTGCAATAAATTAAGTAGTATTGATAGTTTAACTTTTGAGAGATTTAGAATACTAGTATTTGAGATCCTACTGAAAGTATCATCTTGAAAGAGGAACCTAAAAGTATCTTCTTGCTATATATTTAGCTATTATATTATATTAACTATATTATTATTATTATTATTTGGCCTCATATTAACAGTTATTGTTAATACGTGTTTGGGGATTGTTCGTTTCGGAACTTCGGATGCGTTTGTTCAGGTCGTCGCGAGGATACCTTACTAATAGGATTAATAGTTTTTAGAGTTGTTTGGGTCAGTCAGAATTGAATTGACAAATGGGTGCCTTGAAACAGAATTTTATTATTTGTATCTTGCAAAAACCTGACATAGGATTCCTGCAGTTCCTTCTTATTTCACTCCAATATATTCCTCAAAATTTTTCCATCAAAATTCACATATTAAAATACAAATCACACACAGATTAAAAAGTACATCAAGAACATTGGTTTTCAGGTGATGAGTCAGGACAAACATATCTGGGAAAAGACTAGAATCTATTGTTTAGAGATTTAAATTTTAATTTCAACTTACGTGTATAGTTCTTTACACCTTAACATTCAACTGGTCACTGAATTTTCCATATTTTACTCGATATCAAGCGAGCGAAACAAAAAAAAACTGTTTATCTTTCGTCTTTTCTTTGCATTCTAGGAATTGCTTGGCAATTCTTCAATATCAGGTGTATTTATTTCATTTACTTGGTCCAATCAGCTCATACAGGCGATCATCTAATTAGTGAATGATACACAGAGCTAAGATTGTCTGTGTCTGATCTGAAATTCATTGCATTTTGATGTTTTTTAATTTATATCATTTCATGGATTCTTCTCTTATTATAGTTGTCCTCATTGATCAATATTTGTGTGTTATCGAAATCAAGTCTAGCTGAAAGAAGAAGTTCATTCACATATCTATTGACAGCTAGAGTTGCGTTATCGCTTCCAAACAAGGAATAATTTACATTTTTATGGCAACTAAAACAGATAAATATACTAACGGTTATATCGTGCAATTCAGGAAAAATTGCAATTGTTATTGTGAAAACCCTTTGGAAAGAGCGTTGAATAAACAATTCCGACTCCGAGAAAATTCAGATTAGAGTGTTAAACTGAAACATAAAAAGCGTCATATCTTTGCAAGGGTTAAAAATCTCGGATTAGTCGCATATTACCACACGCATATGTAGGCAGAGTGGGATTAAAATATGAGTCAAGTAATTAGTAGTCGTAATTCAACATATAAAGAAAATATATAAAAAAAGAAAAATTTTAAATATAAGCAAACCTTTAATTTTTAACCAGAAATATTGAAAAATATGATCCTGTAGATCTTAGTTTACTTATTATATCATTTTTTTTTATAGTTGCAAATAATTAGATACTCCAAAATCATTAAGTACTAAAGGGACCAGATAAAAGTCAAAAACCAAAATAATTTTCTAGTTTGGTATTCTTCAGTTTTGGAGCAAAATATTTCAGTTTTAATGGTATTTTGACTTTTGATATTTGAATATAACAGTGACTAAGTAGATCGAACTACTGAGTTCTTTTCGATCTACAAAAGGCACTTTTGCTAAAACCTTATAGTTAATAACATACTTGGAATTTTTCTTGTCTTTTCGCTTATAAGTGTTTCACTGTAAATTGTATTGACTCGCATTTTTATTAACTTCAATTTTAATATTCTTTAATTCGCATTTGCCGTGAAAAGGTGCCACCTTTTTTGCAGAAAGCCGAACATTTTTAGAACCCCGTTATCATTTCCAACAGAATAATGCCCTGGGAGCTTAACGAAATCTGCACTAAAAACTAGTATCAGTTAAATAATATTTTCCACAAGAATTGGAAGATAAGTTATGCCAAATTGCACATAAAATTAAGACATATTAATGGCGAAAAATAATTACTGCCAAGATCAGCAACAAAATAAATAATATACACTTGCGTGCATAGAAATCTGCCCACAGTAAACTTTTGACTTTAACTATATATTTTTTAAAAACTATTCATCAGATCAAAAAAAGAAATATGCTGTTTGAAAGACAATTTAATATGTTTTAATGTGGGTATAAATTATTGTATCCTATCCTATGTTTAACATAGTGAAATTAATGCATTAAGCAAATTAAGCTTTTTTATTATTAACATAGATAGGTAGTAGTAAACATCTTTATTTCTAAAAAAAGGCTATCGACCTATCGGTCTTTCTGCCCTTGTTTAATACATGTAGTCTTAATCTAAATAAAAAACAAATATGAAAATTCTCTTATTCTAGGTTGACAATATTATTAAATAAATAAAATTTCAGTGGCAAGAAGAAATTATTTTATTATCCACTAGTCCGTTGCGTTTGTAAGTGTTCGAGTAGCGTTAATGTAGGGAAACGGAAGCGGGATTGTCTGGTTGGTCTTGTAAGACAAAGGGGATTCAGTATGGTCCAGTTGTAGGGGTTGTTTGTCCATTTTGTCTGTAGCTGTATGAGTCTTTCCGAGATCTTTGTCATGTTTGTGCGTTCGTATAGTAGTTGGGTGGGGGGGTTGTGTAGTGGGTTTTGGGGGTGCATAGATAGGGTTATTGACGATTTAACACTTAACACTTAATTTTTTAATAATGGATATGACCTCCTCTTTCCCTAATAACTTCTCTCATACGATTAGGCATAGATCTAATCAAGTTTGCTATTGTTTCTTGAGGGATGTTAAACCACTCTTCTTCTACTGCAACAATAAACTCTGGGATCGAGTTTAGGGTATGAAGTCTATCTCGAATTCTTCGTTTTAGCTCATCCCATAAGTGTTCGATCGGATTTAGGTCAGGACTGTATGCTGGCCACTCCATAACCCGAAAACCGACTTCTGCAATGTAATCTTGCACGATTCTTGCGGCGTGCGGCCTGGCATTGTCATGCATAAAGGTAAATTCGTCTTCAATGTAGTCGACGTAAGGTACCACATGAATTGCTAAAATCTCCTCGGTATATTTAACAGCCGTTAAACCTCTTCTTCCGTGAACACGGTCGCCCGTGAATGAATACGAATGAACTCAGGGTCTGTTCGTGCTCCTATAGAAATTGCACCCCAGATCATACAGGAACCACCTCCATAAGCACTCCGCTCTTCAAAGCAGCAATCTGCAAATCGCTCTCTTGGTCTTCAGTACACTTTCCTTCTTCTGTCGCTACCATGGAGGCATATTCTGGTCTCATCTGAGAACACAACAGATCCCCATTGTTCCGACGTCCAATTCGGATGATTCCGTGCAAAACGCAGGCGTGCTTGCCGATGAGCTGGAGTAAGTTTTAGACCAATCGCAGGTGTTTTAGGGGTCAGGTTATTTTCCTGTAGTCTTCGTCTTACTGTCCACTGACTAATAGCCACTGCTCGCACCTCACGGAGCAGTCGATGCACTTGAACGGCATAAGGTGATGATTTCTTAATGTTGTTGACACAATAAAGCGGTCATCACGAGCGGTTGTAAATCGCCTTCTGCCTGTTCCAGGTCGCCTATGAAAAGATCCAGTCTCCTCATAACGTTTGCACACTCTCCGAACCGCTGCGCGTGTCATATCCAATTGTCTAGCAACAGCTCGCTGACTAAGTCCATTTTCGATTAAAGCAATAACTTGGCCGGCTTTTTGTGGTGTAGTATGCATTAAACTCACACACTTAAACCCTATTGAGATTACGAAAAACGAATTAATATGCAAATTTCAGTTGCAAACGCAATAATTTTAATATTTGACATTTTTTATTTTCGTTACAATCACCACATAAACACGTTTCATTTGTTTAACGTTTGCTACGCATATGAACGACAAGCCTTCTTGATAAATTTATACTCACATTAAATCATATTAAATTGTATTTCAAACAGCATATTTCTTTTTTTGACCTGATGAATAGTTTTAACAAAATATATAGTTAAAGTCAAAAGTTTACAGTGGGCCGATTTCTATGCACGCAAGTTTATATATAAATAAGACACACACACAGTTTTCATTCAGAATTAGGTTGCTAACTTAACCGGTGAGAGTATTTAGAGATTTAATCTCAAGTACCATATTCATTATATCTGTATTATTGTAAATAAAGTTGTTTAAAAAGCAACATTCATAATAATCAATAAAATTGGCAGAATCAGTAGAATTTGGTTGGAATTCCGTTTCTAAACTGAAAAAATACAACCGAATGATAGAATGGATCCAATTTAATTGATGTTTTAATTCTACTTCAATTTTCAAACAGACATTGTTCATGAAATTTTATGAATCATAATAAAATTTAAGTTCAAACCTGAACGAGTATTATCAATATTTTATATTCTAAGAGGAAACAAAGGGAAACATTTTCTTCAGTTTCTGACGAAGAAATTAGTACTCTATCAACTACCTTTTACTAATGTTAGCAATAAATTGAAAAAAAAAAAACAGATTATTTTAACTATTAGTGAAGTAGTTTTTTAAAACTGGATTTTCAAAATTTAGTTATTTTGCGCTGAATAATAATTTGCCTGTGAAATTATTCCCTTGCAGCGCTTTATTTGAAATCAGATTGAAAAAAACAGCACTTCAGTCACCTATCTTTGTGGAAAAGCATGAAATGAGCTTCCCTTCTGGTTCATTCAGTCACGTTTTTACTTTATTCGCCAAAGGGTCGAAGAGCTAAATTTTCTATTATTCCGGTCTCTAATATGCAAAAAATAATGCGAGAGGCCAATGATTTATTCGTATGAATTTGGATTCGGTCGTCGGACCGCTCCCCTTATCTTTCTTTTTATAAACCAACGATAAAAACAGGGATGATTTTGCTTTAAGGGCTTCAAGTTTTTTCGTTATTATACCCATTGTCGGATTACGGAAATAGTAAATTTTTGGGATCGCTTTTATTAGGAGATTTGCATTTTATTTCGTTGATAAGTGTGCCCTATGGATTCCGGATTAGGGGTGAGCGTTTCCCGATTTTGAACTGAAAGGATAATGGTTTTTTTAGTTCTCGTAAACCTCGAAGTTTGGTTCGGATTCCCGACCCATTGTGTTTTTTTCAATCGGAAATACTACCATTTGCTGCTGTTCCTTTTTTCTTCAAAGTAACCTATAATCAATTGCGGGTCGTTTTATTTTTTGCATGTTGGTTCTTAATATTTAACATTATCATTCACTTATTAAAGCCAGGTTTTGTCAAGTAGTAACATGTTTTAACTGAATTTTTAACCAGTTTCTTTTTGTCAAACCGTCTATACAGTGAGCAAATAAATATCATCGACACGAAACTCTTCCTACTTATCTCATTTCGCAAATTCGCCCTGAACATTTCCGGCCGAGAACCTGAAAGTGTCATGACAAAATCTGGCCGGGAAAATGCAAGCAACGTAGTTACAAATTTAATTTGAAACCAATTTTGAAACTTCGGTCACGCGTAATTTCTCGCGAAACGTTGCCTTGGAATATCGATTTATGCCTGAAATTTAATTAAATCAGTTTCATACCATCTATTTTGCAAATTGCTACAAGTTGGAACTGTTGGTGGAAAAATTTCCATATTTACTTTTCTCGTGTAATGCGCTACCTAGAATTAGCGTCTTAGGAATTTCTGTTGTTCTAGATTTCCATATTTACGTTTAATTAGAATCGAATTAGAAATTTCATTTAGACGGCATATTAGTTCAGGTGATAATAGTTATTTTATTTCAAAATTTCCTGGGTTTCAGTCAATTTTATTGTTTATTATTTAAAATGTTACAAATACGTTTCGGTGTCTTTCTCCACCATCATCAATCATCATTATCAATATCATCATATCCCGACTCATCACCTGAGAACCAAGGTCCCAAATTGTACTTTTTAATATGTGTGTGATTTGAATTTTAATATGTTAATTTCGTGAAAGTTTTTTTTTTAATTAAATTGATAATAAATGTAAAAATGTATATTTTAGACAAACTGATGATGGTGGAGAAAGACACCGAAACGTATTTGTAACATTTTAAATAATAAACATTAAAATTGACTGAAACCCAGGAATATTTTGAAGTGAATTGAAGTACAGTCAGGAAAATATACACAACAAATAATAGTTATTGCCAGTTTATTTTCCTGTCATTATTCAGGTATAATAAAAAAAATTCTAGTAATTGTTAGTTGTCGCTTAATTTGAAATATATTTTAAAATTGTACATCTACCGTCCTTCTATGCCTTAAGTGACTTCAGTCATTATTCCTGCAGAAATATCTAATATATAACAATATAAGTTTTAAGGTATAGGTGGACAATTTGATTCGACTGATAATGGCTTTGTACAGGAAGATTAATGTATATGCGGCCCATGGTAATATACATATCTATATGATTATCCGCCTTAGATAAATTTATCGGCTATATCCATTATTTAGTCATATTCCATATTTGGTGTAAATGGGCCGAATTTTAACAAACAACCATCCGCTCATGCTAATCATTCTACGCACAAGCCTTAATTGTTGTTTGCACATTTTGCAACAACGCGTCTAATGATAAGCGGCTTCTCATTAATCGCCACCATCCATATTCATTCCGGAAAATTTGCAGCTCAAGTGTAAATTCCCTAAAACGAGGAACCGAACCTTGGACGTTCCAATAAATTAAATTGTCAGTGAAATATTGCGGGGGGCAGTATTGTTAATTTTCACTTATTTGTCAGTTTCCAATTCTCTTTGTGTATTATAGCCAATTGTAACATCCGTCTTTCTTGGATTCAAAGGCCAGAAAATTAGATTTATCAATAGCAGCCCAGTCTATCCATTTAAGCTACATAACGTATTTTGAACCAAAGTTAAAATAAAATCTGACATAGGTCCATAGTAGGATTATAATAATAATAATGTGGAAAGAATAAGTTTTAATTTATCTTGCAGGATTTCTATGCATATCTGTTACAATGGACATGAGAGTCGATTGTTACTTTTTAGTACAACAATCAAATACATTCGCTTAGATCTTGCTCTGCATATTAATTGTAAAATAAATGAAAAAAGGAAACTCAGAAAAGAATGGCAAATCACCAGATCACCTCAAATTAAAACAAAACTGAACAGAGCCATTACATAAAGTAAATAAATTTTATACACAGACAAAAACAAAAATATTTAAAACTGCCTAAAAAACTTAGCCGGAAAGGCCGATACCCACTATTCACCATAAAAAATCAAGCACCCTATCAAGTTCATACCACCCATTAAGGAAAGGAAGCCGAGGAGGAAGCGAAATATCTGGATGGGGAGCTTGCACTGCCAGATAACACTAACATCGAGACAGCTACAGCGGTAGAGGTGTCGTTTCAAATTAGAAGGTTGAAAAACAACAAAGCTCCTAGCTATGATGACATTGAAGGTAAGATGCTTAAAGAACTTCCACCCGAAGCAATAAGAATTGTTACGATCATAATTAACTCTTGTTTCCGATTGTGTCAATTCCCTACACAATGGAAAGTCGACCAAGTCATAATGATACCTAAACCAGGAAAGGATTCTAGCCGAGTAACGTCATATAGACCCATTAGTCTGGTGCCAGGAATGTCAAAGCTATGCGAAAAAGTTATTCAAAAGAGCCTTCCAAGCATCTTATTTCAGATCACCAGTTTGGGTTCAGGCCGCAACATTGGAAAATTGAACAAGTTCAAAGGACCAGTACTGCTATCAGAAATTCTTTTGAAAGGAGAGGATACTGCGAGGCAGTATTTCTTGACGTGGCACAGGCCTTTGACAAAGTGTGGTACGATGACCTGGTATATAAAATCAAAAAAATGTTTCCAACAAAGAACCCTTGTCTGCTGTATGTGTACTTGACAAACATGTTTCAAGTAAAAATAAATAGCCATTTCAGACCGCTCCAGCAGATAAATGCTGGAGCCCCTCAAGGAAGCGCACTCAAGCCCACTCTGTACTTATTGCTCACAGCAGATTTATCAACAAAATAAAGCATAAAAAATGGAACATTGCAGACGGTGCGGTCTTCACATCATCTCATACTGAGCTAAAAACATCAAAAGCATTGTTACAGAAGCACCTTGTAAAGCTGGAAGCCTGGCTTTACTGGCAAGCACAATAGAATCAGCATAAATACAGACAAGTCAACCCATGTAACTTTGACACTCCGAAGATACACCAGGTCCCAATTATATTTAAATAATGAGGAAATATAATGACAAAATCAAATATCGCATAAAGACAAAATCAAATATATGGGAATTCACTTGGACAGCCGGTTTACATGCGGACCACATACATGGGCAAAACGGAAACAATTAGGCTTAAAAATCAGGCAAATGTACTGGCTAATCAATAATCACTCAGCGCTGTCTCTTGATATCAAGCTGTTAATTTACAAATGCATACTGAAACCGATCTGGACTTATGGAATCCAATTATGCGGCTCTGCAGCAGACTCAAACCTTGCCATAATAGAACGTTTTCAATTCAAACACTAAGAAACATTGTAACAGCACCTTGGTTCGTACCCAATGAAATCATTAGAACAGACGCTCAAATTACTACAGTGAAAAAGGAAATAGGCAACTACTTCAAAAATTACAAAAACAGATTATCAACACATCCGAATAAATTAGCAAACGTGTTACTAAATAATACGAATGTATTATCTCGTTTTAAGAAACACAAAAACTAGTTCAACTTAGTATAAATTAAATAACTTTTCTTTCCATTATTCAATCAATTTAAATATCTTTGTAATTAAGTAATCATGTCAGTAATAGTGCTTTACTAATGAGAAAACACTCACATGTTATTAAAATAATAATAAAATATTTTAATTTAGTAATTAAAAATAATAAAATAGAAATAAAAGGAGTCAATAACAAAATACATTCATAAAACTGTCGCTAGTCTGGAGAATGATTGCTTGGTATCAATTGTAGATTTATAAAGGAAAATGTATCAGTTATTATTAGGTTAAGTCACGTTGTTCTCGTTTAAGACACTATTTTAATTTTGTAACCAAACTAATCTGATCATTTAACCAAAAATTCCAGTTGCTTAAATACAAGTTTAACAACATAAGAAGTATCTAATTCGCAACACATAGAAAAATAAAAACCAGTACGCAGACGACACGGCACTTATTGTACATGACAAAACTACTGAGAGAGCAGCTCAAAGACTCCAAACACTAACAAACAACACAATGACATGGTTTTATAAATGGAGACTAACACCAAACGCGTCAAAAAACCAACTTCTGCTCACAAACCACAGACAACGCTGACTCCCCTACAATAACTGCAGACGGCCAAACGACACAACCAAAAAACGACGTAAAATACCTTGGAATCACAATTGACCACAAACTTAAATTCACTAAACACATACGAAACATCAGGGCAGAAACAATAAAGAGAACAAAACACTTCCGATCACTAACCTACAAAGACAGAGGAATTAGCACAAACACCGCCACCAAAATATATAAAGCTATTTGTAGACCCTTGCTAGACTTTGGACATGTACTCATGACCAACGGAACAGAAAGGACAAAACGTTATACACAAACAACAGAACAAATTGCACTAAGACTAATAACACGAATAAGACACCCCCAAAACCCACTACACAACCCCCCCACCCAACTACTATACGAACGCACAAACATGACAAAGATCTCGGAAAGACTCATACAGCTACAGACAAAATGGACAAACAATCCCTACAACTGGACCATACTGAATCCCCTTTGTCTTACAAGACCAACCAGACAATCCCGCTTCCGTTTCCCTACATTAACGCTACTCGAACACTTACAAACGCAACGGACTAGTGGACAATAAAACAATTTCTTCTTGCCACTGAAATCTTATTTATTTAATAGTATTGTTAACCTAGAATAAGAGAATTTTCATATTTGTTTTTTATTTAGATTAAGACTGCATGTATTAAACAAGGGCAGAAAGACCGGTAGGTCGATAGCCTTTTTTAGAAATAAATATTTTTACTACTACTAAAAACCAGTATAGTGAAATAAAAAAGTTATCAAATAAATTAGGCAGTAATTTTATGAAAATTGTGCCACGCATTATACATTCCCATAATCCATATGTAATTCTTTTCGCGGAAAAGTTTGCTGCTTTTATAAACCAAGTGTGACGAATTAAGTGCAAGTGGCTCATCCAAACAAACACATTTGCAATGCAAAATTGTGGAGCACAGCCGCTCTAACTGCATCTAAAGCCAATTGTGGTTGCTTTTTGTCCCCTTGTCACATATCTCGCTCTGTTGGCAAAGTTCGGTTTTAATTAACAGACATCTGGTTTATGGGGCATTTTTTGCTAACTCCGAATCCTGATGAGGTCTACTGAAAGTCGTTTAAGTTCTTCTCAAATTTGAGTTATTGATTGTTCTTTTTGTTTGTTTGAAAAGTAGCTTGTTTGCTTTTTTTCGTGAATGTATATAATAAATCATGTAGTTACAGATTGTTTTAAATTGATGACTTATTATATAAATAGATGAAATTTATGAGTTAATGAAATTTATTACTGATTGTATGTATTACTGAAATTTCCTTTGTTGTGTGATAACTCCAGCATTAATAATTATTGCTTGGAAGAGAAGCAAATTATATTCGAAATAAGTGTCGACGCCTGTCATTTAAATGTCTAGCACACAATCAATTTCTGTTTCGAGCCCGGAAGACACACATTTAATTTATCCACGGTAGCAGTAACATAATTCTAGCAAACAAAACTTTGCCTAGTTTATTTGCATTTCCTAACGTCAATATTCCTTCTTTCAATTTGAGTTTCATCACGTATCACTATGAGACTCAATTACTTACTCTTATCTTTCCCTTGGAATACCATGCTAGATTATGAGGGTAATAATAACTCTATTAATAGAACTTGAAAAGATTAGATAACCAGGCGCAATAATTGATTTTTAGTTAGGTAGACTGTTGATTAAGTTATTTTGTATTTTATTATTTTTATTATCCCACGATTCATTCAAACTTTATTCTTAAACAATGGATTTGGTAATTAAGAGAAGAAGATTCTGCAACAATAAATACTGATAATACATAGAAGAGTTCGTTACGAAATTATTGAATGTTTTGGTTGAACTAGATCTTATAGCAAGCTATACAAATTCATTATGTGCAGCACATTATCTAATGGCAATAACAATCACATTATGGTAATAAATTGTTTTAAAATAAATTCTAATAAGCAGGACGGATCTAATAAAAAAAACTGTCAAACTTTTAGGATGCTTTTCAATGTCGTTAGAAAAAAAAATTAAGGGATAGTTTTTATTTGGCCCCGTTTTCCATTCGAAGTATTAAAAACGGATTCGTCCATTGTGTCGATTTATGAGTAGCTATTGGGACGTTTTCTACGACGACAGAAAATACTAGGAATGCTTGGACAACTCCCGAATTTTACTGATCAGAAATGAAATAACTAATAAATTGTGAGTGAATTAAAATATATACATTTCAATTCAATGAAATGCTCCATAAACCTAGAATAAGATAATTTTTACCTTTATTTGTTTGTCTAAATCAAGACTGCATGTACTAAACAAGGGTAGAAAGACCGATAGGTCGATAGCCTTTTTTAGAAATAAAGATGTTTACTACTACTGAAATGCTCTTTAGAAATAGCACACAGTTTAAAATTCTGCAACTTCGATCCTTCCGAGTTGCATATTTTTTGGAGTCCTTTCCAACCATTTGGGATTTTTAACATAAAGGAATACTTTATTGTATTTTAATTTTAATACAATACATTTTCCTATTTTGAATATTGAATGTCTGTTGCAGACAATTTTAATTCAAAATCCTTTACAAAAAAAATGTTTCCTTCAATCAGCATATTTTTTATTATCAGCGATAAAACCCCGACATTTCAAATGCGATTTAAATAAATATATATTTCACCTATAGTGTGCCGTACAAATACGAAATTTTCTGCATTAATCTTCCCGCAACCCTACCTACCAATTTGGTTTCAAACAACATCACTCGACTGTTCATCCGCTCTTTATTTTGGCCAACAATATACAAACTACCCACCTAACTGACAGAAAGACAGCTTGCCTGTTTATGGACATTACCAGGGCTTTTGATAGTGTCTGGCATAGAGGCTTACTATACAAACTATACAAACTACACACACCAACATATCTACTACACACCATAAAGAACTTACTAGAAAACAGACAACTACAAGTACGAATTGACAAAACACTGTCATTTTCTTTTTCCCCTGAACAAGGGCTCCCTCAAGGATCCCCGCTCTCACCGTTTATCTACATTATATACTGCCATGACATATACAATTACAACTTACCAGACAAAAATCAAATCGACAGATCGGCATACATATTACAATACGCAGACGACCCGGCACTTATTGTACATGACAAAACTACTGAGAGAGCAGCTCAAAGACTCCAAACACTAACAAACAACACAATGACATGGTTTTATAAATGGAGACTAACACCAAACGCGTCAAAAAACCAACTGCTGCTCACAAACCACAGACTCAACGCTGACGACACGACACAACCAAAAAACGACTAAAATACCTTGGAATCACAAATGACCACAAACTTAAATTCACTAAACACATACGAAACATCAGGACAGAAACAATAAAGAGAACAAAACACTTACGATCACTAACCTTTGGACATATACTCATGACCAACGGAACAGAAAGGACAAAACGTTATACACAAGCAACAGAACAAATTGCACTAAGACTAATAACACGAATAAGACACCCCCAAAACCCACTACACAACCCCCCCCCCACCCAACTACTATACGAACGCACAAACATGACAAAGATCTCGGAAAGCCTCATACAGCTACATACAAAATGGACAAACAACCCCTACAACTGGACCATACTGAATCCCCTTTGTCTTACAAGACCAACCAGACAATCCCGCTTCCGTTTCCCTACATCAACGCTACTCGAACACTTACAAACGCAACGGACTAGTGTACAATAAAATAATTTCTTCTTGCCACTGAAATCTTATTTATTTAATAGTATTGTTAACCTAGAATAGGAGAATTTTCATATTTGTTTTTTATTTAGATTACATGTATTAAACAAGGGCAGAAATACCGATAGGTCGATAGCCTTTTTTAGAAATAAATATGTTTACTACTACTCTTCCCGCAACCGCTTAAAAATAACAACAATTCGTAGTTCTAATAATAAGGAACATAACAGTTGGACAGAGTCAGACTGCATCAAAACTACAAAAATATAATTTCTTTTGCAGTTGCATTAGTGATAGATCTAAATGATAAACTGAAAGTTTTAACATTTAAACAACACCAACTTATTACTCATGTTTTCGATTCCTAAAATGCGCATTTAAATAACGACTTTAAACTCCAGCAAATACTGTTCGTAATTAACTGTACTTTTCTGTTTAAAAAAGTTTAAAAATCCAAGATAATGACTCGGAAGTAAGTTATTTACGGTCCGATTTACACAGAGAGTTATTGCTGTGTAACCCAGTTATATTTAACTGAAATAAAGCTATACCCTTTAAATACTACGCTCACTGCAAATAAAGGTCTAACATTCTTGTTGTGTCTTTCATTAGGTTGCAAATTTATTTTACAAACTATGCAACAGCTAATTTTGTAACTAATTAATAACAAATCGGGTTCTTAAGAGGTTAAGAAATGTAGTCTACATTTACTTCGCATATTATCAAAATTTTAAATCTGCTAATAGCAAGTTGTATAATATATTTTTGTATTTTAAAGGAGTTTTTTTGGAGCTGTACCTTGCAACTGGATAACGAAATTTTAGTAGGGAAACAAATTTTTGCGACAAACTCTCCATATTGTTTATTTCTTCTGTTAAATGTAAATCCACTTAACACCATAATTAACTAGCTACGCGTTCATTAAGAATCTATAAAAGGCATTTATTGGAAAATCAACTAAACTTGCTATCTAATTTTGTTTCTTTTTAATTTATTAACACTGTTCGGATTTGCCTATTTGAGTTATTTTAATACTGTGATGACCTTTTTTGTAAAACAGAACTGAAAGTACGCATACCATACATTTGCACAGTATTTCGAAGTTTGGCAACAAGTAATAATTTTAAAGTCATTTCTCTTAATCGGATGGAATATAGAATAATGCTTATAATTTTTATACCTGAAAGCTACGCACGTGACTATTTACTTTAACTAATTTTCAAAATTATAGTAAGTTTTCAGAAACGTTATTATTTTACCGATGCTATTTCAAATAAAAATATTCTGTTTCATACAGGGAGTTGTTATGAAAAGTTCACTTACAGACAAACTCCTTAAATTGAGACGAGAGTTTGAGATTAATAGAAAATACGTGAGTATATTACATACAATATTTTAAACTTACTAATTTCAAAATACACAAATTTCAATTTTGGAAAAGTGCAAAATGAAACATATATTTAGACTAAGAACGAATGTAACTACACTAACACTGGAACGTATAGCTCACTTGAAAACGGCCCGACAGTTAATAAATCTCAAGACAAATACCCTAATTTCAGGAGTGTGATAATTTAACTAATAAAGTAAGACGCAAGTTATTCAACTCAAATAAGAACTCTCCACAACTTAGCTTTTGCTTTTAACCACTTACAGTTCCAGCCATACTTGACTTTTTAAATGCAACGTCTCGATTCCTGGCTAATGTAGTATAAAATATGCATAAGCTTAAATTCACCATTACACCGAAAGTAACTTCAAGCATCCAGAATAGATCGTAAAAACAAAAATTAACGTACGCGGATTTTACACGTAAAGAGTTCCACTTAGTCACAGTTTCTTAGCTCCAGAGCAGAAGAACGAAACCTTTTAGAGAGGAAGTGAAAGTAAATATTTTTAGTACTATAATTTTGTTATTGTCATATGCACAGCAAAAATACCGTCAAGACCTGAACTTGAAAATAATCGACAACCAAAAATTTGTTCGTTTTTTACATCTACATTTAATGAATCCGATTTCCATTTGACAAACTTTCTATTGGGTTGTACTTAAAAGCGGAAATATTAAAAGACTCTGAATTTTTTGAAAACTTTTTTAATTCAAAATCTTCTTAGGTTTTTGATTATATCAAACTTTTTGAGTAGAACAAAAGAAGTTATTTAATGTACAAGAAATGCACTTTTGCTTAAATTATGACTTAAACCAATATCTGTTTTGAATAAAATAGGTAAAATAAAAATACTTTTGCAAGTTTTGATGCCCGATAGGAACATTGGCCGAGAATACGTATGTATATGTAAATATTTCGGGTGCTTAAAGAAGGGATTCTGAATTTAGAACTTATTTATTCATACACACATACCACTTCTATTGTTCCTCTAGCGCATAGCCGGATATTTCCACTGGATATTTCATTTCCGGTTCTGGTTTAAGCCGAGACGTGTAGGGAAATAAAATAATATTGATACGCTTTTAAAACTACGTTTTATCGTAGAATATCAAAAACATTTTTGAAGAGCAAAACATTTTCAATTTTCCAAATTAATATTACTACTTACATCGGCATACATATTACAATACGCAGACGACACGGCACTTATTGTACATGACAAAACTACTGAGAGAGCAGCTCAAAAACTCCAAACACTAACAAACAACACAATGACATGGTTTTATAAATGGAGACTAACACCAAACGCGTCAAAAAACCAACTTCTGCTCACAAACCACAGACTCAACGCTGACTCCCCTACAATAACTGCAGACGGCCAAACGACACAACCGAAAAACGACGTAAAATACCTTGGAATCACAATTGACCACAAACTTAAATTCACTAAACACATACGAAACATCAGGGCAGAAACAATAAAGAGAACAAAACACTTCCGACCACTAACCTACAAAGACAGAGGAATCAGCACAAACACCGCCACCAAAATATATAAAGCTATTTGTAGACCCTTGCTAGACTTTGGACATATACTCATGACCAACAGAACAGAAAGGACAAAACGTTATACACACACAACAGAACAAATTGCACTAAGACTAATAACACGAATAAGACCCCCAAAACCCACTACACAACCCCCCCACCCAACTACTGTACGAACGCACAAACATGACAAAGATCTCGGAAAGACTCATACAGCTACAGACAAAATGGACAAACAACCCCTACAACTGGACCATACTGAATCCCCTTTGTCTTACAAGACCAACCAGACAATCCCGCTTCCGTTTCCCTACATTAACGCTACTCGAACACTTACAAACGCAACTGACTAGTGGACAATAAAATAATCTCTTCTTGCCACTGAAATTTTATTTAATAATATCGTTAACCTAGAATAAGAGAATTTTCATATTTGTTTTTTATTTAGATTAAGACTACATGTATTAAACAAGGGCAGAAAGACCGATAGGTCGATAGCCTTTTTTAGAAATAAAGATGTTTACTACTACTATTACTACTTAGTTTCAGCTGAATAAGAGCTCCAAAATACAAAAAAATATTTAGAAAAACGTCTCGGGGTATTTAATGAGGACGGTACAGGTTTTCACAGAATATGAAAACTTCCCATCTCTTTAATTCGCACAATTACACCAGTTATGATTTCCTTAGCATGTATAAAATAGTTTAAATTATACTTTAACATGTTCTCTAAGTGTTGTATTATTATGCTGTTCATGTTTTGTATAAACACTCTTATACGCTTCAAGCTCATTAATATCAAAATTGAAATACGGTATATTAATTCAACTAAAAAATCTAAAAATTTTCCAATTAATTCGATTATGCAACAATAACGGACACAGAAACACAATAGAGATTAACACATACACAACGAAAAGAATAACAGAAATTGGAAAGCTGAAAATGAAAAAACTTAGCGACCCTGTAAATTTTGTCATTTTTTAACTTAGCAACATGCCTATTTAACACCACACATTTATGTCTTCACAGGATTATACACTGTCATCAGACGTAAAACCACGGTCTAAAGTGCAAATCTTTAAAGAACCTTCCAACCCTAGTAGACAGAGCAATAAAAGAGCAAAATAAATGGAGACATTTAACGCAATAAAAACCCAGATACTCGTACCATACCAAGAAATTAAAAGCGACTCTCCGAGAATATTAACAGTAGGAAAAAAAGCCCAACATTAGAACCGTCTTCCAACCGATGAAAACATTTAAGCAGAGCCTTAATTCAGACAAGAACAAAAGAGATCCTCTAGCAGCTTCTGGGATTTACAGGATAACATGCAGTAGCCAAATCAAACAGAGTCAACATCAGGACTACGAAACACAAGAGAAGCTGCAGATTAAGTCAGACAAAAAAATCTGTGGCTGCTAAGCATTTACTTACGTAAAACCTTTAAATTATTCTCTTCAAAGTAGCTGATGCTTTGGACCAAACCCAACACTTATTACAACCCGTTGGGAAAGCTCTTGAGATTTTCAAACAACTAGACGACACCAGCAGAAAAGAAGAAACTACTGCGTTAAATCAGTACTGGAGGCCTTCATGACGATCCACATCGGTAACGCTTAAACTGCGCGCGCTCCTGTTGTCCCGTTCTCCAGGCCACACTGTTCCAAAGGCACAGGATAGTATAAATACAGCAACAATGGCAGTTGAAGAACCAGTCAGGACCGTTGGTTCATTGCTTTCGATAATGTTCTCCGCGATGTGAATGAAACGGAAGGAAGCAATTCTAATGGTCCTTGAAAAAATTTTAAACTACTATTTTGGCAGATAGTGAAAGCCCTGATAGTCTGTAGTAGTTAAACTTCGAGATCAATATTTTTATTTGCTTCAATAAACGTCTAATAGAACGCTTTCACTGCAAATAACACCTGTTCGATAGTTGCCTATTAAAAATAATGTTCACGTGACAAATAGCCTTTGTAACTGAAATACCTGCTTGTTAAGCATCAGTTATTGTGCATTACGTACTTGCTTTTATCCGTTTTTTTGTCAGTTCATCAATCGGGCCTTAATTGTTTCAAAGTCATTTAGTTAATTACAATCTGCTGGATAGATATCCCCGTTCAGCAATACGAGTATCAATTACACAATTCGTTTACGAGTCAATACCTATGGCAGATGACATGACAATGAGTTGACAATTAAACCTCTTGTTTACAACAATAATGAGGGCCATCAAATTTTCGTTTTGCAAATACTAATTGAGTGCTTAATGGAACACTAGGCTTCACTATGATTTGGAGCATGTGTTTTTGATTTGTGACCCAATTGCATTACCGTGGCAAACAGAGAAGACAATATTAACCATAATTAAAAATTGGTGCTAGAGTATTGGATTCTGGAAAAGTAGCCATATTTTGTCTTCGAGGCTTTGTTGAGACTAACATTTATTTCAATTTTAATATCAAAAATATTCACTTCAAATATCTAATCGAAATTTATGGGTAAATTTTTGGTAATGTTTATATGTTTTAAAGTGTGAATTTGTGTGTCATTAGATAGTGTCAAGTCAACAATGAAAAAACACATCTCATCATGAAAAACCCAGAATAAACTCAATGAAGGATGTTAAATATAGAATTAATATAAAGGAAGGTCCAATAAGAACGACGGTTTTGAATTGCGCGCCATCTGTAGTGTCATGATTTGACATTAAAAAAAAGCCGTTCGTTAGAAGACAGCAGGAGGTTAAGTATAATGGAGCGGTTCAATACACAACAACGAATTCTCATTGTGAAAAATCATTATCAAAGTGGAAGTTTTGCGGCCACAGTTCGCAAAATGCGTACAATTATGAGCCATCGGAATGCTCCAACTGAATCCACTGTGAGAAAAGTAACGACGAAATTTCGCAAACTGGGTCTGTTAATGAAGTGAAACCAGAAACACGCGTTTGTCCTGGTCGCTCGACTAAAAATATCGCAGCAGTACGTGCAAATGTTGAGGAAAGCCCAACCCCATCAATTCGGCATAGAGTTCAGGAAATTCCACAACCAATATGCATCGAATTTTAACAAAAGATTTGAAGCTTTATGCGTACAAAGTTGAATTGGCTGACGAGCTAAAGCCGGAAGACCATGGGCAACGAAGAGCCTTTGTTGATGGGGTTTTGGAACAACGACAATTGGATGGTGATTTTTCAACGAAAATCATGTTTAGTGACGAGGCCCATTTTCATTTTGATGGCTTCGTTAATCGACAAAATTGTCGCATTTGGGGTTCCGAAAATCCACGAGTGATCTTTCAGAACCAGATGCATCCAAAAAGAGTCACTGTTTGGTGTGCATTGTGGCCTGGTGTTCGTTATCGTGAAATGTTAACTAACTTTTTTGTGCCAAAATTGCAAAATATGGATCTCAGCAGCATGTGGTTTTAACAGGACGGTGCAACATGCCATACAGCCAGAGAAACTGTTGAATTACTGCTCGAGTCATTTCTCGTTTTGAAGATCGGCATTGGCCGCCCAGATCATGAGATTTAACGCCTTTGGACTTTTTTCTTTGGGATTTTTTAAAATCACAAGTTTATGTGAACAAACCAACAACGATTGAAGCATTAAAAGATGAAATTCAACGCTGTATCTCTGAAAAACCGCAAAATGTATGCGCAACAGTCCTTGAAAATTTCATGAAAAGAGCACGTCTGTGCCAGCAAAGCCGAGGCGGTCATTTGTCCGATGTCGTATTCCATTCATAACCTCATGATGTGTACTTCATTTTTCAATAAATATTTCAAACTTATGCCACAAATATATATGTTTTATTTAAAATTTAAACCCGTCGTTCTTATTGGAACACCCTTTAGTACAGGGCCCTCACCTTCACGCGTCTTCTGCTTAAAAATAAACCAACATGCTGAAAGATAAATGCTCAAGTTGTGCTCTCCTGGATTTAGTAATTGAAAGAAAAGGTTAAATTCCAATTCTGTAAATATCTTCCTGTACAGAAACTGTAGGTCTAACGAAAAATTTTTAAGAGGCAAAAAAGTTTCAAAAGAAAATCGGCTAGTAGCAGAAAAAATAAAAATGATTTGTACAGGAGGTAACAAAAATACAAACATTTATTAACGAACCAAGCGTCATTTTTAATATTTCCACGCATTAAAAAAGGATTACGCTTACGTCAAAACACGCCAATTTATAGGGCAAGTGTTAATATATATTTATTAATACGAATTTTCATAATATTTTAATGACGACGGTATTAATGTACAACCGAATACAAAAACCGCATTTGTTTGCAAATAGTAATGAAAAATAATATCTACATTGCATGCCTAAATGTAACTGATTATTGCAATATAAAGTTACGTTATTGCAATAATTCTATTTTCCACATTATTCTCTTTCAGATAATATTAGTGAATGATAAAATATAATTTGAATTTCAAATTTTCGGTTTTCCGACCGCGTTACTAAAAGCAATGTTGTTCTCATGCTTATTGCAGTTTAATTAACACAGTCCTTTTAGAGTAATAATGCAGGTAATGCAATGTTTTCGCATATTGATTCGTGTAAGTCTGGCCCAAGTTATATTTACCTGTGCGGTTTAACTAGAGAAAACCGATATTAGGAAAGAATGCCTATTGGCTAGTCAATCACTTTGCCCTCCTTAATTGAAATCGATTTAGATTTCAGTCCGAGATTTCTCTTGTAAAATGGGGAACGTTCACCAAGGTCAACATAATCCTGCAAAATTTAATGTTCAAAATTGCACGTCCAATGGGTGTACAAAAAGACCTTTAATTTTTATGGAATTTCAATAAGCATAAATTTAATTAATATTGTTTATACCGAAGTAATAAAAATTTAGTTATATTATGTTACTTATTATAATATATTTAGTTTATGCTTTGGTTAATACCAAGTCAGACAACTTCTTACTTTCGGAATATTAAGAGCATTTCACATGAGTTATTTAAAATAGAACAAAACTTTGATTCACTCTCAAAAATGCTTCTGAAAATCGAAAAATTTATTAGAGGAATATTAAAGCGCCAGTACTTGAAACTCCTTCAATATTCATATCGACATCAATAGAGGTAGAAGGCAAAGGACTAGTTGGATAACCTATATTTAATATTGTTTAAATATTACATACACAAAAAAAATATATTCAATAAAAACGGACTAGAGCGCCACTAGAGAATAACTTCAAAATTTTGAAATCACATCAATTTTTGTTTAATTTTGACAATTTATTAAACAATCGAGTCAGAATATATATTTATATCTAGAAGACGGTGTTTTAAATAACAAGTTAGATCAAAGAAAAATCCAATTGTAGTCGTTACGTATCTGTAGACAGCTACTGTTTCTTATTTCTGCATCTACATTGTATACGTCCTTAAGATTTATTCTTAATGACAATGTCGAATATAAATTGCCATATTTTGATGGCTTGTTGACTTCATAACTACTAAGTGATTCTATAATTAGGTACATTGCAAATTTCAAAACTTAATTGAAATGTTAATTTGTGTCACCTTTATAAGTTAATGCTGATGAAACTAAAGTGTCTTTCAGGTTTCCATGCTGTAAGAACCTTTTTAAAGAAATAAAAGTGTCCCTAGAAACGTTTAAAAAGGCCTCGTTTTACGCATGTGATTATAATGATTCGCTGATTTCTGCTAAATCATGAATGTCTGCCTATTTAATTACTAATTACATTATTTTGCCATGTTTAATTATGGTTGAGCCTAGGGAGTCTAGATGAAATTACACAATTGTAATTACAGTCTATGATGTAACTAATACATATTGATATACACTCAACCTGCGCTTTGAAATTGCAGCTGAAATCGAGAGGCGGGATGTTGAGTCGAACTGTAGATGATCACTTGAACCAAGCTTGAGTAGTTGGCGCTTTATAGATACTTGTTTCTCTATTGCTACATAACTTGAACATGTGTTGAGTTACAAAAATGTGTATAGTAAATATACGGGGTGTCAATTTCAAAACTTCCCACCCTTAATATCTTTCTCGCAGTTACAAAAATTAAAAATCCGAAAGACACGTCAATGCTATTTGTACGGGGGGCACTTTAAATAAATATTTTTAGCCTTCTTGCTTCAACCACCTTGGAGGGGTAGATGTCACCCTTAGAATCTTAAATGGAAATGGGGATCAAGTGGCACCTAATTTTAAAGGGCCTTCAATTCTCTTTGCAGTGGCGTTTCAAAGTTGCAGAAACATTTCAACTTTTCCGCATTGCGATGTTGGGCTCCAGGTTAGTGTTTACACAAAAATTATCACTTTCAATCATTTGCTCTCCTTGCAGTACAAATGATTAGAAGAGTAGGTGACACCGTTAAAATCGTTAAATAACAGAACAAAAATCTGGTTTAAACAATTTACATCTCATTTATTGGTTATTTTTCTTTGATAAAAATAACTTTTTATTTGCGGAAGAGAAATTTCTACAATAAAACACATGGAATTTATTTACGCACTATCTTATCAGTTGTTCAAAATGTTCTTCTGCATCAATTTGAGTTATGTGTTAGTGATCTTACCGTACAAATCACCTGTCAAGTTTATCTAGATAAGGGAATCCCCGACTATTTTCGAGGAAGTTTTGGCCTATCATTTGTATTATTTATATTGAGTTTTTCACTCATAAAGTTCTATTGGTTTTCAATAAAAATAAGGTTTCTTGAAAACATTCCTAAATAATTATTACCTACTCCTCGTCGTGTGTCTTTCAGGGCATTGCTGAACAAATGGTGTCTGCTTCCAACAGGTCGTTTTTTGTTATCTCTACAGTATATTTTAGTTTTTCTATTTATTACGCACTATTAATATGTCGAAAGTTCTTATTATTCTCGATATATTTAGAAGGGTTTAGATTTTCGGACCCAAAGCACTGTTGACCTGCATAGGAGCCAATGATTTAAGTTCTTTTGAATAAAAAACGCAAGAAAATATTATCAGTTTATATGAACTTATCGTCAGCTCGGAAATAATAGGGTTTATTGTGTATTAGATCTGGTCGATAGCAATATTACGTCATTTAATTAAAGTTAATGCGAAAATTATATTACAGCGTCAGCAGCCCAACAGCAGCTATAATGAAGCAATCGCATTGTTAATTAATACATATTTGATAGTTCGTAATCTAGAACAGCCACATAATAATGATGGAATTACCTACGATATGTCGGTTTATGTAGATTATATTTCGAGCATCTATTATATTCGGTAATTACAAAAGATGGGTGTTGAATGTAGCCTATCAGACCAAAACAAATGTAAATCATATACCGCAGAATATTAAACATTTTCACCAAAACAAATAATGCACTTGTATATTTTATAATTCATAATAAAATGTGTATAGAAGCTTACTGGTTTTTGCAGGTATTGCAGCTTTGTTTGATTAAACAAAACTGCCTTTTATGTATAGCGGCCTTAAACGTGGCAAAAACTCTAAAAAACACTCGTATATGTAATTGAAGAAATTTAGTATTATACCACTGGGAAAGCGATTAATTATGCATTAGCACATAAGTTAAAATTTACTCGTTTATATTGGCAAGTTGAAAATTCAATTGCCATAAATCTGCTCTGGTTGCCGTGTTGTGTGTTTCGCCATTATTGTTGTTTCTGTAATAAGCGGAACATGTTTGCATTGTATTGTTTGCCAGCTATCAGTTGCATTATTATGTCTCATATTACACAATCCATATTTAATGTGGATGTAAAGCAATATATGCGGTGTAAAGCACCTAAATCGTTTACCACGTTTACCTAATTTTTGTGTGCAATTTGATACCAATAATTATTAGCTATCCAGAATAAGAGATAAAGAACAGATAAAACAATTCTGATCAGATTATATTTTCAACTGAATGATATTATTGGGTAATGAACTGAGCTGCAGCCGACTTCGTGAAGAATTTGCGCCCATACATATATTTTCTTGCACTTATAATTTCATTGCATCAAGAAATTGTTTTGCATGCGGGCTAAGAGGGCAAAAAAGGATTTCATTAATAATTTTTCCGTAAGTCTAAAGATTTGAGTGTTGAAAACGAACTGTTAACTACAGACAATAAAATGAATTCCAATGTATTCCTGGGTTTCAGTCAATTTTATTGTTTATTATTTAAAATGTTCCAAATACGTTTCGGTGTCTTTCTCCACCATTATCAGTTTGTGTGTATAGTTGTTAACACTTTAACATTCAACTGGTCACTCTGGAGTGAGTGAAAAAGTGACCAGTTGAATGTTAAAGTGTTAACAACTATACACACAAACTGATGATGGTGGAGAAAGACACCGAAACGTATTTGTAACATTTTAAATAATAAACAATAAAATTGACTGAAACCCAGGAATACATTGGAATGAATTAAAGTACAGTCAGGAAAATATACGAAACAATAAAATGAATGTAAAAATAATCTATTTTCCTTAAGTTGATGAACAATGTTAAACAGGGTATCAGGAGGATTCAAATTGAAGAGGATCTGTAAAATGCTAAAATATGTTTTTCGACAATTGTGCCAAACTAACTTATTAATTCATTAATAAAATCATTAAAATCATTTAAGATGTCAAGTTAGTATACCCTGTCAGTTTCGGCTAAGAAGCAGTTTAATTTATTCGATTGTAAGAACTCATATGGTACAGACGGACCTACAACTTCTAATATTTTGAGAGCTTATCACATAAGATTGTTGAAATTTCTCTGTATATACTCTATATTTGCCTAATAAATGTATAATAATGTATTGATCTTACTGTTATTCTACTTTCATTCATTGCATCAAGCCATTTTTTTCAAGACTTAGTTACAGAACTAGAATAAGAATTCGATCGGTTTACTAGAGAAAATATTTAGGCTTTTTAATGGATTAAAATTGTTTAAAACATTTAATAACATAATCAGGGTTTCGAAGTCCAAAGCACAAACAACTGCACGAAGCAAAGAAGTCGTCGTCAGTCTTCGATTCCACATGTCTTAAAACTCTAGTGAGCAAATTTAGTAACGGCTCGGAAACGGTTTGGTGCTAGTTAGGTGAGTAAAAGTCTAATGGTTATTAAAAATAGACTTCTAATGTGGTCGCTTTAAAAATTTAATTAATTTAATTAAAAATTGGCTTCGTCGTTTCAAAATGTTGCCTTCATGTTACGACAAAATTTCTTACGAGTTTCCTTTGATAAGTTGGTATACTGCAAACAGTTACATCGGCACATTTGAAATAAAAACTCTTTTTGGATTAGTTACAAGAGAAAATATATTTGTCTTGTGTGCTAGTTAGCGTTACTCGTTTTCTTTAACAGTTCAGTTCGCTTCAAGTCCGTTTCAACGTCGCGAGATTCGCAATTATACTTTAATTTTCTTAATTAGCAGAAAATCTGCTATAATTACAGACTATCTACTTTCAGAAAACACTTTAACTTTAAATTTTAAACTTTCAATTTTCTATAAATTTTTGGATAGATTGGTTTCCGTTTCAGTTCGGACAGTTTTTAGCATCTGTTGTTTGGCGCCTTAATAGGACGTTGAACTTACATAATTTCCCAAGCGTTTTCTCCACATAATTACTCAAAACTTGAAGTGCTCTTATATAGTGTAGCTCTTTTCTTGACTTTAAATTTCTATCGACTATATTCCAAACACTCAGCTATGACATGCATTCATAAAATAACAAAATAAGTATTTTTTGTTCATTATATAAATCTCTATTTAGCAACGAAATTATAGTTACGGTTGAAGAAGGTTGCACTAGACAAAGCAGAAATTTTTCATTTTGCTTCAACAAAACGTTAGCTGATACTAGTTTCGAAAGTTTGCATTATATGTGAATAATATTCCCCATTTTTTATGGCTTCAAGTAAAGTGATATTATTTCATATGTATCATAATTGTTTTCTACCTTGCACATCGTTTTTGGTAGCCTGGATGAGTATTAATTTAATATAATTTCTAATAGTCTGGATTAGTTCAGCTCCTGTTCAATAAGACCGAATCAGATTATTTTATCTACTGGTTTTATTTTCCGATTTTTGTACGAGGACTTGGTGGTAAAATTAGAAAAAAATATTCAATTGTCAATATTCTCAAGAATTTTTGTTAAATTAAAGAAAGTGTATAAATTATTTCTGAAATTAAAACTTTCTACTTCTTTTCCTAATTAAACAAATATTTACACAATTGACTTTTTTAATTTACTTTTCTCTACATATTTTACTTCTCGCTATTTACTTCTCGCTCTATTTCGCAGCCACGTATTTACATCTATTGTATTTTCATTTCCGATTGTCAGTGTTTTGGCAAAAAAAGTTCTACTTCGCGAAATACATCAATCTCTTAATACACAGTCTGTTAATGTCCGTACTGTTACGTTTTTATTTCGAAATCGGCATTCAGAAATGAGAGAAATATTTTTGGCGCACCATTCCATATTTATACTTGATTGTTTGTTCAGAGCTTTCAATACTTTTCTATTATTTACAATAAATGTTCACATGTAAACATTGCGGTAGAAAATAATGTACTCCATATTTTATCGTTCATCAACGAGTGGTAGTCACTATGGAAAATCAGTACAATTAAAATGAGTAGTTTCAGTTTACAGAAAGGTGATTTCAGGTACAGTTGTTCATTTTTCAATATTTATGTGACTGTGCAGCATAATTATTCATAGTGGCTGTGTTTGGAATTTTCGTTTTTCTCGTTTTAACATATTAACTGCATGTCCTATTATCAAAAAGATGTAGTTCATAAAGTAGTATAGGTTTGTTGATTCAAAATGAACGTAATTAGTTAAAAAACCAAAGTAGGATTTTAAAAGCATTATTGTAGTAGTAGTAGTAGTAGTAAACATCTTTATTTCTTTCATTCCAATGTATTCCTGGGTTTCAGTCAATTTTATTGTTTATTATTTAAAATGTTTCAAATACGTTTCGGTGTCTTTCTCCACCATCATCAGTTTGTGTATATAGTTGTTTCAACCTTCACATTTGACTGGTCACTCATTTCAAAAATTCTTATTCATTATTTCTAAAAAAAAGGCTATCAACCTATCGGTCTTTCTGTCCTTGTTTAGTACATGCAGTCTTAATCTAAACAAACAAATAAAGGTAAAAATTATCTTATTCTAGGTTACTAATTTAATAATTTTAATTCTGGCAAATAGAGATCTTAGATTTATTGTCCAGTAGTAAGTTACTATTGTAAGCGTTCGAGTAGCGTTGATGTAGGGAAACGGAAGCGGGATTGTCTGGTTGGTCTTGTAAGACAAAGAGGATTCAGTATGGTCCAGTTGTAGGGGTTGTTTGTCCATTCTGTCTGTAGATGTATGAGTCTTTCCGAAATCTTTGTCATGTTTGTGCGTTCGTATAGTAGTTGGGTGGAAGGGGTGTATAGTGGGTTTTGGGGGTGTCTTATTCGTGTTATTAGTCTTAATGCAATTTGTTCTGTTGTTTGTAAATAACGTTTTGTCCTTTCTATTCCGTTGGTCATGAGTATATGTCCATAGTCTAGCAAGGGTCTACAAATAGCTTTATATATTTTGGTGGCGGTATTTGTGCTGATTTCTCTGTCTTTGTAGGTTAGTGATCGGAAGTGTTTTGTTCTCTTTATTGTTTCTGTCCTGATGTTTCGTATGTGTTTAGTGAATTTAAGTTTGTGGTCAATTGTGATTCCAAGGTATTTTACGTCGTTTTTTAGTTGTGTCGTTTGGCCGTCTGCAGTTATTGTAGGGGAGTCAGCGTTGAGTCTGTGGTGTGTGAGCAGAAGTTGGTTTTTTGAAGGGTTTGGTGTTAGTCTCCATTTATAAAACCATGTCATTGTGTTGTTTGTTAGTGTTTGGGGTCTTTGAGCTGCTCTCTCAGTAGTTTTGTCATGTACAATAAGTGCCGTGTCGTCTGCGTATTGTAATATGTATGCCGATCTGTCGATTTGATTTTTGCCTGGTAAGTTGTAATTGTATATGTCATGGCAGTATATATTGTAGAGAAACGGTGAGAGCGGGGAACCTTGCGGGAGTCCTTGTCCAGGGGAAAAAGAAAAAGAGATTGTGTTCTCAATTCGTTCTTGTAGTAGTCTGTTTTTGAGTAAGTTTTTTATGATGTGGAGTAGATATGTTGGTGTGTGGAGCTTGTGAAGTTTGTAGTGTAAGTCCATATGCCAGACACTGTCAAAGGCATTGTTAATGTCCATGAAAAGACACGCCGACTTTCGGTGAGTTAGGTGAGTCGTTTGTATATTGTTGGCCAAAATAAAGAGCGGATGAATAGTCGAGTGATGTTGTTTCAAACCAAATTGGTAGGTGGGTATATATTTTCCGATCAGTTTTTCAAGTCGCTGCTTTATTAAGTACTCAAAGACTCTGCTAAGTACTGGTAGTAATGTAATTGGTCTGTAATTGCTGGGTTGTGTATTGTCCAGTCCATTTTTCGGTATGGGAATTATTAAGCCGTTCTTCCAAGATCAAGTACCAGTTGTCTTTGTCGAAGTTAGGGTTGGCCGATATGCTGAAGGCCCTTTGATAGTGTCTGGCGAACGCGTCAGACTTCTCTTTGTCTGTGTAACGTTCTATTCCGTTTTCACCACATGTGTCAATAGTGTCAGTTTTTTTGTATTGTGCTAGTTTCTTAATTTTTCGCCAGTATGTTTTGCCTTTGTCTTTTTGTATTTCTTTACATGTTTCTAGCCATTTGTCTTGTCGGTATTGTCCAATCATGGATTTAATGTTTCTGTTGAGTTGGTTCAGTGTCTTTTTTAGGTCGTTATTTTGAGTGTTTGTATATAGTCTGTACAGTTCTCTCTTTTGTTTTATGAGTCTCAGTATGAATTTGGGTAGTGTTTGTCGGTAGAAAGCATTTTTTATTTCGGGGCTAAATTTTCCTATGGCTAGTGAAAGTTGTTGTTCTATGATTTCTATTGAAATGCAAATTGAATGTAGTCATGTATATGTTGTTTCACTTTGTCCATGTCAGTCTTTGTTAAAAAGCAATATTTTAAGCATTAGATAGTCAAATATATCACTGAAAACACTAAAACCTTTGCTTGAATTACAAACAGTATTTTTGTTTGAAAGAATAAACTAATTTACATGGAAACAAAAATTCGCTATTTGAAGCAGAATCGGACGAATTTTCTAAACGTTATACACTTGGTGAAAACCAATAATTGCTATTTATTTCTAATTTATATCGCCCAAATGTAGTTTGTATGAACTAGCACACTATTTCCAGTGTATTGTGTTTTTCATACATTCGATTTCATACTTTTTAAAAAATTTAAAATTAGGTACATACGTATTAGCGGCCAATTCTTATATTTTGACGAAAATAGCAATGCAGATTTCATTTTTGGTTAACTTTTCGAGTTAGAGAGCATAACTCTGATAATAGTGATGTGGATGGATGAAACTCCAAAACGTACTTTGTCTAATATGAGCGAAGTGTGTGCAAAATTAAGAGAAATACAGAACTATATGTTGTACAATAACAATGGTGACCTTTTTACGAATGTTTCTCGAATTTTACTCACATGTGAGGCTGAGGTTTTAAAGTTTTAAAAAAATTTAAAGCAAACAATGATTGAATCATACTTTAAAAAACCTTTAAAAATTTTTAAAGCACTTTTAATGTAGGATTTAAGCAATTTTTTTGTATGTTTTTTGCATCTATGTATTTCGTATACATCTTGTGTGTATTTTTGTAATATTGTAAAATTGGAGAAAGACACCGAAACGTATTTGTGACATTTTAAATAATAAACAATAAAATTGACTGGAACCCAGGAAATTTTTTTTGGATTTAAAAAAATAATAATAATAATAATAAAATATGAAAATAAAAAATCTTAAAACCAAATTGTATTTCTTTTGTGAGACAGAAATCCTGCCAATTACGGCCACTTGTATGTAACAGCCAATACTGTTTACTTTTTTAATGGCCGTTATTAACAGGTTTTACTGTATTACAATTGTTTTTAATAGTAAGTAAATACGAGTATAATGATTAAGAAAAATTAACACTTGCTAATCTCTCTAACACTTCTGATCGTTTATTCAGAAAAGTTTTTGTATATTTATACCAATTTTATAAATGTGTAAATGTTGTTTCTACGTACATATGTATAATCTACGCCATGAGGAAGCAAACAGATATGCATCGTATTGACGCGGTTCTTTAACCAAGGAATTCAATTTTTCAAAATCTTTTAAACCAAGATTTAAAAACACCTGCTAGTGGCCCATTGCGTACATCCAAGATCACTTGCTGATATGATATTCTACATTTTAATAACGACAATATAAATAAACTAACTCCTTTGAAAGTTAGTCTTGGCAACTAATTTAATATTCTCCGGTGCAATTTCTCCTGCCTGAAATTTCATTCTGTCAGAGCAGCTGCGTCGTGACACCTACGGGCGCTATTTAAAATTTATACGGATTTTGGGATTTAATCTGCTATTATCCTTCCCTCATTAATGATAAAAGGGACAACAGAAGGATTCCTGTAGTCGACAGCATTGGATATAACAAATAGACGAGGATTTAAAAATAGTTCTTTCATGTCAACACATGTATGGGGCAGATTAGCATGGCGTGCGTCTATATTCTTCTAAAGAGATATTGCACATATGAAAATTTCACAAACGTTTAGCAATTGGCTGGTTCGCTTTGCCAAGCAAAAAATTCCCTTGATATATAATTGCTGGAATATTGGCAAACGATGCATTAAATAGCCAACATTCTATTTCAGAGGCCACTGGGCCGTTTTTATCGCTACCAAGCAATCTACGGTTATTTTGCTTGCATTACAAATTTATGTCAGCAAACTAGTCTCGACCGCCTGAAAACGGTTATCAGTATATAATATTAATTGCCAAAGTTTAACCCGAACGGACACACTAAGCAAAACTAAGCCAGCTCAGCTATTTCATATCGAACATGGTGAGAACGCATACCTATAAACCATTTAGAATTTATTGCGTTTGTATGCTGTTTAAAAAGTAGCTACATATTTTCAATATTCCTCGAATTTTGCATTTTTAAACGGGCTGAAAATTTCCAGAAATTATAATTATTCTGGAAGACCATACCAAACCAAATGTTTTAAAGTTGTAAAAATTCAACAGTAGACAAATCCTGAAATATCCTGCAATATGCCGAAGACACTTTACTGATAGTCCATGGCTAAACTACACAACGGGAAATAAACAGTGTTAGCTCTGACAAACAAAACATTGAGACAATGCTCTACCCCCAAATGGAGAATAACATTAAACTTCACAAAAAGCCTCACTCAATTGATAAACCTCTTTATCAAACCTGAGTACTCGTCAATACAAACAGATATACCACCATCGAACCGAAAAAACACTTAAAGTGATTACAATAGAACAGACTTTAAATTTGCAAAGAACATTCGAACAGCGCGAGCAGAAACTACTAAAACAGTAAAACACTTTCGACCGCAGACTTACAAAGTTATCAGTATAAAGACGTCTTCAAGAATATACAATCCATCGATCACTACAGAACCAATTACTGGAAATACCAATTACTACATAAACGTAGAAATATGCCAAATAATTCTGAAACACCAAGATAGTTTCAGAAGAAATCCACCTTGATGATTTTTGAATCCTTATGCCGCACAGGAGAAACAAGACAACCCCCTTTCGTTCTCCCGTCGACATGACTAGTTGAGCAATTTCAAAACGTGGACAATTCGCTCACAAATAAGTAATTAAGCATTACTATACTAAAAAGAGCATTGACAGAAAGACGAATTGGTCGGCAGCATATTGCTTTCGACTGCTATTTTTGTGTTGCAAAGGAAAATGAAGACATGATATGCCACTTCAACATCAGAACGTCAAATTTTTCAAATTCACTTAGCAGGATCCCAATTCCTTCAAACTATGAAAATCGTATTTAAATATTCGCAGTTTTAAATAGATACTTTTATTACATGAAACAGTGACGTTCTTTTGTTGATGGTCTTTATATATGATTGCTTGTAGGCTCATCATCGTTTGACTTATTTTAAGGAACAAAATTATCTGACTAAACATGAAATGCATGTATGTAGAAGATGAATTTGTATTAGTTTTGTGAATTGTATACGTTGTTATTACTGGATGTTGTGTGAATTGTTGTGTATATTTTCCTGACTAGGTCAAACAGGGCAATATTTAAAGAAAATAATATACGAACATAAGTATAGCTTAAGAAAGGTTAACGAAAATGCAACAGCATTAGCACAACATGCACAACAAAAGTGGCATGATTTTGATTTCGATAACACACAAATATTGATCAATGAGGACAACTATAATGAGAGAAGAATCCATGAAATGATACAGATTAAAAAACATCAGAATGCAATGAATTTCAGATCAGACACAGACAATCTTAGCTCTGTGTATCATACACTAATCAAATGATCGCATGCATGAACTGATTGGACCAAGTAAATGAAATAAATACACCTGATATTGAGGAACTGCCAAGCAATTCCTAGAGTGCAAAGAAAAGGCGAAAGATAAACAGTTTTTTTTGTTTCGCCCGCTTGATATCGAGTAAAATATGGAAAATTCAGTGACCAGTTGAATGTTAAGGTAGAAACAACTATACGCGTAAGTTAAAATTAAATTTAAATCTCTAAACAATAGATTCTGGTCTTTTCCCAGACATGTTTGTCCTGACTTATCACCTGAAAACCAATGCTCTTGATGTACTTTTTAATATGTGTGTGATTTGTATTTTAATATGTGAATTTTGGTGAAAGTTTTCTATTTAAATTGATGATAACTGTAAATATATATTTTAGGCAAATTGATGATGGTGGAGAAAGACACCGAAACGTATTTGTGACATTGTAAATAATAAACAATAAAATTGACTGAAACCCAGGAGAAATTTTATTAAAAAAATGTTGTGTGAATGCAAATCTGTTTTTTTCTACGAGCGTATATTTGCAAATTGAGTTATTTGCCGTTTTTCATGTTCTCTGTAATTGAAAATTTCATTGCATTGTTTGTGTTGTACATTCTAATTCAGTATTTTGTAATCTCCAAATATCACAAAAAGCAATTCCCTATTAACCTACAACCAATTAACAGAACAAACCATTAGGGTTATCAACCTATAATGAAATATACAAGGGCTCCCTCAAGGATCCCCGCTCTCACCGTTTCTCTACAATATATACTGCCATGACATATACAATTACAACTTACCAGACAAAAATCAAATCGACAGATCGGCATACATATTACAATACGCAGACGACACGGCACTTATTGTACATGACAAAACTACCGAGAGAGCAGCGCAAAGACTCCAAACACTAACAAACAACACAATGACATGGTTTTATAAATGGAGACTAACACCAAACGCGTCAAAAAACCAACTTCTGCTCACAAACCACAGACTCAACGCTGACTCCCCTACAATAACTGCAGACGGCCAAACGACACAACCAAAAAACGACGTTAAATACCTTGGAATCACAATTGACCACAAACTTAAATTCACTAAACACATACGAAACATCAGGGCAGAAACAATAAAGAGAACAAAACACTTCCGATCACTAACCTACAAAGACAGAGGAATTAGCACAAACACCGCCACCAAAATATATAAAGCTATTTGTAGACCCTTGCTAGACTTTGGACATATACTCATGACCAACGGAACAGAAAGGACAAAACGTTATACACAAACAACAGAACAAATTGCACTAAGACTAATAACACGAATAAGACACCCCCAAAACCCACTACACAACCCCCCCACCCAACTACTATACGAACGCACGTACATGACAAAGATCTCGGAAAGATTCATACAGCTACAGACAAAATGGACAAACAACCCCTACAACTGGACCATACTGAATCCCCTTTGTCTTACAAGACCAACCAGACAATCCCGCTTCCGTTTCCCTACATTAACGCTACTCGAACACTTACAAACGCAACGGACTAGTGGACAATAAAATAAATTCTTCTTGCCACTGAAATTTTATTTATTTAATAGTATTGTTAACCTAGAATAAGAGAATTTTCATATTTGTTTTTTATTTAGATTAAGACTGCATGTATTAAACAAGGGCAGAAAGACCGATAGGTCGATAGCCTTTTTTAGAAATAAAGATGTTTACTACTACTGAAATATACATTTTATAGCCCCCAAATCTATGCTTAAAATGTGTATGTGTATGAAATCAAATAATGTTCTGGAATTAATATTTTTTAAATAACATATTAGAAGATTCAAGTAACATTCGTTTTCTGAAATAATCGAGTTTTACTGCTATGTCGACTTGTTGAATTTTTTGATACTAACAAAACAACTGTCGATAAATTTTTAAACAGTCAATTTACAAAGAAGTAGATAAAGGCAATTTACCATTTCTTGATGTACTGGTCATTAGAAACCAGGATAAATTAGATTTTCATATTTATAGGAAAGATACGACTACTAATCGATATATCCCTAATGACTGCTATTCTCGTGGTCAAAATAAACATGCCAGTCTACAGTTCTTGTGCACCGACTTGTTAAACTTACCAAGAACGGTTTAACAAAGAGAAACGAAAAATTAGGGATTTAGCGATTATGAATGATTATGACAAACACCTAGTCGATAAATTAATAAATAGAGATACGTTTAAGGAACATATTCATAATTACACTTTTTTGTCAAATAACATTGAAAATAAAAATTTTAATTTTATATAATTCAATTTACACAAAAGAGAAAAACAAAATTTGCAACAATGTCGGTACTAAGTTAATGTACATTCTTCAATAAATTTATAATGCGTTCCAGGAGGACCAAAAGATAAAGACGCATTTTTGCGAAAGAGATGGAATTTATGAGATTGGTTGTAAAAAAATATGTTGAACAAACAAGGCGATCTTCGACAAAATAGGAAAACTCGGTTATTTCATTGTGATTTGTCGAAGGATCCAAAGCTAAAAAATATTCGTCTTCTGTTAAGTGATAACTGGACTTCGAACTGCCCATTTGGCATAATAAGGTTTTATCGGTACACTTTTCGTTTGATGGCTTTATAACATAACTAATTTTTTTCATGATTGAAAGTGGTGATTTCCAGCCACAAAGCTTTAGATAAATTTTTAATACTCGCACATATTCTTCACTGCCAGCTGCTGATATTGTATATGCAGAACACTAATTGGCTTAACGTTATTTGGCTATTTGCTGAAAATTTTCTCGAGAGCTGTTTCCTTAACGTCGTAAATATTACATAGTTCAGGAACAAAACATGTAAATACATTCATAAATATGCACGGCGCTCGTACCTGAGTACCTAGTCAATTATTTAGCGGGGTCATTTTCATTATGGCTTTCTATCAAGTGGATAACATTATATGATGTTATTTCGCCAGCGGTGGAAATTCATGTCAGCAAACTAGCCCACTTGAAGAGGGTTCAGCATACCTACAGTAAATTAATTACCAAACTTTTACTGGAGGCTGTATGTTTAACGCAATAACTCGTTTAGGGATTTGGCTTTCGTTTCTGGGAAAATAAGGAAATACACAATACAATTGGCGAATTATTAGCATAGTTAAATATAACAAACAAAACGTTTCCAAACTTATTTGCAGTATTAATAATTATTTCGCGCACGTATTAATTGGCTCATGCACAATTCCAACAGGCTTTTGTGCAACAGGTGTTTTGTCAATTCGATATTGACAGACAACTACAATTACTTGTAGTTGTCTGTTTTCTAGTAAGTTCTTTATGGTGTGTAGTAGATATGTTGGTGTGTGTAGTGTGTATAGCTTGTATAGTAAGCCTCTATGCCAGACACTATCAAAATCCTTGTTAATGTCCATAAACAGGCAAGCTGTCTTTCTGTCAGTTAGGTGGGTAGTTTGTACATTGTTGGCCAAAATAAAGAGCGGATGAATAGTCGAGTGATGTTGTTTGAAACCAAATTGGTAGATAGGTATATATTTTCCAATCGCTTTTTCAAGCCGCTGCTTTATTATGTATTCAAAAACTTTGCGTAGTACTGGGAGTAGTGTAATTGGTCTGTAGTTGCTCGGTTGTGTATTGTCCAGTCCATTTTTGGGTATAGGAATTAGTAGTAGTAAATATCTTTATTTCCAAAAAAGGCTATCGACCTATCGGTCTTTCTGCCCTTGTTTAATACATACAGTCTTAGTCTAAATGAAAACAAATATGAAAATTCTCTTATTCTAGGTTAACAGTACTATTAAATAAATAAGATTTCAGTGGCAAGAAGGAATTATTTTATTGTCCAGTAGTCAGTTGCGTTTGTAAGTGTTCGAGTAGCGTTAATGTAGGGAAACGAAAGCGGGATTGTCTGGCTGGTCTTGTAAGACAAAGGGGATTCAGTATGGTCCAGTTGTAGGGGTTGTTTGTCCATTTTGTCTGTAGCTGTATGAGTCTTTCCGAGATCTTTGTCATGTTTGTGCGTTCGTATAGTAGTTGGGTGGGGGGGTTGTGTAGTGGGTTTTGGGGGTGTCTTATTCGTGTTATTAGTCTTAGTGCAATTTGTTCTGTTCTTTGTATATAACGTTTTGACCTGTCTGTTCCGTTGGTCATGAGTATATGTCCATAGTCTAGCAAGGGTCTACAAATAGCTTTATATATTTTGGTGGCGGTGTTTGTGCTAATTCCTCTGTCTTTGTAGGTTAGTGATCGGAAGTGTTTTGTTCTCTTTATTGTTTCTGCCCTGATGTTTCGTATGTGTTTAGTGAATTTAAGTTTGTGGTCAATTGTAATTCCAAGGTATTTTACGTCGTTTTTTGGTTGTGTCGTTTGGCCGTCTGCAGTTATTGTAGGGGAGTCAGCGTTGAGTCTGTGGTTTGTGAGCAGAAGTTGGTTTTTTGACGCGTTGGGTGTTAGTCTCCATTTATAAAACCATGTCATTGTGTTGTTTGTTAGTGTTTGGAGTCTTTGAGCTGCTCTCTCAGTAGTTTTGTCATGTACAATAAGTGCCGTGTCGTCTGCGTATTGTAATATGTATGCCGATCTGTCGATTTGATTTTTGTCTGGTAAGTTGTAATTGTATATGTCATGGCAGTATATATTGTAGAGAAACGGTGAGAGCGGGATCCTTGAAGGAGCCCTTGTTCAGGGGAAAAAGAAAATGACAGTGTTTTGTCAATTCGTACTTGTAGTTGTCTGTTTTCTAGTAAGTTCTTTATGGTGTGTAGTAGATATGTTGGTGTGTGTAGTTTGTATAGTTTGTATAGTAAGCCTCTATGCCAGACACTGTCAAAAGCCTTGTTAATGTCCATAAACAGGCAAGATGTCTTTCTGTCAGTTAGGTGGGTAGTTTGTATATTGTTGGCCAAAATAAAGTGCGGATGAACGGTCGAGTGATGCTGTTTGAAACCAAATTGGTAGGTAGGTATATACTTTCCAATCACTTTGTCAAGCCGCTGTTTCATTATGCATTCAAATATCTTGCCTAGTACTGGAAGTAGTGTAATTGGTCTGTAGTTGCTCGGTTGTGTATTGTCCAGTCCATTTTTGGGTATAGGGATTATCAAGCCGTTTTTCCATGTTTCTGGGATTCTGCCATTTGTGATGCAGTTGTTCAATTCAGTTAGGATCAGTTTGTGTGTTTCTTGAGTTAGGCTTTTCAGGACTTTTGCCTTAATTTTATCCTTCCCCGGTGCAGTGTTCTTGATGTGCGCTAGGGCTTCATCGTACTCTATGTCTGTGATCAGTGTGCAGGCATAGTTTGGTGAGTTGTTAAAATAGTTCAAGTACCAGTCGTTGATCAAGTTCCAGTTGTCATTGTCGAAGTTAGGGTTTGTCGATATGCTGAAGGTCCTTTGATAGTGTCTGGCGAATGCGTCCGCTTTCTCTTTGTCTGTGTAGCGTTCTATTCCGTTTTCGTCAATTGTGTCAGTAGTGCCAGTCTTCCTGTATTGCGCCAGTTTCTTAATTTTTCGCCAGTATGTTTTGCCTTTGTCCTTCTGTATTTCTTTACATGTTTCTAGCCATTTGTCTTGTCGGTATTGTCCAATCAGAGTTTTAATGTTTCTGTTAAGTTGGTTCATTGTCTTTTTTAGGTCGTTATTTTGTTCTCTCAATTCTCTCTTAGTTCTCTCTTATGTTTTATGAGTCTCAGTATGTATTTGGGCAGTGTATGTCGGTAGAAAGCATTTTTTATTTCCGGGCTAAATTTTCCTATGGCTAGTGAAAGTTGTTGTTGTATGGTTTCTATTGAAATGGGCTGTGCTTGCGATTGAATGTAGTCATGTATATGTTGTTTCACTTTGTCTATGTCAGTCTTTGTTAGGTTTAACTTTTTCTCTATAGGAGGTTTATTGGAGGTAGATTGCGTATGTTGTAAGTCTATGTTAAACGTAACAGCCAGGTGGTCGGATCCAAGTTCGTTGGTTAAGTTTATGTTGTTGATGGTGTTTGTTAAGTTTCTTGTGTGCAGTAGAACGTCTGGTGTTGAATCTGGGTTTGCGGGCATCAGAAAAGTTGGTGGGGTGTGCTGTTTTATAAAGTCGGAATTTTGTAAAAATATTTTAAGCTGTTTCGTTTTGTTTCTGTTCAAATTAAAGTCGCCTATAAGTACTGCATATTTATAGATGCTTGCCTTGGTCAATATGTTTTGTTCTACGTTGGAGTGTGGGTGTATTTATGTCAGAAATATGTGTATCAGGTCGTTTAAGTAGGGTATGTTAAAATGTAGACAGTCGTTCAAAGGGTTGTTGAGGTGGGGAGGGTTTGCTTTGCCTAGTTTTGTTACAGGTTTGAGAAGAACTGAGGCCCCGCCCCTGGCGTGGTTGGTGAAATTGCCATGTCTACAGATGTGTTGCAAGTCCCCGTATGTTGAAGTCTGTCCTATTTTAGTTTTAGTCTCTACAAACATGCAGCAGTCCACGTCGTTTTGTTCTAAGTAATTGTAAATTGGTGGCTTTTTATGGTTTAGTCCGTTGATGTTCGCGTAAATTACTTTCAAATTGAATCTTGTATGTTTGTTACTGTCTGTCTCACTTGTTCGTAGGGTTCAGTTGGAGAGCGTCCCTCGGGAAGGAGCATGTCAAACATTAAGATGTAAATATGGTTTCCGAAGAAAACAACGGAGGTGTCAATGTCGAAGTCTTCTATAAATTATTTTCGTAGTTTTTTTAGTAGTTCGTCTCTGTTGGTATTGTTTGTCTTGTTAAGTTGATGGTTGTATTTGTTTACGATGTGGTCATGTGTTGTAATGGGTGTGTGTATTCTACTTGCCACTGTCGTCTCCGCAATCCCGGTCGTCCGTTTGTTTACACATTTTATCTTGACGTTTGGTATTCCGTCGATTGTGGCTGTCGGTCGTTTTGGGCACTTCATGCTCCATGCTGCGTGGTTTTCAGAGTTGTATGCTGCGCATTTGGTTGGCAGTGGTGACTCGCATTTGGAAGTTGGATGGGGACCATGGCACTTTTTGCATCTCGGCGATTGCTTGCATTTGGCACACGGCGCAGGCACGGGTGCTAGTGGTGTGCTTTCGGTGATCTTGAAAATGCGGCCCAAAAAATGAACCGAACGGTCGTTCATCAACCTTTCGTAGGTGGATATATCGCCGGTTATTAGCCTCATCATGAGTGTGGGAGCGTTGCGTTCTCGTGAGATTATTCTCTTGCAGAATCTTATTCTGAAGCCTTGCTGCTCCAGGCGTTTCAGAAACATGCTGTCCTCAATATCTAGGTCGACCCCAGTGGCGACGACTGAATATGATGGTGTAATATGGTGGTTTGACCTTTGTTGTCGGATTAGTGGGAGGTTATCGTTTTTTTGTAATTTGAATGTTGTTACCGTGTTTTCTTGTTTTAGTTGTTGTAATATTTTTGTTGCTTTGTCCTCCTGATTAGTTTTGATTAAAAAGTGTTCACCTTGTCTGATAATCACATCCTTGTTGTTGGGGTTGAGTTCCTCCCACCTGATTGCAAGTTGGACTCTGGTGATGGTCGACATTGCGTTCGCTGTGAATATGTGCGAATACGTGGGAAATCTTGTTGATGTTGTCTTGCTGTTTGTTGTTTGGTTTTTATCGGTTGTAGCATGATAGTCCAACGCTATTCGTTTGGCCTCAGGTGTTGGCGTTGTGGGGTTGGCTTTTGTTCTCTAATATTCTTCTATTATTGCTTTAAATTTTACCAAACAATTATCATAAAAGCTTTCATATAAATATGCAAGCCATGGTCAGGAAGAAATTCATGCCTAAAGACGCGCCTAAAAATCCGTACAACCCCCTGCTTATCACCCACCGTAAATTTGCAATTTATTAAATGATCAAGTTTTTAAAAATATATAAAACAAATAAAAATAGTCAGTAACGCTTCAAGATCTATTAATGAAACATCAGATGTATTGAAAAATTCACTTACCAGAACAAAGAAAAAGTAAGCGTATTAAGCTCAACTAAGTAGGTAATCACTTTAACATTTATATAATAGCTTTGGATCGGGTAAGCTATCACGAACAAAAGAAATGGAAATTCGGTTAAAAGAAATGGATCGGATTGTCTTTAAGTAAAGGAAGTTATTTATTTTCTTTCCTCGTGATTGATCAAAATATAATGGATCTATAAGGGTGGAAATTTAATTCTTACTGGCCGTTTTATCAATGTAAGATTTTCCGTTACAAATACTTTCTATTATATTATAGAGCAACCAACTGAAAATGATGAAAAATCAATGGAGCTTGCAACTAAATAAATTAAGACTTTCATATGAAATAAGCCCATTTCAAATTTTGCAGTAAGAAACCTATTATTGGTAAACCTCTAATCTAGACTAATATTAACTATTCAGAGACTGAAGTTTTAATTCCCTTTTATTTCGGCTTTTCATTCATTTAAATTACGGCTCGCCATTTAGACGTAATCAAAAGAACTTTGCAACGTTTTTTTATTTTTTCGAGCTTCATTTACTACCAGAACTTGCTCAGTCTAAGCTGGCGAAATTAGTTCAGTATCGACTGTAGGAAGAAATAATGACTTTTTACTTCTTTTTAAATAAATACATAGAATTTTTTAAATTAGAACTTTAAAAATAAAATAAATTTCTTTAATTAACTGTCTAATTGATTCTTGTATGACAGCTCATTTAACTTGACGAATATCCAGGAGTGTTTGAAATATAGTTTTTAAAAATGTAAGAACAGAGCCTTTCTTGTAGACTGGCGCTCTTTTCGATTTTCTTCGCTATAATTTCAATATGTTGTTAAAGGTGGTTTAGCCCTAATTATTTTCACAAAGAAAAGGCAATTAAACTTTAGCGTTTTTATTGGGCTTTTTGTCCCAGAAATTATGTTTTTCTTGACGTTTCGCAAGCACGAGTGGCTTGCATCCTCAGACGCGTTTCTTTGACCTCCTCCTCAGTTCAGCCTAAAGAGTATACATTTTTTTCCATCTCCCATCTGATAAAATGCACGTAAAAATCGTGTTTCCGAGATAAATGTTAGGTTCTTTCTATTATTAATTTTTGTGGAATCACTTAATGCATACGCCAACAACGTCTTCAATATCATCAGCGATTTCTACCTCAATTTTTTTTATAAAATACAATATGGAGCGTTTCAATTTGTTCTAAATTTACATTTTTAAGTTGATCCGCTCAGGGACACAATTGATGTAAAAAGTCTCATGGGTTTTTTTTTTAAAGAGGTCTACCTCCGTTGGCAATCATTTTTAATAAATGTTTATTTAAAATTATTTTTTATTGCAAACAGGTTTTGCTCCTTCGGTTTCCTACTTTTGAGGCATCCTGCATATCCAGGGTATCTGGAAATGACATAATAAGAACATTTGCGGATTCAAACTTAAAGAAAATTATGGAGTTAGTAGATAGTTTATAAAATAGAAGTAAGACATTCACCCTGTTCCAGATCACAATAAAATTGTTTTTTAGCAAAACTGAAATGAATTAATTTGTCATCATCAAAAATAGCATTTAAGATAATTCTATTGTAAAATACAGTAGTAGTAGTAAACATCTTTATTTCTAAAAAAGGCTATCGACCTATCGGTTTTTCTGCCCTTGTTTAATACATGTAGTCTTAATCTAAATAAAAAACAAAGATGAAAATTCTCTTATTCTAGGTTAATAATCTTATTAAATAAACTTTCCAATTCTAATGACAAGAAAAAATTATTTTATTGTCCAGTGGTCAGTTGCGTTTGTAAGTTTTCTAGTAGCGTTGATGTAGGGAAACGGAAGCGGGATTGTCTGGTTGGTCTTGTAAGACAAAGGGGATTCAGTATGGTCCAGTTGTAGGGGTTGTTTGTCCATTTTGTCTGTAGATGTATGAGTCTTTCCGAAATCTTTGTCATGTTTGTGCGTTCGTATAGTAGTTGGGTGGAGGGGTTGTGTAGTGGGTTTTGGGGGTGTCTTATTCGCGTTATTAGTCTTAGTTCATTCCAATGTATTCCTGGGTTTCAGTCAATTTTATTGTTTATTATTTAAAATGTCACAAATACGTTTCGGTGTCTTTATCCACCATCATCAGTTTGTATGTTTAGATGTTTCTACCTTTACATTTGGTTGGAAATTCATTGTCTTAGTGCAATTTGTTCTGTTGTTTGTATATAACGTTTTGTCCTTTCTGTTCCGTTGGTCATGAGTATATGTCTATAGTCTAGCAAGGGTCTACAATAGCTTTTGCAGCAAAAAACCATCTCATTGTGTTGTTTGTTAGTGTTTGGAGTCTTTGATCTGCTCTCTCAGTAGTTTTGTCATGTACAATAAATGCCGTGTCGTCTGCGTATTGTAATATGTATGCCGATCTGTCGATTTGATTTTTGTCTGGTAAGTTGTAATTGTATATGTCATGGCAGTATATTTTGTAGAGAAACGGTGAGAGCGGGGATCCTTGAGGGAGGCCTTGTTCAGGAGAAAAAGAAAATGACAGTGTTTTGTCAATTCGTACTTGTAGTTGTTTGTTTTCTAGTAATTTCTTTATGGTGTGTAGTAAATATGTTGGTGTGTGTAGTTTGTATAGTTTGTATAGTAAGCCTCTATGCCAGACACTATCAAAAGCTTTGTTATTGTCCATAAACAGGCAAGCTGTCTTTCTGTCAGTTAGGTGGGTTGTTTGAGTGTTTGTATATTGTTAGTCAGAGTGAAGAGTGGGTGAATAGTCGAGTATTGATGTTTGAATCCGAACTGATACGATGGTATGTACTTTCCGACCAGTTTTCCCAGTCGCTGCCTTCTTATGTACTCAAAAACCTTGCTAAGTACTGGTAGCAGTGTAATTGGTCTGCAATTGCTCGGTTGAGTATTGTCCAGTCCATTTTTGGGTATAGGGATTATTAAGCCGTTTTTTCATGTTTTTGGGATTATGTTATTTCTGATGCAGTTGTTCAATTCAGTTAGGATCAGTTTGTGTGTTTCTTGAGTTAGGCTTTTCAGGAGTTTTGCCTTTATTTTATCTTTTCCCGGTGCTGTGTTTTTGATATGCGCTAGGGCTTTATCGTACTCTGTGTCTGTGATCAGTTTGTATGTATAGTTTGGTAAGCTGTTGAAATAGTTCAAGTACCAGTCGTTGATCAAGTTCCAGTTGTCATTGTTGAAGTTAGGGTTTGTCGATATGCTGAAGGCCCTTTGATAGTGTCTGGCGAACGCGTCAGCTTTCTCTTTGTCTGTGTACCGTTCTATTCCGTTTTCGTCAATTGTGTCAGTAGTGTTAGTTTTTTTGTATTGCGCTAGTTTCTTAAGTTTTCGCCAGTATGTTTTGCCTTTGTCTTTTTGTATTTCTTTACATGTTTCTAGCCATTTGTCTTGTCGGTATTGTCCAATCAAGGTTTTAATGTTTCTGTTGAGTTGGTTCAATGTCTTTTTTAGGTCGTTATTTTGAGTTTTTGTATATAGTCTGTACAGTTCTCTCTTTTGTTTTATGAGTCTCAGTATGAATTTGGCTAGTGTATGTCGTTAGAAAGCATTTTTTATTTCCGGGCTAAATTTTCCTATGGCTAGTGAAAGTTGTTGTTGTATGGTTTCTATTGAAATGGACTGTGCTTGCGATTTAATGTAGTTATGTATATGTTGTTTCACTTTGTCTATGTCAGTCTTTGTTAGGTTTAACTTTTTCTCTATAGGAGGTGTACTGGAGGTAGGTTGCGTATGTTGTAAGTCATGTTAAACGTAATAGCCAAGTGGTCTGATCCAAGTTCGTTGGTTAAGTTTATGTTGTTGATGGTGTTTGTTAAGTTTCTTGTGTGCAGTAGTACGTCTGATGTTGAGTCTGGGTTTGCGGGCATCAGAAAAGTTGGTGCGGTGTGCTGTTTTATGAAGTCCGAATTTTGTAGAAATATTTTAAGCTGTTTCGTTTTGTTTTTGTTCAGATTAAAGTCGCCTATAATTATTGCATATTTATAGATGCTTGCTTTGGTCAGTATGTTTTGTTCTAAGTTGGAGTGTGGGTGTATGTATGTGAGAAATATTTATATCAGGTCATTTAGTTAGGGTATCGTAAAATGTATGCAGTCGTGCAGAGGGTGGTTGAGGGAAGGAGGATTTGCTCTTCCAAGTTTAAATGTTGGTTTTAGGAGAGCTGCGACCCCGCCCCTGGCATTATTGATGGTACTTCCATGCCTATAGATACACTGCCAATTTCTGTACGTTGGTGTCTGTCCTAGTTTGGTTTTAGTCTCTACAAATATGCAGTAGTCTGAGTCGTTTTGTTCTATGTAATTGAAAATAAGTGTTTTTTTACCGTTCAGTCCGTTGATGTTGGCGTAAAGTAGTCTCATGTTGAACGGTCTATGTTAGTGATTGTTTGTTTTAATTGTTCATGGGGTTCTGTCGAGGTGTTTTGGTTAGGTAGGAGCATGTCGAACATCAAAACATACATATGGTTACCAAAGAAGACGACCGAGGTGTCGATGTCAAAATCTTCTATAAATTGTTTTCGCATTTTTTAAATCAAATCTTCTCTGTTAGTGTTGGTAGATTTGTTAATTTGATGTTTGTATTTGTTTAATATGAGATCGTGAGTTGTTACTGGTGAGTGTATTCTGTTATCTTTAGTTATCGCATCCGACACCTCAGACGTTCTCTTGTTCAGACACTTAATTTTAACGTTGGGGATACCACTGATCGGTGCTGTTTGTCTCTTCGGGCACTTTACGCTCCATGCCGCATGCTCGTCCGAGTTGCAGGCAGCTCACTTGACGGGAAGTGGAGAACTGTAACTGAATGTTGAGTGAGGGCCAAGGCATTTGTTGCATTTAGCTGGTGTTTTGCAGGTTTCGGTCCGGTGTTCAAAGGAGTTGCATTTGGTGCATGGAGTAGGAATCGGTGCTGGAAGTTTACTCTCCACAATCCTGAACACGCGTCCAAGGAAGCGCACTGCGCGGTCACTCATCAATTTCTCATATGTCGCCAGGTCGCCCGTTATCAGCCTCATCAACAAGGTGAGACTCTTTTCTCGCTCTGGATATTATTCTTTTGCAGAATCTGATAATCAGTCCTGACTTTTCCAAATGTTTCAGGAACATTTCGTCCGTGATTTCAAGGTCCACGCCAGTAGCAACCACTGAATATGTGGCTGTAATATGGTGATTTGATCTTTGTTGTCGGATTAGTGGGAGGTTATCGTTTTTTTGTAGTTTGAATGTTGTTATCATGTTTTCTTGTTTCAATTGTTGTAAAATTTGTGTTGCTTTGTCATCATGGTTGGTTTTAATTAGAAAATGATTATCTTGTCTGATAATCACATCCTTGTTGTTGGGGTTGAGTTCCTCCCATCTGATTGCAAGTTCGACTCTGGTGATGATCGGCATTGCGTTCGCTGTGAATATTTGCGAATATGTTGGAAATCTTGTTGATGTTGTCTTGCTGTTTGTTGTTTGGTTTTTATCTGTTGTAGCCTGATGATCCAACGCTATTCGTTTGGCCTCAGGTCTTGGCGTTGTGGGGGTTGGCTTTTAAAAACGTAGCGAGTTCAATAATTTATGACAAATGTTTTTCTTGCCCGCTAAAAAGACATAACGTATAGACCATTCTCTTAAGACTCGATACATATGGATAGCAAATTTTGGTGGTTTTGGTTTTAAAAGTGGAATTTCAGCCGATTGGTACAATGTTTTCTGCTGAAGTCGTGAGCCGTTCGAATAGAAAATTGGACCAGTTAGTAATAATAGTTAATAATAAAATCAAATTGGATGGTTAGGTGTTGCTCAAGAAAACTTGAAGGTTGCTTTTGAACCACCCTATAAAGAATAACCGACATTCTACACAAAAATCATACTATCTAATTTAGACTAAACATATATTTTGTGTAGTATATTATACAAACCGGATCATTTGTAAGTTAGAACAATGGCCAATATTAAATAGTAATAATATATTGATATAATAATATACATTTTACAAACTACATCAATTTTGTTAAAATCCAAAACAAATTCAATCTAAAGTTTTCATACAGCATCCGTTAAGGTATTGGAAGAGGAAAGTGCCGATAAAGTTTAATAGTCGTTACCTTTGAATAAACCTGAAAGGAATTTTAACTTTGCTCAAATGATAAAACCGGTTAACTTTTCTAATTACTTGATAATTGCAATTACCTTTGTTCCTACCAAAATATTGGATAGTACAAAACTGAGTTAACAAAGTTGGAATAAAGTGAACTAGACAGAAGGCAGATGGAACAATCACTTTATAATTTGATAAAAGAGTTAATATTTACTCATTTAAGTTGTGAATGTACCTTCAAGGCGCAACGCTCTTAGAGACATAAATGTCTCTTTTGGCATATTAATGGAGATTTTCAAGAATTGCTATTGTTAAGTCTATACCAATAAATGGGAGGCTTACTTCATTTTTATGACCCGAGTATCAATGATTTCATTTCCTGATTTTTATTTTATTAAAAACCATCGATTATAACTAAACTTTTCGTGGTTATTCTCACCCGCTAGTATTTTATGTTCAGAAATACTTAAGTTTTTCATTATCTGTTTAGTTGTGTCACCTTTTATTTCTTTCCAATTTCTTATTCTCGCTCCTTCGGTTTAGCTACTACTTCGGACTACTAAGCACTGAATATTCTATTCAAATATAACTGGTACAGATAAACGTCCCAATACATAAACTTCAAATATTGCATCAATTTTCTTTATTCTATTTTTTCATATTCTTTTTTTTATTCCCTAAACGGCTCCAGAAAACGTTTCTTAGGAAATTCCGCTAATTTCAAATTTGTGTAAAATTTTGGGGTTTTGGTTTAGTCGTTGTCTGTTATCAATCACAAAATTATAGATGTGAAATATTGCTCTGATGTAACTCAGTTTTCATTTATTTTTTCGTCATATTTAATGCATACAATTAATTTTAATATTTTTGAAGATTTTAGTATTCGCATCATTGAAAAGCTATTTAAATTATCCCACAAAACATGATATGAAAATTGAAGTCAAATATATCTTGATGGTTTCAATAAGACTATTATAAGCAATATGACATCAAGCAAGCCAGTGTAAAATTACGAAAAAGTCAAATTGTGTAGTAAATCAAACTAAAATAATTCGTTAATCGGACTGAACTTAATTAAATTCCTATTCTTTTTGCCGGGATGAGAAAGATCTGATTCCACGCTCTGCTGAATGCTGAACTACATTCGTAATTTGTAATTGGGAACTTTCGTCGTCGGCACCCATTTCGGTCTCTCTTCAGGCATTTTGAAATTCAGAAAATTAATTTTCCCATCAAAATATCATTTAAATTCAAATAGGCATCTCGCCGGAAATAGCTTCCCTCTTGTCGCACAGATTTTACATTGTTTATATGATGAGGTGGATTTCGTAATATTTTCGATACGAAAATGGATATGTGTTACCATTTGCATCCGCAAATTCAATTGGAAATTTGTTGATATACAGAGTAATAATTCAGGTCCTGTCAGTTCGATTGAAATATTGGATTTGCATTTGCCTTGCCAAATATACAGCAGTTTTATTTTAGCAGCGTTGACTATGACTGACGCAGGCCTTTATGATTCGGGCTCATAACCAAGCACACTTCATCAATAAATTCGTCAGTGTGATTTTTTACCATTCTTCCTTGAAATACTTGACTTTTACTGGAAATCTGCATTTCTTCCTGATTTGAGTACCTACATTGTGGTTTTATACGCGAATAAAATATATAAAAAAATACAACTGAGTGAAACTAAAATTTCACTTTTTGAAAAAAAAAATCAAATTTTAAATGGTTGGCAATGTTGCTTTTCTACTAGCTACCAATGCTAGTATACACTTAGTCTAGGTAAGTCGGTTTCAAAGTTAAACTAATTCAAAACCAATCATTGGTGACTCTTTACTTGTAGAAGTCACCAAACTAATCATTATATGACTTTTTTCTGAAACATCATTCAATTCTCTTTATATTCAACTTCGAATCGGTTCCAGAATTATTAAACTTTCGACTGGCTTTTTAAAAACGCGGTATAATTTAAATAAAGCCATTGAAATGGTTAACGCTGGAGCTCGCAATGTCACATAAAGATATTTCATTCAATAAAACGTTTGTTATTTTCTCGCAATAAACGAACTGAGCTTGATACAATAGCGATAATGTTCTCGGATGATCGGCTATGCATTGAATAAAATATTATCAACCTCTCTACCTACATAGTAAATGTCGAATGGGAACAAATACGAACTATTTTCAAACAGTATAACAATATAAAGATTACTTTCATGTTCTTCAATGGTTCAGAGTGGTGTTCGATTTCATTATTTCCTGAGAATTGTGCTGATTTTATTGTATGTACGTACATTGGAAAGCAGTCGGTTATATATAGATCAATGGAATAAAACTATATGTTATATCAACTTTCACATTGTTTAAAGTATTCCATTTGAAAAATATATTTTTAAAACTAAGAATGTTCTGAACTTCAACCGCTAATGTTAAGGCAAAGGTTAAGTATAGAGTCTAAAAAAAGGTTGTAAAAAATATGACATACCATATAACATACATGTTAACAGATTGTGCCACTTAAAAAATCTAGTTTTAGTTAACATTTTTCACGTGGACATTCATGTTAAACATGTGAAAAACAATTAATAAATCCAATATGAAAAAGGCTGTTTGTAATCAATGTCTATATAATGTCTTAAGCTGTTTGTTCGACTAAAAGTAAGTAGAGTAAGATCGGGACAGCGATTGTTATGAAAATCTTAAGTGTTAGGAAATTCAGAAGCGAATAAAATGCAATGACCAATTATTCCAATATGAGGGATATCGTTACAAGCAGCTAAATCGAGAGTCCAAGACAAGTCCTAAAATAACATTTATAATTCACTCCAATACATTCCTGGGTTTCAGTCAATTTTATTGTTTTTATTTAAAATGTCACAAATACTTTTCGGTGTCTTTCTCCACCATCATCAGTTTGTCTAAAATATATATTTACAGTTATCATCAATTTAAATAGAAAACTTTCACCAAAATTCACATATTAAAATACAAATCACACGCATATTAAAAAGTACATCAAGAGCATTGGTTTTCAGGTGATGAGTCAGGACAAACATGTCTGGGAAAAGACTAGAATCTATTGTTTAGAGATTTAAATTTAATTTTAACTTACGCGTATAGTTGTTTCTACCTTAACATTCAACTGGTCACTGAATTTTCCATATTTTACTCGATATCAAGCGAGCGAAACAAAAAAACTGTTTATCTTTCGCCTTTTCTTTGCATTCTAGGAATTGCTTGGAAGTTCCTCAATATCAGGTGTATTTATTTCATTTAGTTGGTCCAATCAGTTCATGCATGCGATCATTTAATTAGTGTATGATACCCAGAGCTAAGATTCTGATGTTTTTTAATTTGTATCATTTCATGGATTATTCTCTTATTATAGTTGTTTTCATTTATTAATATTTGTGTGTTATCGAAATCAAAATCATGCAACTTTTGTTGTGCATGTTGTGCTAATGCTGTTCCATTTTCGTTAACCTTTCTTAAGCTATACTTATGTTCGTATATTCTTTTCTTTAAATATTGCCCTGTTTGACCTATGTATGTGTTGTCACAGTTCAAACAGTCAATCTTGTATATTACGTTAGGTGTGTCCAACTTATCGCATCTAGGTTTAAATTTTGTAAAACATTCTTTTGCCAAGTTGTTATTAGTTTTTTCCATTGGCAAAAGAATGTTTTACAAAATTTAAACCTAGAAGCGATAAGTTGGACACACCTAACGTAATATACAAGATTGACTGTGAACTGTGACAACACATACATAGGTCAAACAGGGCAATATTTAAAGAAAAGAATATACGAACATAAGTATAGCTTAAGAAAGGTTAACGAAAATGCAACAGCATTAGCACAACATGCACAACAAAAGTTGCATGATTTTGATTTCGATAACACACAAATATTAATCAATGAAAACAACTATAATAAGAGAAGAATCTATGAAATGATACAAATTAAAAAACATCAGAATCTTAGCTCTGTGTATCATACACTAATTAAATGATCGCATGCATGAACTGATTGGACCAAGTAAATGAAATAAATACACCTGATATTGAGGAACTGCCAAGCAATTCCTAGAATGCAAAGAAAAGGCGAAAGATAAACAGTTTTTTTGTTTCGCTCGCTTGATATCGAGTAAAATATGGAATTTCAGTGACCAGTCAAATGTGAAGGTAGAAACAACTATACGCGTAAGTTAAATTTAAATCTTTAAACAATGGATTCTAGTCTTTTCCCAGACATGTTTGTCCTGACTCATCACCTGAAAACCAATGTTCTTGATGTACTTTTTAATATGTGTGTGATTTGTATTTTAATATGTGAATTTTGATGGAAAATTTTTATATAAATTAATTCATTCCAATGTATTCCTGGGTTTTCAGTCAATTTTATTGTCACAATTATGGTGTTATGTGATGAGCCCTGCGTTTCGTCCCGGGTCTACCTATTGGACTCGTCAGTAAGGCTTAGGTAGACCCTGCCTTATACGCCAGACACCGGTTATACGTGTTAGGACGTAAATGAACCGCGTCGACGTAGATCTTGTGCGGTGAGATGTTGATGATGACCCGGGACGAAACGCAGGGCTCATCACATAACACCATAATTGTGACAATAAAATTGACTGAAAACCCAGGAATACATTGGAATGAATTAAAGTACAGTCAGGAAAAAAGAATATATAAATTAATAATAACTGTAAATGTATATTTTAGACAAACTGATGATGGTGGAGAAAGACACCGAAACGTATTTGTAACATTTTAAATAATAAACAATAAAATTGACTGAAACCCAGGAATGTATTAGAGTGAATTGAAGTACAGTCAGGAAAATATACGAAAAAAAAATTTATAATGTCATTTATATTTTTATAAAATTAAGGTAATAATATTTTTTGTGCTGCGTTAGATTCCAGTGCGTATTTAGTACCCATGTGATACCAAATTATTTTGAAACTACACGATTTACTGAAAAGATGAACGATCTAATGAAATGAAAGCTTCATTAGTTTTAAAGGTTTTCGCTAATTGCTCCCTTTTCAACATTGAATAATTTTGGAATATTCTATGATACATTTCAATGTAGGGCTGAACTAGCTACATTTGAATGTAAATAAAACGGTGATATTAATTATTGTTAATGGATCTTTGATGTTTAACAGTGTTTTAGTAGTAGTAAACATCTTTATTTATAAAAAAGGCTGTCGACCTATCGGTCTTTCTGCCCTTGTTTAATACATGTAGTCTTAATCTAAATAAAAATACAAAAATGAAAATTCTCTTATTCTAGGTTAACAATTTGATTAAATAAACTTTCTAATTCTAATGACAGGAAAAAATCATTTTATTGTCCAGTAGTCAGTTGCGTTTGTAAGTGTTCGAGTAGCGTTGATGTAGGGAAACGGAAGCGGGATTGTCTGGTTGGTCTTGTAAGACAAAGGGGATTCAGTATGGTCCAGTCGTAGGGGTTGTTTGTCCATTTTGTCTGTAGGTGTATGAGTTTTTCCGAAATCTTTGTCATGTTTGTGAGTTCGTATAGTAGTTGGGTGGAGGGGTTATGCAGTGGGTTTTGGGTCTTATTCGTGTTATTAGTCTTAGTGCAAGTTGTTCTGTTGTTTGTATATAACGTTTTGTCCTTTCTGTTCCGTTGGTCATAAGTATATGTCCGAAGTCCAGCAAGGGTCTACAAATAGCTTTATATATTTTGGTGGCGGTGTTTGTGCTAATTCCTCTGTCTTTGTAGGTTAGTGATCGGAACTGTTTTGTTCTCTTTATTGTTTCTGCCCTGATGTTTCGTATGTGTTTAGTGAATTTAAGTTTGTGATCAATTGTGATTCCAAGGTATTTTACGTCGTTTTTTGGTTGTGTCGTTTGGCCGTCTGCAGTTATTGTAGGGGAGTCAGCGTTGAGTTTGTGGTTTGTGAGCAGAAGTTGGTTTTTTGACGCGTTTGGTGTTAGTCTCCATTTATAAAACCATGTCCTTGTGTTGTTTGTTAGTGTTTGGAGTCTTTGAGCTGCTCTCTCAGTAGTTTTGTCATGTACAATAAGTGCCGTGTCGTCTGCGTATTGTAATATGTATGCCGATCTGTCGATTTGATTTTTGTCTGGTAAGTTGTAATTGTATATGTCATGGCAGTATATATTGTAGAGAAACGGTGAGAGCGGGGATCCTTGAGGGAGCCCTTGTTCAGGGGAAAAAGAAAATGACAGTGTTTTGTCAATTCGCACTTGTAGTTGTCTGTTTTCTAGTAAGTTCTTTATGGTGTGTAGTAGATGTGTTGGTGTGTGTAGTTTGTATAGTTTGTATAGTAAGCCTCTATGCCAGACACTATCAAAAGCTTTGTTAATGTCCATAAACAGGCTAGCTGTCTTTCTGTCAGTTAGGTGGGTTGTTTGTATATTGTTAGTCAGAGTGAAGAGTGGGTGAATAGTCGAGTGCTGATGTTTGAATCCGAACTGATACGATGGTATGTACTTTCCGACAAGTTTTCCTAGTCGCTGCTTTATTATGTACTCAAAAACTTTGCTAAGTACTGGGAGTAATGTAATTGGTCTGTAATTGCTGGGTTGTGTATTGTCCAGTCCATTTTTGGGTATAGGGATTATTAAGCCGTTTTTCCGTGTTTTTGGAATTTTGTTATTTTTGATGCAGTTGTTCAATTCAGTTAGGATCAGTTTGTGTGTTTCTTGAGTAAGGCTTTTCACGAGTTTTGCCTTTATTTGATCTTTTTCCGGTGCTGTGTTTTTGATATGCGCTAGGGCTTCATCGTACTCTGCGTCTGTGATGAGTTTGTATGTATAGTTTGGTGAGCTGTTGAAATAGTTCAAGTACCAGTCGTTGATCAAGTTCCAGTTGTCATTGTCGAAGTTGGGGTTTGTCGATATACTGAATGCCTTTTGATAGTGTCTGGCGAACGAGTCAGCTTTCTCTGTGTCTGTGTACCGTTCTATTCCGTTTTCGTCAATTGTGTCAGTAGTGTTAGTTTTTTTGTATTGCGCTAGTTTTTTAATTTTTCGCCAGTATGTTTTGCCTTTGTCTTTTTGTATTTCTTTACATGTTTCTAGCCATTTGTCTTGTCGGTATTGTCCAATTAAGGTTTTAATGTTTCTGTTGAGTTGGTTCAGTGTCTTTTTTAGTAGTCTGTACAGTTCTCTCTTATGTTTTATGAGTCTCAGTATGTATTTGGGCAGTGTATGTCGGTAGAAAGCATTTTTTATTTCCGGGCTAAATTTGCCTATGGCTAGTGAAAGTTGTTGTTGTATGGTTTGTATTGAAATGTGCTGTGCTTGTGATTGAATGTAGTCATGTATATGTTGTTTCACTTTATCTATGTCAGTTAGGTTTAACTTTTTCTCTATAGGAGGTGTATTGGAGGTAGGTTGCGTATGTTGTAAGTCTATGTTAAACGTAATAGCCAGGTGGTCGGATCCAAGTTCGTTGGTTAGGTTTATGTTGTTGATGGTGTTTGTTAAGTTTCTTGTGTGCAGTAGAACGTCTGGTGTTGAGTCTGGGTTTGCGGGCATCAGAAAAGTTGGTGCGGTGTGCTGTTTTATGAAGTCCGAATTTTGTAGAAATATTTTAAGCTGTTTCGTTTTGTTTTTGTTCAGATTAAAGTCGCTTATAATTATTGCATATTTATAAATGCTTGCTTATATAAACAGGGTGAGTTTTTCGATGACCAGTACAGGGATCTTCGGAACTAGACCAGTTACAAAGAAGGTCAAATGGGCAAAGAATTGTAGTTTTGCATGCTCTACTCGAACCCAATTTAATTTTCCTAAAATTTGACAGCTGTCAAGAGATATTTGGGAAAAACTTATTTATGGTAGATTTTTAAATTACTCCTAGTTCCGTTGATATTAATTTGACAGGAAAACGTTAAACATAAAACTTGTAGGAAATTTAATTCCAAACAAAATGGCATAAGACATTTCTCCAAAATAACTGCCATTTTTGACATATGACACAAATTTGATTTTTTTTAAATGGCAACCATACTTGATTATTACTTTACCGAATAGACCAATTGATTACGATTTCTGTGATATATCATATCGTTAGGTTTTTTTCGAAAATAAAGTGTCTGCGAACAATTTATACTTTTTCAATTTAGTTGATCGAAGTTAGCCATGTAAAATAATATAAGACATACAGCATTGTTTCTATAGTAATTTAACTCTAGAAACTTTAATTTTTATTGTAAAACATTTTCAAAAAGTCCACCATTATTATCAATTCATTCCAATGTATTCCTAGGTTTTCAGTCAATTTTATTGTCACTAATTATGGTGTTATGTGATGAGCCCTGCGTTTCGTCCCGGGTCTACCTATTGGACTCGTCAGTAAGGCTTAGGTAGACCCTGCCTTATACGCCTGACACCGGTTATACGCGTTCGGACGTAAATGAACCGAGCCGGTGTAGATCTTGTGCGGTGAGATGTTGGCAACCCGTGTTGCCGATGCTGCCACTCGTTCCATTCTGCTTTTCTTCCCAAGCATCTATATCTTTTTGTATATTCTTTTTCCTGACTGTACTTTAATTCATTCCAATGTATTCCTGGGTATTACAGTCGGGAAAAAGAATATGCAAAAAAATTATTATCAATGCAAACATTGCAACGCTTTAAAACTGAATAAGTTGCTTTTCTTGCGGAGCGACCATCAATATTTTCAAATGCTCTAACAACAGCTTCTTTAAGTGCATTTAAATTGGAATATTTGTTTTTGTAAACTGTGTTTTTTACGGCTCCCCATAAAAAGAAATCCAAAGGTGAAAGATCCGGTGATCGAGATGGCCATAAAACAGGGCCGTTTCGTCCAATCGAAGCCCCCGGAAATGTTACGTCCAGGTGATTCTGCACTTGGGAAAAATTATGCGGAGGAACGCCACCATGTTGAAACCATTGCACATTACGCCATGTTTCTAAATCTAAGTCGTCCAACATAAAATTCAGGTTATTCCGAAGGAATTGAAGCTACCGACTCCCATTTAACGTGCCTTCAAAAATAAATGGTCCAATAATTTTTGAACCTACCATTCCTCTCCAAACGTTAAACCCAAATTTAATTTGTGGTCTCCTTTGCTCAACGTGGTGGGGATTTGTTTGATTCAATTTGTAAATCGTTTTTGTTCAATTTGTAAATCGAGCTTCATCGGTCCACAATATTTTATAAGGGAACTGTATGTCTTGTTGGCATTTGTTTCGGAACCATGTACAAAAATTCACACGCAGCTCCTCATCCTCTGGATGTACGCTTTGGGATACTGATAATTTATACGGATGGAATTTGCGTTTTTTTAAAACTCTCATCACGGTGCTTTGGGAAGTCCCGGATTCTGCTGCGATCTCTCTGGTTGAAGTCGGCGGATTCTGGCTTACAATGGCCAATACATTAACCTCCACAGCTTCATTTATTACTTTATCTTCATTTCTTGGCTGTGTAAAACTTCCATAAGTGCCCAAATTGTCGTAGAATCGCTTGAATGTGTTCAAGGACAGTTGACGACGGTCAAAATACCTCTCAAAATAGTAATCAGAGGCTCGTCCAGCATTTTTATCACATCTAATGTAGGTTTCAATCATGTCGCGCTTTTCTTGATTTTAATAATTGATTTTTCCAATAAAACTAACCTAGATTTCTAAGTTGAATTTAAACTTGGATGTCAAAAATTGAAAGGTGATGTTATTATCTGTTGCTATGGAAACAATGCTATGTCTTATACTATTTTCCATGACTTTTCCATTTTCCATGGCTAACTTCGATCAAATAAATTGAAAAAGTATAAATTATTCGCAGACACTTTATTTTCGAAAAAAAGCTAACGATGTGATATATCACAGAAATCTTAATAAAATGCTCTATTCGGTAAAGTAATAATCAAGTACGGTTACCATTAAAAAAAACTCAAATTTGTGTCATATGTCAAAAATGACAGGTATTTTGGAGAAATGTCTTATCCACTCCAATATATTCCTGGGTTTCAGTCAATTTTATTGTTTTTTATTTAAAATGTTACATATACGTTTCGGTGTCTTTCTCCACCATCATCAGTTTGTGCGTATAGTTGTTTCTACCTTCACATTTGACTGGTCACTTCAGATACTTGAAGTACAGTCAGGAAGATATACGTAACGAAATGTCTTATGCCATTTTCTTTGGAATTTAATTTCCTACAAGTTTTCTATTTAATGTTTTCCTGTCAAATTAATATCAACGGAACTAGGAGTAATTTAAAAATTGACCATAAATAAGTTTTTCCCAAATATCTTTTGACAGCTGTCAAAGTTTCGAAAAATAAAATTGGTATCGAGTAGAGCATGCAAAACTACAATTCTTTGTCCATTTGACCTTCTTGGTAACTGCTCTAGTTCTGAAGATCCCTGTACTGGTCATCAAAAAAAACTCACCCTGTATATATATGCAGTTTACAAATATTTTAATATATTTATTTGAGAATGCTTTCCGTACATTTCTAGATATTTGTTGGTAGAGTTGAGGTAGTACTTCAAACCAACTTATAATTCGAAGGCAATTTCCAAATGAAGTATAAAATAGAGGATACATCTTTTTTGCTCGATAACTGTGAAGACATTTTTTCAGATTTATTATTTAAAAATGTTTTCATGGCTAAAAGAAATCAGTTTTTTGTATTTACCAAACGATAACTTGTAGCACTTAACATAGTACTGTCATAATGACTAATGGCTGCATTCGAAAACGGAGCGAAACGTGGCCCAAAAGGCACCCCAAAAGCGTCACCGTGTCAGTGTGAAAGTGTTATCATTAATTATCAAGTTTTCGAGGTTGTCAGCCGTCCAAACTAGGGCTTAATCAGTGGTGGGTAAATCGCATTCCGGTGAGAAATTGACATTCAAATATCTCGGTCTAAATAACATTTACAATAATATCAGACCTTTCAATTGTGCCAAATGCATTTTTAAAGGGCTTGCAAGATTCGCTTGAACGGACATACGAACAGCAAACAAACCTTGCGACTTGTCACAAACAAACGGTTTTAGAGTTTATCGTTCTCATTAATCTCTCTAATAAGTAATTTATTACTAGTATGGCCAATTAAGCCAATTTTAGTAACCCGAAGAGCTAAACTTGTTTTCTTAAATTTTTACACCAAAGTCGCCGTATCTTATATAAATATATATCTAGAGAAAAAAATTTGCTAGTTGAATTACTCAGTTGAATTACTCAATAAAACTTCAATCAAATTCCAAATATTACTGTATGAGAAATGCTCACATTATTATTGTCTTGTAAGAGTGAAGTCGCTTCCGTTAAATGGTTTGCAAGGAAACACGCGTTCCTCTGGTTTACAAGAAAAGAAAAATAATTTCACATATACAATCAATTTATAAACTTTTCGGCGAAAAGTACATTAACAGTGCAAGATCAGTACGAAAAGGTCCCTTATATTAGGAACAGGGAAACACTTAATGTATGAGCTGTAATAATGGTTAAAATAAAATCGAAACGGTACCTCTATAAACTTGTGTTTTTCTTGTTGAAACGCATTGACTCAAACTTTTTGACTGTGGTGACTTCGCAACAGAAGAACTACTTTAAATAATATCATGATCTCCTGCACTCACCAATGATATTAACTAATTTCTTTTCCAAATTCCGTTTGTTAACAAGCTTCAGATAATATCGTCATATTTATATTATTATTATTTTATTGGAAACACCTTGCTTCTATAGAAAGTAGACATTTTATAGATAGCAAAATAACTTTTATTTAATTATATCACACGTTCTCAAAATGTCATAGAAGCTATTTAGAACAATGAAAGTAAACTAAGATAATATAATATATAATATCACATATATTATTGATCCTGTTAAAGAAATAAATATTCTTCTTTTAAATGATTCCATGCAATGGACGTAAAATTTAATTTTCTGTGCAACATTATATGAAACATTGAACTATTTTGCTTATTGGTTTTCTGAAATTATCACTTTGCTATAAATTGTAGTGTTCCGAACTCAATAAAATTATTTTCAAATTTATTCTTTAAGCGTAATTAAATATTCATAGCATATCAGTTTTATCATAGATTTGGTGACATTTTAATTACATCTGTATCGGACAGCAATAATTTTTCATTTATTTCCATTGACATTTATATATAAAAGAAAAATATTTAATTGCGTTTGTTAATAATTGATTATATTTTCTGTTTTTATTTAATTGGCGTTCATAAATAAATCTGCATTTAAAATTGTTAAATAATGCTTCAATCACTGGGTTCGTTGTTAAGGGAAATTGTGTCTCCAGCAAAATCGCCTATTGATTTATCTACTACAATTAAATTGTTTTAATTGATACTGGTCCCGACATTTTAATTTAATTATGATGAACTAGACCCTTTTCTATTCGGATGTTTTGAGTTGGCTTTTAACTTGCTGTTGCATGGGCTTATATTTGTATAATCCTTACGGAACTCTCATCTCATCAAGATGTTCTCGACCAGGTATTATATAAGTATAGGCGAAATCAGCAGTTAAGCACGCAGGCTCAACATTACATGCCCATCACATACTACATAAAGACATGATAAGTACATTTTAACTACAGACAACATTTTTTGTGTCTGGAAATATGTAGGAGTCTATGTACAGAAAAGTAACATGTATTACTACTAACAAAATACTAAATGGAAGTTGACACTTTCTCAGGCACGGGATAATTGTCCCGATAATTCCCCCGAAGCAGGGCTAGTATCCTACCATGTATATAAAATACACAGGACACAAGGACACATTAAATATCTGACCTTCCGAACTCCGGGATAAATTGAGCAAGAATTAATTAACCGAATACGAAAAGTTGCTCAAAATGTGAGCCGAGACTACCGCGAAGAGTGCACAATAAAGTGATGTAACACTGGTGCAAACATGTTCGGAGTTAAACGGGCAGAACTTCGTCAACCTCTTGTGACTTAACAACTTAATTGTATTTTATCTGATTAATATTAATCTTTGATACATAACCTTACACAGGAGCTTTCTGTTTACGTCTGTGGCTAGTTTAGGTATATCACTCGTCTGCCCCAAAAAGGTTGACAGCACTGACGGCAAAGTGACAACGATATCCTAACCTCAAAATATTTCTTTTACTTTCCGTTTCTTTGTTTTGTGTTTACTCATGGTTACTATAATTTTCAATAATTAAGAAGCAACATGTATTTACGAAATGTTAATGAGGCAGATTACCTTGAAAACATTGTTGCGATCTTTCTGATCTAGTTTTTTGTAAATATCTCAAGTTTTAACAACAATTATTTTTTTTACTATTTTTCCTGTTCTCCCTAAACACCCCCAGACAACACCCCCAAAGGAATGAGGCCAATTTTGAATCACCCTGTATTACCTAATTAAAATTAGTATTTTTTTGTTACTGAACATTTGTTCCGGGATCTATATTGCAACCATGTTAGCATTGTAAGCTTGCTGGACATACATATACGTAAACGGCGTGCAGAAAGACTGTTAGACTAAATAAAATTATGAAAGTTACCGAAAAATACTAAAAGGTTTGAAGAAGTATGTAAATGCTTGATCATATGTTCAATTTACAAAATTAACTATCGTTTTTTAAATTATGTCGTCACTAAATCGAAATTTGTAACAACTTATGTTCGAAATAGTAGATAAACAAAATTACGTTAAACAGAGACAGTTTTTCACATGCTAGCAGTTCGTTATGAAAAGTGTTATGTTTTTGTTTCACATTTCCTTTTAACTAAACAGGCACAATTGCCGAAGCTGCAAGTATAAGTATAAGACAAAATAATTTTTTTGCGGAAAAAGGGAACTTGGTTCGATAGCAGCATATTTCCTGCTCCAGTTTTGCTTACTTGCACAAATCTTAATCAGGTCAAAATGTTAACGCTTATCATAGTTTCATGTCGCATTTAACGCACTATATCGTCTAGTAAATTAATAAAAATTAATTATATTCAACGTAAATAACACGTCCAGGTTTACCCTTTCTAGGTCCTTTAAATTATAATTTACGGCTGCGAAAAAATACTTACGGCCCTATGCAAGCAGCAAGTGAAACCTCTTCCCATACTTTGAGGAGCGATTGTAATCAATGTGAGAACGAAAGCAGCTCCAACCGTAAACATTTCTTTCCATCCAGTCTTTCACACGTTTTATGTGTCCATTTCGAAGCAAACGAGTCCTTAACTGACGCGCCACAGCGGATAGCTTCACATTTAGCAGATATTTAATTAACTGTGAAGTGCGAAAACAACCTCCCGATTCCTGATCAAATAAAATTAACTCAGTCGGGTGTTTTTAAATTATATTGTCAACGTCGCGTTTGTGACGGAATATTTGACGATGTTGAAATTTGGCAGGTTTGTGTGTATGCTATTTAGATGTCCAAAATATGTGGTAAGTAGCTACAGCATTTTTTAACTTAGGGTTGAATTATTTGAGGCTACCATCGCGAAAACGGCTGAAACCACATTTTGTCATTTCCCACTTTACCGGCCCAACTTATTCACAAAGCGAATGTTAATAAGTAGTAAATAATTATATGGCAAACCAGCCTTAACCAGCTTTTCCAGCCATATAAGAAATGCAGTTACTTGTTTCGTTTTGGTTTGAGCGATTTTGTCAAGAAATGAAGTCTCGAAACGACCTAATCCACACTATATCATCCATATAATAGTACATTATAAACCTAGGTCGAGAAGTAAGCCATCATATATCGATCACGTTTATGCCCTGAGGCGCGTAGCACCGAAGGATATAATGGGCGAGGAATATAATATCCTTTTCAACCGAAGTATATATAATTTTTTTTACTACTAACACGGATAATTGTTTAAATTGATTTAATTAAATTTTGAATTTCCCATTAATTTTTTGAAGTGTCGCAATATTTGATAGCCTGACGTTCAGTTATCAAATTGCCGCAATATAATTTATCGGTGTCCAGAAAAAATATAAAAGTTCTATTAGTTAAAATTAGTGAATCTTAAAGTGACAGTGATTTAGAAGTAAAAAATTATCGAATCCCACTTGAACTTAGAGAGGTGAGCAAACTAAACATAATGAAAAACATAAACATCTTGGAACCTATGGAAAGAAATACGACTTCTCACTAGAGAAATGGAGTAAATAATGGTGACTTCTCAGGATAGTAGTATAAAAAGATATTTACGTTCCCAATCATTGGCACAAAGTTATCAAAACTGCAAGAAAAAGAAACGCTTTTGATATTTTTACAATGACAAGCATTTTGTGTCCTTCTCAAATATTCATTCCCAAATTACGAAGAAGAAAAAACCCTAACTGATGAAAAAGTGGAGTGGCTGAAAATGCAATTGCTGCAATGCAAAAATGAAGAACGCCATTTCAGATACATTTGAAAAACAATAACAATGCCTTCGATGGATTCCAAACTGTAAAAATTGCAAAAAGGAGTGCCACTAAACCTTCAGTTTACAGACACTACTTTAAACCTGTTATACCCCAATGGTCATAAGGTCGAGATGAAAAAGAAACATAACTTAATGGAGCTTTCCCAATATATTCCACGTTATTACCACTATTTTTATGAAAACTTAGAGACAACAGAAAATCAATTTGAAGATTTTAGTGAAGTTGAGGAAGACAATGATGATGAAAATAAGTAAATTAATCAATTTGCATTAGATTTTTTAAAACAGCTTTTTGAACAATGGCCTAATAGTTTTGAATCATAATTTAAAGGTGCAAACCGGCCTAACACACAACTCTTTCAAAAAGTATAAACCGTTTTACAATTTTTTTTTACTTGTTACTATATGTATTATATAAATATATTTATTTAGGTTATTTGGGTTTACACGAGTGAATAAAAATAAAAGGAATTTGATTTTATCACTAATTTTCTCTTCGAAAATTCTCCAAAATCCATTTGTGTGGTTAGGCCGTTTTAGCGCTGGTAGCCTCATTTAAAGTACAGTACGTTTAGCGACCAGCTACAGCTAATATTTTCCAATCCAGCGTGAGATTGATCAGAGTGCTTGACATTTTCTGTTGTGCATCTGAAACAGCTTCTATCGTTATGTTGGTCTCTTAGCAGTGCTGAGATTACAAGGGTGTTCTTATTTACCAAAGTTGCTGAATGTTAACAAGTACATTACTTTCCTTTTGTTTGTGTTAATAAGTACTCATTCTCCTACTGATTTATCCATGATACTTTATTCGTTTTTGCCAAACGCTTCGCATTAAAATGTTTTTATTTTCTTTATTTGCTCCGCATTCAAAACAGATTTTCAACATGTGAAACACACATATTGCAAAATCGTATTTTTTCGGACAACTAATCCCAGACTTACATTACATTATTCATTCTTTCCTTGGATTTTCAATTCCAAGTGTGCAAACACTTAAACCTGATACTTCACGGAAACCCCTTTTCAATGACTATCCAGAATGTTCGTTCTCATTATTGTTTCTGTTTGTATTTCAGATTGTCGTAGAGAAGAGCTTTCGGTGCAAACTTTGACATGAGTTGGCGCATCGAACAAATTCGACGAGATAGCGAAATTTCTCGGAAAATAGCTGAAACCTGGTACAGATTTGTATTCAACAATATTAGTGTAGTAAGCATTCGGCGTTACTTTGAACTCAACTCATTACCGTAGAATCTCATGTTAAACGTGCTTTAAACGTCCTTAATTTGGAAAGTAAATTTCCAAAACAAATCCAGTTGCAGATGGAATTTTAGTAAAAGTATCTTAATTCCGAAACTACTTGTAGTTTTGTAATTCTCTTCTCAATTATTTCATGCAGGGCTCTTATTGCAACTCAAATCTAATTCATTCTTCTGTGTGAGACCCATTCGGCTATAAACCAGACGATAAATTTCACCTACCTATTTTCCAAGTAACATCTTTATGGATTTAATGGCTTTACAGCCTCGTAACTGGTTTGATATTACGACAATGGTTATTGTTTCCAGCCCCTAACGCGCTTCCTACCTTTTCTACTAAAACAAAATAATACAAATCCGAATTCTCAATAAAGAAACAAAAGCCGTAATTTATATGCTGGCGCTGGCCGTCCTTTGGAGGTGAAGGCAAACAACAAAATAAAACGTAAAGCAACCGTACCTACTTCATTTGTTTTGGTTGAATAGAAACTGCAAAGTTGTTTTTCTGCAAAGGATTTTTTTATTGCCCCCAAGATTCTAGCTAGAATTCTGAGCTGGAAATTTGTGCCAAAATGTATTTAATTATTCCATCATACATGTTTTGCGGAAATCCAAGATTTATCCGAGTTTTTAGTGTTAGCAATTTCCTCAAGAGAAGATTTCGTCCTTCTGTAGATATACAGGGTATCCCGTAAACATATGTTCAAAAGGGTATTGCGATATTCTTTGGAACAAAAGAAGACGATCTGACTTTTGCTAAGAAAAAATATTTGGCTCTTCTGCTATTGATGGTCAAAGTTCTTCAAAAATATGAACTCCCATGAAGTACCAACTTCTGCTCACAAACCACGGACTCAACGCTGACTCCCTTACAATAACTGCAGACGGGCAAACGACACAACCAAAAAACGACGTAAAATACCTTGGAATCACAATTGACCACAAACTTAAATTCACTAAACACATACGAAACATCAGGGCAGAAATAATAAAGAGAGCAAAACACTTCCGATCCCTAACTTACAAAGACAGAGGAATTAGCACAAACACCGCCACCAAAATATATAAAGCTATCTGTAGACCCTTGCTAGACTATGGATATATACTCATGACCAACGGAACAGAAAGGACAAAACGTTATATACAAACAACAGAACAAATTGCACTAAGACTAATAACACGAATAAGACACCCCCAAAACCCACTACACAACCCCTCCACTCAACTACTATACGAACGCACAAACATGACAAAGATTTCGGAAAGACTCATACATCTACAGACAAAATGGACAAACAACCCCTACAACTGGACCATACTGAATCCCCTTTGTTTTACAAGACCAACCAGACAATCCCGCTTCCGTTTCCCTACATCAACGATACTCGAACACTTACAAACGCAACTGACTGCTGGACAATAAAATAATTTTTTCTTGTCATTGGAATTGGAAAGTTTATTAATAAGATTGTTAACGTAGCATAAGAGAATTTTTATATTTATTTTTTATTCAGATTAAGACTACATGTATTAAACAAAGTCAGAAAGACCGATAGGTCGATAGGCTTTTTTTTTAGAAATAAAGATGTTTACTACTACTGAAATACAGTCAGGGAAATATACACAGTAATATATATAAAAAAATATATATTAAACACAATTTTGTTTAATTTAAATTTTGCTAGTGAAAATTATAAGAACATGTTCCTGTTGGTAATGTGTAAGGTGTGTCGTCTGCCAATAAATTAGCGTATTTGCCCTATTATTTCGAAATAGCAAGCATAAGTAGGCATAATAATGTTAATTTCCCACTCACACTCAATGAAAGGAAATCCGATTTGTTCGAGGGGAGAATTCGTACCCCGTAATATCGTGTTTAATGCTGTTAATAAGGAAATTTATTCGTGTGAAAATCTGGCATAAAATATCAACGGTTTGAAAGCATTTTGCATTTAGGGGAAAACTAAGCCAAATCAACGACGCTGCTGATTTACTGGGTCAATATGGGAATTTTGTAGGTATATTTCAAATAAGGCTTTGGAAAAATAAACTATTCAAGTTGCTCAATTAGTCGCAGTACGGTGTGCTTGCTTTGACCAAAATTAGAGTATTTTCAGCTGAAAGTAAAGTCTTTGGCAACCATATAACATTGTTTGTTGTTTAAAAACGCAAAGACGATTCAATGGTGTTTTTAAATTTTTGCTTTATTAAAATAGGTTGTTTTCCACTCTCTACTCTTTCAATGCTATATAGAATTCAAAGTTCCGTAATATATTCGATATAACAAGAACCATCAGTGACCACCGCGATCTCAACAGAATAATTGCCAACTTTCTAACCGACCATAACAGCAACTTTAAATGTTTACCCAAAAAGCATCAAGCGTCATTTCGACGATAATTAACTTAAGATCAAAAGATTTACTGATCTTCTACTTGCCACTACGATTTTTCGATCAGAAAGTTAGTTTTCAATTCGTAGGCCAATATTTTTTTAGTTGAAATCAAATATTTATTAAATATCTTAATCTTTATTCTACTTAAATCTAAAAAAGAATCCAACTCGGACGAATTAAAGTAGTACATAAATTATAAAAATTAATACATATGATATTTCTGGCATCATTTTTCAGAGCATACGTAATATTTAAAGCGGACTTATACGCTCATCCATCTTCGTTTTCGGTCTGAAAATCAGCAGTAAAATTCCTTTTAGTCCCTTAAGGTATCTACGGTTCAACCTTGGGAAGGATTATGATTCCATTTTAAAGCATAAGCAATATAATGAATATCTGCCTTCCCAGTATCATGGAAATTTCAAACATTTCATTTAAATGTATAATTTAGTGATTTAGCACTATTTACGATTGAGTCAAGGTTTCCTCCTTGTTCTGTTTTCGTAAAATTATTACATCAACCCCCCCACTCAACTACTATACGAACGCACAAACATGACAAAGATCTCGGAAAGACTCATACCGCTACAGACAAAATGGACAAACAACCCCTACAACTGGACCATACTGAATCCCCTTTGTCTTACAAGACCAACCAGACAATCCCGCTTCCGTTTCCCTACATTAACGCTACTCGAACACTTACAAACGCAACTGACTAGTGGACAATAAAATAATTTCTTCTTGCCACTGAAATTTTATTTATTTAATAATATTGTTAACCTAGAATAAAAGAATTTTCATATTTGTTTTTATTTAGATTAAGACTATATGCATTAAACAAGGGCAGAAAGACCGATAGATCGATAGCCTTTTTTTAGAAATAAAGATGTTTACTACTACTACTATTACATCAACTTAAAAGCACATCGTAATATTTAGACACCATTTATTAAATCATCAACCGTAAAAATGTTACTCAAATTACATTAACGGAGCCACGATTTTTTAACAAAACAAAACGTCTAATTATATGCAATTTATATCCTTTAACTTCTTAGCTGAAACAGCAAGGAAGTCGAAATCGTAAAACAAAGTTTTCTTGTGGAACTCCGTTTTCCACCTTCAACCCAGCTAGGAACCGTCTTATAGAATGTCCTAAGGATTTAAGCATAAAAGAAACTTTCCTAAAAGATGATAAAAAGTTTCTGATTGTTTTATTTTCAGACGTTGCAATCGTTGATTAAAACTTGGATTATTCAGCAAGCTGTATCATGTAACGTACAGGATAACATTTAAAATTAACCTATTTTTTTAAGGCACAGAGGTCTGTCATTATTTTTATACATTGTGTATATTTTCCTTACTGTATTTCAACTTAATTCAAAGGAAATTCCTGGGTTCCAGCCATTCAATGGCTTGCCAAATGCCATTGAATGGCTTGCCAAATGTGAAGGTAGAAACAGCCATACATACAAACTGATGATGGTGGAGAAAGACACCGAAACGTATTTGTAACATTTTATATAATAATATTAATAATAAACATTATATATTAATAATAAACAATAAAATTGACTGGAACCCAGGAATTTCCATTGAATTATTTTTATACTATGTAAACTACTGTACTTTCTACAGTATGAAGACCGTATTTGGAACAAGGTAACAAGTTTAGTGGTAAACGGATTTTACAGCCTCCTATACAGGATGTTAGATATTTCTGATGTTTTGTAAAGCTCTTCTGATTATCGTACTTATATTGTGAAGAGGGTATTTTATTTTCAGTCGCCATTCTACTAAGATGCCACTAAGAAATTCAAATTATTGAGTAATTTTAAAAAATGATATATTCACTGAAATAAATGTTCATCTTTCGATCATTTCTTGCAAGAAATAATTCAGTTTATCAACAAATGAGCTTTTCTAAATCAAATAAGTTTCATATCTGACGCAAATAGTTGTTAAAACATGCAAATGAGTTTCAATTTACAAATCTCAATCTATGCATGCTTCAAACTTCCGACTTTAATTTCATTTTCGGTTGCTCTCAGTTCAAGCATAGTGGGGATCTAGGAACGAGAAAGGCTACGTGACTTCATTTTCGGCTGAACGAGGCTGATATTTACACCACATGTTGGCCCTAAATTTGCATTTTCCGATTGAAAAACTTTTGGGAGAGTTTTCCTAGATGTTAAGGTGTAAAATGAAATATTCCTTTTTTGCGATATGTTAACAATAGACTTGAATTTAGTTGACTAAGTTGTTTAAAGTTTGACTAACAAATTCCGATGTCTATAGATATGTGTTAACAAGAATAAAACGTAAAAGTAAATTTTTGTTTCGTGCGCTTTTTATGAAGCCTAGGGGAACCCTGCAAAATTCAAACAAAATGATTCAATGTTTAAAGATAACACATTACGTTTAATAAACTTCAAAGAACCAGGCTGTCTGTGAAAAACTTTTAAACATAGAAACATTAAGAATGGAAAGCATTTTGTAAAAATACAAATATTGACTCTAACTCATTACTTTTTACTCATTTAACTGGTCAAGTTATAGCAAATGTTTATAAAATAAAAGTCAATTTTTAATTTATACATAGTATTAAAAACTCGTTTTTTTTTCAGTTATATATCCTATAAATATGTTTCAAAATCAAACTTCGTGTCATTTAAGGTCAATTCAAAATTCTGTTCTTTGCAATGCCGTCGATCGAATAGGAAGACCATTTATTAACTAGCCAATATATTAATATTTTAACTAGCCAATTGCGATATAAATCACAATAAACTGCAGTTTTTCTTCTTAGTATTTGCCAATTTTCACACAATTGCTGTTTAGACAAAAAGAAGATCCATTTATTGACCACTTTGAAATCCCAAACCTGGATAAAGTTTTGTCGCATTTTTATGCAATAATAAGTATCCTCATTTAGAGTCAATCTTGGAAATCTTGTGTGGCAACTCATTTGTAATTTTAGTAATTAACAAGAATTTTGTATCCACAAACTGCGATTCATTCAAAACCTTTCTTGAGGTTTTAAAATAAAAATAAATTCCTGGGTTTCAGTCAATTTTACTGTTTATTATTTAAAATGTCACAAAAACGTTTCGGTGTCTTTCTCCACCATCATCAGTTTGTCTAAAATATACATTTACAATCATCATCAACCAAATAAAAAACTCTAACCAAATTTCACACATTAAAATACAATTACATACATATTAAAAAGTATATTAAGAACATTGGCTTTCAGGTGATGAGTCAGGACAAACATATCCGGGAAAAGACTAGAATCTATTGTCTAGAGATTCAAACCTCAATCTCAACTTACGTGTATAGTTCCCAACATGGCAAACACTCAACTGGTTACTGAATTTTCCATATTTTATTCGATATCAGGCGAGTGAAACAAAAAAGTGAGTGCATAAAAAAACAGAGGATACCTGAGAACCATCGCCTGATATCACTTGATGTGGTATCGCTGTACACAAACATCCCGGTAGATTACTCAATACAGTGCATAAAAAATAAATGGGCTGAAATTAGGGAACATACATCATTACCCGAAAATGAATTTATTGGGGCGGTAGAGCTATGCCTTAAGTCCACTTACTTCCGATATGAAGACAATTTCTATTCACAAATATATGGAGTAGCTATGGGATCTCCCATAGCTGCAACAATTGCAAACCTTGTAATGGAAAGTCTAGAAGAAAAACTAATACCTGATTTAAACTATAAATGTGGATTTTTTAAAAGATACGTTGATGACTGCATAATGTGCCTGCCAAACCAAAAAGTTCAATACACACTAGATAAGTTTAATGCATTCCATGAAACCATAAAATTCACCATTGAGGAAGACAAAAACAAATCATTAAACTTTTTGGATATGACGATTATGTATGACAATGATGGGGAAATAAAAACAAACTGGTACACAAAGGATGTGTGGTCTGGTAGATACTTGAATTACCAATCATATGCACCTATACAATATAAAAAAAGTGTGGTAACAGCTCTTACTGATAGAGCGATAAAGTTGGAACATTGTAGATACAGACAAAAAAATCTTGAAAAAATAAAAAAAGTACTAATAATGAACAACTATCCCAAAGAATTCTTCAAGCCAATTATGAAACAGAGAATTAATAAAATATACAATGCAAATAAATGGAACAACATAAATAATATAAAAAAGAAAAAAGAAGGTGAAATCAGGTATATATCATTACCGCACATGCCAGAAATCAACACAAAAATCAAAAATGTTTTAAAACCACATAATATTGCGGTAGCAGAGAAAACTAAAAACAACTTGGCAAAAGAATGTTTTACAAAATTTAAGCCTAAAAGCGATAAATTGGACACACCAAACGTAATATACAAGATTGACTGTTTGAACTGTGACAGCACATACTTAGGACAAACAGGGCAATATTAAAGAAAAGAGTATACGAACATAAGTACAGCCTAAGAAATGTTAACGAGAATGCAACAGCATTAGCACAACATGCAAAACAAAAGTTGCATGATTTTGATTTCGATAACACGCAAATATTGGTCAATGAAGACAACTATAATAAGAGAAGAATCCATGAAATGATACAAATTAAGAAACATCAAAATGCAATAAATTTCAGATCAGATACAGACAATCTGAGCTATGTATACCATACACTAATTAGATGATCGCATAAATGAACTGATTGGACCAGGTAAATAAAATATAAACATCTGATATTGAAGAATTGCCAAGCATTCCTGAAAACCCAAAAAAAAAAAAAAAAAAAACCGTAATATAAACGGGTTTTTTTTTTGTTTCACTCGCCTGATATCGAATAAAATATGGAAAATTCAGTAACCAGTTGAGTGTTTGCCATGTTGGGAACTATACACGTAAGTTGAGATTGAGGTTTGAATCTCTAGACAATAGATTCTAGTCTTTTCCCGGATATGTTTGTCCTGACTCATCACCTGAAAGCCAATGTTCTTAATATACTTTTTAATATGTATGTAATTGTATTTTAATGTGTGAAATTTGGTTAGAGTTTTTTATTTGGTTGATGATGATTGTAAATGTATATTTTAGACAAACTGATGATGGTGGAGAAAGACACCGAAACGTTTTTGTGACATTTTAAATAATAAACAGTAAAATTGACTGAACCCCAGGAATATATTGGAATCAATTAAAGTACAGTCAGGAAAATATGCGAAATAAAAATAAAATAAAAGAAACCCTAAAACCCCAACACGACATCGGTGATATCACAGAAAACTTAACTAAGCTTTTACCTGAAGCTCAAATAAATTCAACTACCACTCTAGCTGAAAACCCAAAGAATTAAACTTTCAAGAAACTCTGCTTATATCATGACCCATATATCTTAAGAAATTTCAACAAAGTCAGTAGAAAGCGAAGAATTTGCCGTAGTTATATCGCATTCATCCTGCCGGCTCGAAGATAAGACCGAATTCAACAGCTAAAAGAGCTTTTAGAGCATCGCGAAACGATGAATTTGAAGAATTCTTAAAGAACCTCTTTCCCAGTGCGGACAGAAATTACTCACTCTGGAGGGAAACAAAACCTCTTAAACATCCGTAAATCTAATATTCCTCTGAAAGAGTAGCTAATGGATAGGCTAGAAATAATCTTAGAATATCGGCATAGAAAAGCCAATGTATTTGCTACACCCACCTCAACTCCAAAGCCCTGTGAAGTGGACAACTGGTCAACTAAACTGAAGGCTTTTTTTTCCTCTACTCATGCATAAACCTATCAAACAATTTAGATTTGTTTGACGACCTGATTATACTGTTATATCTTCTATACTGTTATATATTCTTCTGTTAATCTTCTCCTGATGCCCAGCGCCTTTGGAAGACTGACTGAATTTAGCTATTGCGTAAATGGAGAGATTCACTAATCAAGCATCCGAATCATTAGAGAATAAACGATTTCTGGGTTCATATTGAAATTAAAAGCTGATTTATCTTAGTTTATGATACTACTTAAACCACATTTGACCGACTGCATTTGAGGCTCAACCTCAGATATGTCTTTTGGCTCAACGATTGTCGCAAGAGTAAGTGTATTCGCAAAATTATTTTTTAAATGTGGCTTTTTCATTTATTTCAGTCATGTTTCATGTTAATTCAAAAACTGATATTTTCCACATAAATTAAACATGAAGATCACCATAAATTAAGCTGAACTAATTATGTAAATTTGATTAATAATATCCACTACCAATGACATCTTTATGATGTTGCATGGAACAAATTGCCTGGATATCCAACGGTTGTGTTTAATTAAATGTAAAATTAACGTCTCGCCATTTTAGAACAATAAAACAGTATTAATGGGATGGCAGTTTTGAGGCGGGAGTCGAAAATAGGCAGGATGACGAATGAAACTTGTAATTAAAATTTTTGAATGCGCAGATCTCCATTCACAGATTTAATTATCGGGTGTACAAAACAATTGCATTAGATAAAATTAAAATGTATACAGAAGCAGTAAATAATAACTGAAATTGCAATAAAAATTACAGCGTTTGTTTTTGAATACTGTAAATGATTTCTAAATATTATTAATTTACTTATGTATACACGTACCAACACGATTGAATGGTAGCAACATGTAAAACTCCTTAATGGAGGAAAAGTAGAATGCACGCATAGAAAAAACTACACAAAGAAAAGCATCAGTTATTTCCCGATAAACATACAAAAGTGTCGGCGCAGTGCCATAATGGCCAAAGAAGGTTAGAAATAATGAGCATTGGTAAATTTTTTTATCTATTATAATTAACACTAATTGAGCAAAGTACATTTGGCCATAAAGGTGTTTAAATAAGAAAAACAATTAATCACAAAGTAAATAGTTCCGACGCCATCACACTTTGATCAAGTTTGGGTTAAATCGACCTAGTCTTAGCTTTTGCACCATCTTCAATATAGTCCATCAATATCCTATACACCTTGAGTAAATAAATTACTATAAGTATATAATTGAAGTAAATTAAACCAAAAGCCACTGTATTTGCAGAGTTTTCAACTAATTACGCCAATACTGCTACACTTATCCAACAAAACTTTGCGATTGTTATAGCAAATTGAAGCGACAAACTGAGCTGTAAGATTCTCCGAGAATATCGAATATTATGTTTAGTCTACTCACGTTTTCATCTCTAGGCAATGTAATTCGGGGTGCATGAACTGCCGGCTAAGTAGGTTATGTCTCGAAGCTCTCGTAATTATAAATGTTAAATCAGCAACTTTATTCATCTTAAGAAACTAAGAATATTTTGCTATGAAATTAATTATATCACAGAACTGGTATACGGTCAGGTAGACCTAAAGTTAAAGCAAAAGTTAAGTAACTACAATGTCAACTATCTCAATGCTATGAAAACATTTTCAGATTGCTTAGTGGTTAGTTGATTAAAAACACAGATAATATTTTCATAAATACTTATTCAGGTTGTTCCTATCATTAAAATCAAAATATTCATTTTTTCAGTGAAAGCATCACATTCATACAATGTGAACAATATCAAATATCTGCAAAGAGAGAAAAACCTTTTGCCGAGAGCCGTATATTTAAATCTAAATCATGTTGTGAAGGGAAGTTTAATTTTTGAATTCCGAGGAAGGAAAATAGGTGCCAACGCGGAAAACTTTAGTATTGTAAATTACGGGCATTACTAAAGTCAGTTGAACGTAGAACAGCAATATCTTTTCTAGAAGATGGAGAAGAATGGCAACTCAAAATTGGATTAAAATGATGAATAATGTCTAATGAATCATTGTGACTGCTTGTATTGTGGAAAATCTTCAACTTTTCATTATTTGTTTTAATATACTTATACTGCATACGAATATTCGTTTTTAAAAGCAAACCCAATTCATGGAAATCTAATCGAATATTTTCATCAAATTTATAATTTGAGAGTTATTGTTTAAAATCGGGAACCGGTCCAAATATGATCGAAGCCTTTAGCAATCTGATATGAGCCGTCGTTTTTCGTCTTAAACCAATGGTTTCTGTACTAATCCAATGAATTCCGCATATATTGCTGTTCAATAAATAAAATTTTATATATTTTTTTATAGCCAAAGTTTCTAAATCGCCAAATGTTTTTAATATTTTCGCTTTTACGTTGTACAAGTGTAGAAAGTTTGCTTTTATATTATATAATTATGATAAATTTTAAATGTTATTAATTACTCACCGTTATTAGGCTGAACTTGAGATTTTTATTAGCTTTCATATTAAATTACTGTGTATATTTTCCTGACTGTATTTCAATTTAATCCAAAAAAATTCCCGCGTTTCAGTCATGTGTATTTTAGACAAACTGATAATGGTGGAGAAGGACACCGAAACGTATTTGTGACATTTTAAATAATAAAAAATAAAATTGACTGAAACCCAGAAATTTTTTTTGCGTTTTCATATTAAAATTAGCATTACTAAACATTAGTTTCAATGCCGAATATGTGTAAGTTCCTAATTACAGAGGATACTTTATAGACTTTAAAATATTTAGCAGTTTCAGTAATTTTTGGATTTAGATTGGATCATCTAAATTCTAAATGGAAAACTTGACTTTGCCGTGCACATTCAAAATCCCATTTAATGAATAAAGGTACACAACATCTACTTACAAATGCATTGTGGCTGCTTGGGGCTTCACAATAAGTTACGGTGGCTGTTCCGTCGCTTCTTGCCTCCATTACAAAAATGTGTCCAACACTCTTTGCTCATTTTCTTCAATATTTAAATAATCACTGCACTTATTAAAACTTAAATACTTAAACTTAAAATTTATTTTAATACGCAGCGCGATTTACCATAATTGATTTCGCAGAAACGTTATTTCATGAAATATTTGCGGTAACAAACTGTTTTCAAATAAATTTTTTTAACTGCTCTTTGTATTCATGCATGGCCCTGATGATGTGTGACTTAAAGCCAAAACGTTTGTCCCAGAGAATCAGCGTTTTTCGGGCACAAGTAAAATTAATATTTCAAAATCAAAGCAATTATTTTATTAATTGCTAAAATTAATTGTCACCTACTAGTGTGCTGTTAGATAAACATTATCATAAATAAAAAAATTCATTATATAATACAGCTTACTAATAAAACTTTTTTAATTCCAATTTCGTTGGTTAGTCCTTCTCACTGAGCTTGTGTTTCATTTTCTCAGGTTCAATGCTTTTCAGATTTAATAAAAGTTCAAATGAATAATTCCAAATTAAATGTTCTACACCGTAGCTCTTATATCATAAAACGACTTCAGGAATGTCAGTCGCCGACATAGTTTATAGATATTGCTAAATCTAAGCAATATATTCTTCGGAAAATATATACACCTTCGGTAGAATAGCTGCGGACACCGGGGGACTTACACAGATCCGAATTTATGAGCTTTGCTTTTGGGTTTCAGTAAATTGGAAATTGCACCAGAAAATATTGGTGTAGGTTACAGTTACCGGGTGATACAGTTTATGTCAGCTTTATGAGGTTATATATTTGGTTTGGTCAAAGTTATTTACTTTTTATTAGTCGACGATGAAAAATAACATTCTCAAATGTATTTTCTATTATTTTGATATTTAAGATGAAAACCAATGTAGACATACCAATTTATAAAAGATGCGTTCAGTATTGGATTATTGATGAAGCAGCAAGACAGAAATATATTCTATCTTGAAATATTCTCCCCGATTAATATTAGAAGCTTTAAAAAATTTAATTTGAAGAGTGAAGAGCAAAATTAATTATCTTAAAAGAAAACAACCGGTACTAATACCTGATGAAAAAAACATTCGGAAACAAAAGTAGGCATATAAGGCGATAGTTAATACTTATATATTGCTATGGTTAAGGTGATAATCACATTTAAAATATTGTTAACAAGCTTCCTTCATGTAAAACAGTATTTTACTGTCGGTAGTTTGTCAAGTGACCGGAAAGTAGGTGAGTAATCAATTCAACAATGCGAAAATATAAAGATGATGTGAATTTTATTATTAATGGCTTAACGTTTGACACCCGATAAATTCCGCCTTTTCAGCGGAAAACTTTGATAATTGCATCAACATTCGAATATGTGTATAGTAAATATTTGTTACTGCTAGTAACTTTCCCATATATCTCAAGTTAGTTAAGGTGGAAACCCCTATATGCATTTAACATTGATATCCACAACTTGCTTTCCGATTATAGACATTAAAAGAAGAAGCGGAGATTCCTCGTTAGCAGAAACAGTTGGAGTTGAACAATGAATCAGCTAGATTTCAAAGGTGTTTCTTCACAAATACTCAATTTCTTTTCCTCTCTCGATAATTGCCGGTAGGATTCGTGAATTATGGCTGGCAGTACTAGGGACTTATCTATATAAACAATATCTAGTATAAGCTACTGGAAACTGGAACAGACACACATAACGTGATCAATCTGTTCTCAAATGACCCACATTCTATCGTTTAGCGTCCATCATTCTCAGTACTCTTAGTGAACCATCAATAGATCGAAATAAGTCAAATTACTCTATGAGTTAAACTCTTGTTCTCGATAGATTTTTAAACTAAATATTAGCTACGCCAAGCTAAAGCTTATATGAGATCCGCCCAAAATATTACATTGTGTTCGGCAATATAATAGCTTCAATAATACATTAATGAATCAAATTAGTCTAAATCTTTGCTCTACGAAATAAAGTTGATCTCTCATTCTCTTATTGAACATTCATACCAAATATGAAAATAGGTCAAACTAGTCTTAACGTGATTTACCAACATGATTTATATACTTAAATATATAATATCTATGAAATTAAATATTCTGTTAACATTGTTATAAATATAGTTCCGGTACGAGGACAAGTTCTATTCGCAAATATATGGAGTAGCTATAGGGTCCCCCTTAATTAATAGAAAGGAATTAATAGGAAACGCAGGGCTCATCACATAACACCATAATTAGTGACAATGAAATTGACTGAAACTCAGGAATACATTGGAATGACGTAAAAATTAACTAAGTTCAACAAGTAGTCTCTACATGTATACAGGATTTGATAGTTTTTCACTGATATCAAATTAAAGTGAGATTTTACATTTGCATATATTTTGTCCATTATATTTCTATTTTCGATACTTGTTACACGTGTATTTTAAGTTTTAAAGTACTTTTTGGGAACATTATGATGGAAAGTTCCACTGACACGTAAATAAAATTTCTCATATCGGCAATATCTTCGAAGTTTCAAGAGCATTGCAAATATTAAACTTTCGCCAAAGCATATGTTTTATTGTCTGATATTGAAGGGTTTTGTTTCGGAGTCGGGGAAGTAAAGTTGCTCGAATTACTACAAATCGAACTCTAGTTCAACTTCTTCCATTTATTATCATCAGAGTTGAAGTTGGTGAAATTCATAATTAGGGTGTAGTAACTTTGCTTAGCTAATTGGAAGTAAATAATTTAATTTTGAGCAAATTTGGCAAATTTGGTGATGGTATTTACACATACAACTGTGCCATATTTCTTGAAAAAAATATAAAAAATTTGCATTTTATGATACTATAATAAGTGCTTTGATGTGTATCAAGCATTTCATTGAGCCAAGTTTGCTTTTTTGTGTACTTTGTAACGATATTTTATTTTAAGTTAATTCAAACATGTTTAATGGAAATTATTCGCTAACGGTATTGTTACTCTTTAGGCAATAACACTATAGTTGACATCAGCAAATTATTTTTTCTTTCAATTAATACATTTTGAAATTTGATTACTTTGCTCGATTCCATATATTTCTAGTTGGTCTAAAATCACCCAGGGAATTGTTATTGTCATAAAACAAGATTAATTTCTTATGTCTACAACTATTTGCTTACAACTATCCCTTGATAGACTGCGACCACATTTTTGCCTCGGATTGCCTATTTATGTCCTTTTTAGGATCAGAAATGAGCTTTTGAAATTATGCCTGAACTGACCCAGTCTAAACTAGAAATACCATTTGCTCATCATAATAGAAAATTAAGTCTGTAATGACGCGATCAGTTGATTTTATTAATTTCAACTCTTCATAAAACGAGGAGTGTCGACCCATCGTCTAGTCCTCAAGGATTAATACCTACATAAGAAGAACCTGAGTTAACAACATTAACTTCTGTAATCTGTTGTTAGAAATATATATCCTTAACAGGAAATCAGACGTACTTCAACATGGAACTACATATTCTGCATGCTTTTTCAGTTTATAGATAATCTATCGTTCGAGATATAGTTTTCAGAACAACATGGAATTTAAGAACATATTTTTAAAAATGTTATTGGATAACCAAATGTTCAACTTCCCATTACCCGTATAGTAGCAATTAATTAATATTGCATGTGATGCAAATGTTGTAGAATTAGGTGCACGTACAACGGTCGTTTCAGACTTAAATTCGCAGTGAATCGAATATTTTAATAATTGTTAATTAATGTCCATTATCTGCACTTAGGCTTAAAGGTTTATCGAGTAACCGAATAACCAAACACGTTAATGTATGTTAAGCTTTACCAAAGACTATTAATGATATTAGCTTGGAATATTTAGTAATAACACAGGGAAAGTATACTCAATGCATTTCTGATTCAATATTGATTAGAAGAAGTTCAATTAAATTCGGTAAACGTTCTGACTGCTGGATTGATACTAATAGTATAGGTACCCTGCCAGTTTTGCCTAAGTTAGGCCAGACCAGACTTGTGAAGGATGACCTAGGAAACATTTTGCACCTCTACTTATCAATGTGTAATAAACTAAACTAGGTTAAAAGCAAGATATTAATTTAAAAAAATTTAATTTTTAAAGAGAAAAATAAGATTGATGTCAATTTTGGTTCCTTTCTGAAGGCGTTATTAAATTGGGTATACTGTGTTCTATATCCATATTGTACCGATTCAATTTTTATTTCAGATGTATTTGTTTTGCTGTTTTACACGTTTTATTTGTCGACGAAAGTATTGAGAGGTTCAAAAAAAGTAGCAATGCGCTGTTTTTGTAGAAAATCTGTCTAAACCTTGAATGTAAATTTCCTAATCATCGGAAAGCTGATACGTAAGTTTTTTACAATTAAATTAGAACAGAAGAGAAATATTCTGCCTGAAAGCTGCTTTTACAGGTAAGTTCACGTTTTGTTTATACAGTGACATAAAACAGACACATTTTTGAATATTGGACTAATCCGAATTTTGTTTCATTTTTGATCAGTCTGTTCGCAACATCTATAGTTAAACGTTGGACCAACTGAATTACTTACTACAGCAAAAGCTGACTGGGACATCTTAAGAAATAAAATTAATCAATTAATCACAGAAATAATTGAAAGAGTAATGGAATTTATTGCAGATTTCAACACTGCATTAAAAAATAACAGGTTGAATTGAAAATAAATTCAGGTTTGTCTATTACGTTAGATTGTATAGATAAAATGTAACTTTTGCAATTAATTTTTGCGTGTATTAAATTGACAGATGTTTTCCTGTTTTATTCAATAACCCTGTACACAAGTGCCTTTAACATAATGCTACTGGTACATTTTCTAATTTGCTTTTGACCAGAGTTTTCACATCTATTGAATTTCATTTTGCACTACGGATTTGAATTGAGGAATTCACAAAAATATGTAACCGGGAAGTGTTCGCAATTTATGTGCGTGTTTAGGACGTTAGATTGATCTTTATTTAATCGATTTTCTAGGCCCACTTAACGCAAAACCAACAATATCAACCCTTTTAATTATTATTATACAGAAAATAATTAAACTCTTGAAACATAAGCTTTCTTTGCGACAAAATTTGACAAAGTTAAACAATGCTAGATTTGTCCAACTTTGAGGTCGGAACGAAATTAATTAAAACCCAGACCTGGTGCAAAAACAATTTGAATGCAAAGTTGAATATCAATATTACTCCAATTTTGATAGATTTGTGTATCTTTTTGTCGTTTAGCCTCAGTTGCTTATCTATGCATTTAAGTTTATGTTATTTTGTGGAAAAAAATTCGCTTGCCGTGATGTGTCGGACCCTTTTTTGATGTCTCTAAATAATCTCATATATAATAATATATCAATATTGTTTTGTTAATTTAATAAAATTTCTCCTGGGTTTCAGTCAATTTTATTGTTTATTATTTACAATGTCACAAATACGTTTCGGTGTCTTTTTCCACCATCATCAGTTTGTCTAAAATATATATTTACAGTTATCATCAATTAAAATAGAAAAATTTCACCAAATTTCACATATTAAAATACAAATCACACACATATTAAAAAGTACATCAAGAACATTGGTTTTCAGGTGATGAGTCAGGACAAACATGTCTGGGAAAAGACTAGAATCTATTGTTTAGAGATTTAAATTTAACTTACGCATATAGTTGTTTCTACCTTCACATTTGACTAGTCACTGAATTTTCCATATTTTACTCGATATCAAGCAAGCTAAACAAAAAAACTGTTTATCTTTCGCCTTTTCTTTGCATTCTAGGAATTGCTTTGTAATTCCTCAATATCAGGTGTTTATATTTCATTTACTTGGTCCAATCGGTTCATGCATGCGATCATTTAATTAGTGTATGATATACAGAGCTAAGATTGTCTGTGTCTGATCTGAAATTCATTGCATTTTGATGTTTTTTAACCTGTATCATTTCATGGATTCTTCTCTTATTATAGTTGTTTTCATTGATTAATATTTTTGTGACTACACACCATAAAGAACTTACTAGAAAACAGACAACTGCAAGTACGAATTGACAAAACACTGTCATTTTCTTTTTCCCCTGAACAAGGGCTCCCTCAAGGATCCCCGCTCTCACCGTTTCTCTACAATATATACTGCCATAACATATACAATTACAACTTACCAGACAAAAATCAAATCGACAGATCGGCATACATATTACAATACGCAGACGACACGGCACTTATTGTACATGACAAAACTACTGAGAGAGCAGCTCAAAGGCTCCAAACACTAACAAACAACACAATGACATGGTTTTATAAATGGAGACTAATACCAAACGCGTCAAAAAACCAACTTCTGCTCACAAACCACAGACTCAACGCTGACTCTCCCACAATAACTGCAGACGGCCAAACGGCACAACCAAAAAACGACGTAAAATACCTTGGAATCAGAATTGACCACAAACTTAAATTCACTAAACACATACGAAACATCAGGGCAGAAACAATAAAGAGAACAAAACACTTCCGATCACTAACCTACAAAGACAGAGGAATTAGCACAAACACCGCCACCAAAATATATAAAGCTATTTGTAGACCCTTGCTAGACTTTGGACATATACTCATGACCAACGGAACAGAAAGGACAAAACGTTACACACAAACAACAGAACAAATTGCACTAAGACTAATAACACGAATAAGACACCCCCAAAACCCACTACACAACCCCCCCACCCAACTATTATAGGAACGCACAAACATGACAAAGATCTCGGAAAGACTCATACAGCTACAGACAAAATGGACAAACAACTACTACAACTGGACCATACTGAATCCCCTTTGTCTTACAAGACCAACCAGACAATCCCGCTTCCGTTTCCCTACATTAACGCTACTCGAACACTTACAAACGCAACTGACTTGTGGACAATAAAATTATTTCTTCTTGCCACTGAAATTTTATTTAATAATATTGTTAACCTAGAATAAGAGAATTTTCATATTTGTTTTTTATTTAGATTAAGACTACATGTATTAAACAAGGGCAGAAAGACCGATAGGTCGATAGCCTTTTTTAGAAATAAAGATGTTTACTACTAATATTTTTGTTTTATCGAAATCAAAACTATTTATCTTTCGTTGTGCATGTTGTGCTAATGCTGTTCCATTTTCGTTAACCTTTCTTAAGCTATACTTATGTTCGTATATTCTTTTCTTTAAATATTGCCCTGTTTGACCTATGTATGTTTTGTCACAGTTCAAACAGTCAATCTTGTATATTACGTTAGGTGTGTCCAACTTATCGCTTCTAGGTTTAAATTTTGTAAAACATTCTTTTGCCAAGTTGTTTTTAGTTTTTTCCGCTATAGTAATATTATGTGGTTTTAAAACATTTTTTATTTTTGTGTTGATTTCTGGTATGTACCGTATGTACGGTAATGATACATACTTGATTTCACCTTCTTTTTTCTTATTTATATTATTTATGTTGTTCCATTTATTTGAATTGTAGATTTTATTAATTCTTTGTTTTATAATTGGTTCGAAGAAAGCTTTGGGATAGTTGTTCATTATTAGTATCTTTTTAATTTTTTCAAGATTTTTTGTTCTGTATCTGGAATGTGCCAATTTAATCGCTCTATCAGTAAGAGCTGTTACAACATTTTTTTTATATTGTATAGGTGCATATGATTGGTAATTCAAGTATCTACCAGACCACACATCCTTTGTGTACCAGTTTGTTTTTATTTCCCCATTATCGTCATATATAACCGTCATATCCAAAAAGTTTAATGATCTGTTTTTGTTTTCCTCAATGGTGAACTCATACTCACTCAACAATATGTGATTTATAATTAAAATTATGTTATTAAAGTGTTTTCTCTAGAACGAAACGATAGAAATTTTACTACCTATATCAGCCAGCTACATAATCGCCTCATATTATATTAATAGCTACCAGCCGCCATTCATCTAGTTAGTTTATTTACAAACTTTGCTTTAAATCAGCTTATTGAGCACAACTCATGATTTATACTCCGCTTCAAATAACTTAACATTTTATTCACGCTAAACTTTTTGTAACACTTTGTGTAACTTTAATTTCAAGCAGAGTGTATTGTGAGTTCTACAAATAAATTTCCGCAATATATTGTACTCCCATTCCTCCCATATGCTCGTAATAGTTTCCATCCCATATAAAGACTAACTTAGTAGTCCAATGAACAAAAATATGAATGCATTAGGGTCAAGAATTTTGTAATTGAAATCTTCTTCGCAATTTTGTGGTTTGGATAAGTTTTCCAATATATACATTTCATTATATTTCTAACATAATTAGAAAGTTGTTACTTCTTCTTTATATATAAAATGTTTTTATCATTTTACAATTCAAATAGTGGTACAATTAGTGGTAAAATCAAGAACAGAATGTAGAAAGTTCATTAATTCATTGCATTTCTTTAAATGTCTATTTATAAATTTCGTAACGTAAAAGATATTTCATAAAGAGGGACATTGGCGCCTATTAAAGTATAATGCGGTCCCAAGTTTTGTAATTTTTCCATTAAAAATTAATCAATCCCCATCTCAAAAACCGCTTAATAAAAAAATCACTTCTCAAGTACCCACTTTTACAGTCGGTAGTAACAATAATCGTAAAAATGAATTACGACTCACCTCGACGTAAAAAAATCCCTTCTCGTAGCAGTTTGTCCTAAATAATTTTTAGCTCTTCAGCCGGTTTTGCTGTTACCTACAGTGATCGTTTATTCATTTTTGGTTCGGTTCGGCTGCGAATTTATGAATGTCGATTCTCCATCATTACCATTTTCAATTTGGGTAAGTGCTTTGGCGAAGGTTCATAATTTGAAGATCATTCGACTAGTGAAAAAATATCATTTTCACGTAAAGTTGGCGATAAAATTTCACTCTGTTTTTGATTGAGCGTGACTTGTTGGGATTGGATGGACGATATGCATTTCTGCAAAATCACCCACAGAACGATTGCAAGCTATTTCAATTCGGGCTGAAAGATGTTGGATGTCTATCCTTATGTTGTACGAGTAGCAGGAAAATAATACAGCCATTACTAACATTAATTTATTGTATCTGTGTTTGACAAATTATTAATCGTTTGTTTTATTTTGAATGTACCAGCAAAACGTGATTGAGAGATTTCATCATTAATTCTACGAAATTAAGTGTGGACTGTCCACACACAGACCACAAAGCCTTTGCGATTATCACATATTCCGAATGATTCACCGTCGATGTGTACATTAAGCCAAAATTAACTGAATTATTTTCAAATTTAACTTTATATATGAAAAGTCATGTTTCCTCGCCAGCCACTCAGTGCTTTTGTGATTTTGCCATTGTCAACGACTAATTGTTCCTTTATTAATAATGCAAACAATCTAAAAAATTACTTTTACCAATATAATACCTTAATGGTTTTAAGGTATTATATTGTTTAAAAGTTGCTTCTTAAAATAACTCACATCATTCTTGACTATCCTTTTAATGTATACAATGATAATTATCTGCCAACTAATAGCTATTTTATTCTACCATTGGTTAAGGAAAGTTATACATCAATTTAATAGTAGGTAGTTCATTCGCTTCTAGTTGCTTCTACTTACCTTAAACCTTCTTCTACCTTAAATTTTCTGCTCCTCTTCGCGGTTAACGTTCCATAAAATATGTATATTCTGCAAGCCACTTCAACCATTAAAGCAGCTTGTAAAATAAAATAATTATAGCTTCCGAAAGTTTCTTGTTCATTATTACACCTTGGAAAACTTTTAATGCTTTGTTTCACACACACTCAATGAGAAAATATACATGTAGTATGCAAGAAGTTTAAACCCTTTGATTCCGACATAGTTCCAAGTTAAACTCAACAATAAATTGAAACCAGAACTAGTTTTTATTTGCAATATTTTAGTTTGTGTGAAAAGTACTGTATTTTATGCTTCTCAACTTAAAAGTATTCTTCAAAAATCGCAATTTATTTTTTATTGCTCTAGTAAGTCACTAAACTACTAAGTGCATCAGTTATTGAGTCATTTCAGTTATTATTACAATTAATTTTTATTATATATATTTACTACTTTAGGCCAACATCAACGGACTTAACAGTAAAAAACCACTTATTTACAATTACATAGAACAAAACGACACAGACTGCTGCATATTTGTAGAGACTAAAACCAAACTAGGACAGACACCAACGTACAGAAATTGGCAGTATATCTGTAGGCAAGGAAATACCATGAATCATGCCAGGGGCGGGGTTGCAGCTCTCCTAAAACCAACATTTAAACTTGGAAGAGCAAAGCCTCCTTCCCTCAACAGCCCTTTGAACGACTGTCTACATTTTACCATACCCTACTTAAACGACCTGATACACAATTTCTGACATAAATACACCCACACTCCAACCTAGAACAAAACATACTGAACAAGGCAAGCATCTATAAATATGCAATAATTATAGGCGACTTTACCTTGAACAGAAACAAAACGAAACAACTTAAAAGATTTTTACAAAATTTCGACTTTATAAAACAGCACACCCCACCAACTTTTCTGATGCCCGCAAACCCATTCATTTGTTTGGTTGATTGTTTGGTTGATTGTTGACATTGATTCAACACCAGACGTTCTACTGCACACAAGAAACTTAACAAACACCATCAACAACATAAACTTAACCAACGAACTTGGATCCGACCACCTGGCTATTACGTTTAACATAGACTTACAACATACGCAACCTACCTCCAATACACCTCCTATAGAGAAAAACTTAAACCTAACAAAGACTGACATAGATAAAGTGAAACAACATATACATGACTACATTCAATAACAAGCACAGCACATTTCAATAGAAACCATACAACAACAACAACTTTCACTAGCCATAGGAAATTTAGCCCGGAAATAAAAAATGCTTTCTACCGACATACACTGCCCAAATACATACTGAGACTCATAAAATATAAGAGAGAACTGTACAGACTATATACAAATACTCAAAATAACAACCTAAAAAAGACACTGAACCAACTCAATAGAAACATTAAAACCTTAATTGGACAATACCGATAAGACAAATGGCTAGAAACATGTTAAGAAATACAAAAAGGCAAAGGCAAAACATACTGGCGAAAAATTAAGAAACTAGCACAATACAGAAAAACGAGCACTACTGACACAATTGACGAAAACGGAATAGAACGTTGCACAGACAGAGAGAAAGCGGACGCGTTCGCCAGACACTATCAAAGGGCCTTCAGCATATCAACAAACCCTAACTTCGACAATGACAACTGGAACTTGAGCAACGACTGGTACTTGAACTATTTTAACAGCTCACCGGACTACACCTGCAAACTGATCACAGACACAGAGTACGATGAAGCCCTAGCACATGTCAAAGACACTGCACCGGGAGGGGATAAAATTAAGGGAAAACTCTTGAAAAGCCTAACTCAACAAACACACAAACTGATCCTAACTGAATTGAACAACTGCATCACAAATGGCAGAATCCCAGAAACATGGAAAAACGGCTTAATAATCCCTATACCCAAAAATGGACTCGACAATACACAACCGAGCAACTACAGACCAATTACACTACTTCCAGTACTAAGCAAAAGTTTCGAATACATAATAAAGCAACGGCTTGCAAAAGTGATTGGAAAATATTTACCAAGCATCACTCGACTGTTCATCCGCTCCTTATTTTGGCCAACAACGTACAAACTACCCACCTAACTGACAGAAAGACAGCTTGCCTGTTTATGTACATTAACAAGGCTTTTGATAGTGTCTGGCATAGAGGCTAACTATACAAACTATACAAACTACACACACCAACATATCTACTACACACCATAAAGAAGTTACTAGAAAACAGACAACTACAGGTACGAACTGACAAAACACTGTCATTTTCTTTTTCCCCTGAACAAGGGCTCCCTCAGGGATGCCCGGTCTCACCGTTTCTCTACAATATATACAGCCATGACATATACAATTACAACTTACCAGACAAAAATCAAATCGACAGATCGGCAAACATATTACAATACGCAGACGACACGGCACTTATTGTACATGACAAAACTACTGAGAGAGCAGCTCAAAGACTCCAAACACTAACAAACAACACAATGACATGGTTTCATAAATGGAGACTAAAACCAAACGCGTCAAAAACCAATTTCTGCTCACAAACCACAGACTCAACGCGGGCTCCCCTACAATAACTGCAGACGGCCAAACGATGCAACCAAAAAACGACGTAAAATACCTTGTAATCACAATTGACCACAAACTTTAATTCACTAAACACATACGAAACATCAGGACAGAAACAATAAAGAGAACAAAACACTTCCGATCACTAACCTACAAAGACAGAGGAATTAGCACAAATAGCGCCACCAAAATATATAAAGCTATTTGTAGACCCTTATATCCGACATATACTCATGACCAACGGAACAGAAAGGACAAAACGTTATACACAAACAACAGAACAAATTGCACTAAGACTAATAACACGAATAAGACACCCCCAAAACAACCTTGACCCTAGACATTCTCGGATCTTTGTTGTGGGCTTGTAGACCGTTCTTATGTTGTTTCCTCAAGATCCTCCCAATTCTGTCCGTAACCCTGGGAACATAGTACAGGAAAGTTTTCAGAGTGGACTCATTTTTTTCAGCACGTCCCACTCCAGTTTTTTTTTTCAAAAAAAAAAGAAGATGCATGCCTCACGTGCTTGCGAAACGTCAAGAAGAAATTCTACCGAACGCTTGTTTCAAGGAATGGCCTCGAAAGTCTATCTCTTTTAATAAAATATTTTTTTCTTGTCATTAGAATTGGAAAGTTTATTTAATAAGGTTGTTAACCTAGAATAAGAGAATTTTCATATTTGTTTTTTATTTAGATTAAGACTATATGTATTGAACAAGGGCAGAAAGACCGACAGGTCGATAGCCTTTTTTTAGAAATAAAGATGTTTACTACTACTATTTAGTAACCAATAAAGAGGATCAAGTGACAAAATATACATAGCGTTCTGATTCATAAAAACATGTTTTGCTTATAAGTATGAGCAATAAATTAACTTCAAACAAAGATTGATGACAATTTTACTATTAAAACGTGCCAAATGGTAGGGCAATCTATTTGAATCGGATTTTTCATCCACCTAGGAGCCACTGTCGGTTTTAACTCTTAAATAATTGTACATATAGCAAATCATAATTTGTGAGTAATCAATAGCCAATGACATTTGAAAGGCAAAGAAAGTAAAAACTCGATGAAACTATACTTGCATAGTTTGTTTGAGAAACAGATAAACATTGAAGTTTGTCCTGATTACTTTTTGAACAACATTGTGCATTTTTACTTAAACGATAGCGAACTTTAGCGGATCTAGCTCCCGTTCAGATTTTATACATTTTCCACTGAAAATCAAAGGCGAAACAGTTTTAGTGTTTGCTCAAACAGCAAGCCCTTAATTTGCTTATCAGCTATGTTTCAGTTATATTACGTTATTACACTTATATTGCTGCCCTTTCAGCTCGTTAATTCAGCGCATATTGCTAATGAAACATCAAATAGAAGAGGTTTCAGTTCCATGTTATCCGAGGCAAACTCGTTTTTCCGAAGTTTTTGTTCATATATTAAAAATTTGTGAATGTTGACCCCAACCTTTTGGATTGTAAAGTGTCCAATTAAAAATTAGCTCTCTATTTTATAATCTGATAAAAATAGCAATAATTATTAATCGCTTTCATAGAGCACGGTTATCAATCTACCGTGACAACATGTCACACCTATTTTAGAGTGATTCATTGTTTTAACAAACATTAAAAAAAACTGACTCAAACACATAAAATAAAAAACAATAAAATCACATTTGATGAAACTCAGAATACATTATTCAGATACTATATTATGTCGCTTCAAGATATGTAACTCTATTCAATAACTCTATAAACCGCAAGGAATATAAATCTATAACAAATTTCCTTCAAGACATTGCCTGTGACTAACTGATTTAGTATTAGAGATTCCGAAAAATCGTTAATGTCTTCCCATCAAAACTTTTTTCTACAGATTGAATACCTTTTATTCATTCCTTTAAAGTAAATTAAATGAGTCCCATTTCCAGAATCAGAGCAATTTGTCGCTCGAAACTAATTTAGGATTGCCATTGGTTTTGCGAGGATTGAATAAGTGTTGCCAATCGAGTTCTAAACTTTAACTTTAATTGTTTTAGGAGCTTTGAAACTGCTAAGTGGAAAGTTTTATTAAAGTCGAGTATTGTATATTGCACTAAATATGACATATCGCGTTTAAATTACTTTTAGCTTGTAATATGTATTATAAAATTTTCAGTCAGTGTAAATAATAACAAAATAATCAGTTTTCACTGAGCAGTTTTGCTGCATACCTACCGTCTATCTAATCAAATTTAATTAATTATTACATTAGCGTAACATAAATTACATAACTGTAATGTATTGTGATGAATTAAAATTTTACAATAAATGGTATAAACTTTCAGTTCTTTAAAACTTAGTTTGTTTATACTTTATATTCATTTTTTTAACCTATTAATTAATCATAAAATGGAACTGCCATAATACATTTTTATGCAATATGAATGTTCGATTTAACCAAAACATTGCGATCGAAACGGTCGACAATTTAATTGCAAAATCACCATCGGTGTCATGAAAACCCGACCGCTATTAATTGGTTCAGTTAGTTTAGGACAATTCTCGACAATCTAAATAGATTGGAAATACGCATGGAAAATCGTAAATTTTTGCTGGAAATTTCAGTACTTTATAAAAAATGACGAATAATGAGAGATCTGCTATCAAGCCATCAATTATACGGGGTGTCAATTTGAAAACTTCCCACCCTTAATATCTCTCTTAAAAGTTAAAAATATGAAAAATCGGAAAGACACGTCAATTTTATTTGTAAGGGGGACACTTTAAATTAATATTTTTAGGCTTCCTGTTTCATGTCCCTAGGAGGGGTAGATGTCGCCCTTAGAATTTGAAATGGGATTTGGGATCAAGTGGCACGGTTTTAGAGGGCGTTAAAATCTCTTTTCAAAAAAAAAATATATTTTTTTTTCGATGTGCAGGGCCTTCAGTTTATCATTTAGTGTGCAGTTATTGTAATTCGCCCTTTTGACTCTCCGTAAAATGTAATTGGGAAACAATTTTAATCCATGACAACTTATAACCCAGCAATGTGACTCTGGTGAACAATAGTAAAAAAATAGTTCTATCCTTGTAATACGATGAAAACCATGAAAATTAGATGTTTCATCAGATTGTAGTAATGATAGGATTCTGGAAGGTTCCTAATTTATCATGAGGAACAATTAGCACCCTGAAGAAGGAGGTAATAAATCGCCGAAAGCTTGGTAAGCTGAAAAAGTTTTTCTTTCTTCACCACTGCCTAGACCGTATCCCCAAGAAATCTCCATATTTCAAGCAAAGGAATTATTGTTGGAAAATATTTTCATCAAGTATTTACCCTCTATAAAGGAGATATATAAAGTATTTTTAAATTGTGGGCTACAAAAGAGATGTATTATTAAGCCGAATAATATTTGAAGCGTCTCATTATCCTCCATAGACAAAACTTCCGTGAATGAGTAAAGCAGTTTTTATCTAGAGAAGATACAGAGAAGATATATACCTCATGTAGATAGAAAAATGTCTTAAATTAAAGCGTGGAAAGGCTTATTATTCTTCTAAATAATAGGCATATACTATTTATATATACCTCAGGGTTCACCACTCTTACCCCTGCTTTACAACATATATTGCCATGACATATACAACCACAACAGACAAGAGAAAGAAGGTCTAGACCAAAACGCTTACCTGCTGCAATACGCTGACGACACTACCCTTATCGCGCATGACAGAATGACCGCCAGAGCAGTGGACAAACTCCAGACACTAACAGGCACAATAACAGCATGGTTATAAAAATGGAGGCTCACACCAAATGCATCAAAAAACCGGCTGCTCCTCTCAAACCACCGAATTAAACCAGACTCTCCAAACATCACCACGGACGGTCAAATAATCAAACCCACCGACAATGTCAAATACCTAGGAATAACAATGGACAGTAAACTAAAATTTACAAAACACGTACAAAACATCAGAACAGATCTAACCAAGAGAGCAAAACACTTCCGCACACTTACTTACTAAAACAAGGGTATCAGCACCAAGACAGCAACTATCATATATAAAGCGATCTGCAGAAATCTAATTGACTACGCTCATGTTTTATTCACCAACGCTACTGACAAAACTAAACGGCATTTAAAGACAACAGAACAGATAGCACTGAGACTGATAACGAAGAACCGATACCCAGCAAACCCATTGCACAATCCATTTTTCCAAAAAAAAACCGACTACTCTACGAACGCACAAACTTGACAAGGATCTCGGAAAGACTACTCGTTTTGCAATCAAGATGGAAACACAACCCTCACAATCTCACCTTCCTGGACCCCCTCTGTTTAACAAGACCGACCAGACAAACGCGTTTCCTCTTCCCAACCTCAACCCTATTGGAGCGTCTCCAGACATAGATTGTGTAAATGTTTGTTTATTATATTAGTTATTAAGTTCCCATACAAAACTTTGTAATCAACCCAGGGTAGAAAGACCGATAGACCGATAGCCTTTTATTACTAATAAAGATGTTTACTACTACTACTACTATTTATATAGCTAATATAGTAGTAGTAGTAGTAAACATCTTTATTTCTAAAAAAGGCTATCGACCTATCGGCCTTTCTGCCCTTGTTTAATACATGTAGTCTTAATCTAAATAAAAAACAAATATGAAAATTCTCTTATTGTAGGTTAACGATATTATTAAATAAAATTTCAGTGGCAAGAAGAGATTATTTTATTGTCCACTAGTCAGTTGCGTTTGTAAGTGTTCGAGTAGCGTTAATGTAGGGAAACGGAAGCGGGATTGTCTGATTGGTCTTGTAAGACAAAGGGGATTCAGTATGGTCCAGTTGTAGGGGTTGTTTGTCCATTTTGTCTGTAGCTGTATGAGTCTTTCCGAGATCTTTGTCATGTTTGTGCGTTCGTATAGTAGTTGGGTGGGGGGGTTGTGTAGTGGGTTTTGGGGGTGTCTTATTCGTGTTATTAGTCTTAGTGCAATTTGTTCTGTTGTTTGTGTATAACGTTTTGTCCTTTCTGTTCCGTTGGTCAATATATATAGCTAATATATTATATTAGATTATTTGCAATAAGCAAAAGCAGCTGCAAAGCGATGAATGCTATTGCTGCTTTTTTAATGGTAGTATGAATTAATGTTGTATAATCTCTTCTGAGTCTCATTTTTCTATTAAGCTTAACTAACAATAAGGGCAATGAAAATTACATAGATGATTAAAGTTGGTAAATATTCTTCCTGAAACCAAGTCTTCGTATAGTAGTAGTAAACATCTTTATTTCTAAAAAAGGCTATCGACCTATCGGTCTTTCTGTCCTTGTTTAATACTAGTCTAAATAAAAAACAAAGGTGAAAATTCTCTTATTCTAGGTTAATAATCTTATTAAATAAAATTTCCAATTCTAATGACAAGAAAAAATTATTTTATTGTCCAGTAGTCAGTTGCGTTTGTAAGTGTTCGAGTAGTGTTGATGTAGGGAAGCGGAAGGGGATTCAGTATGGTCCAGTTGTAGGGGTTGTTTGTCCATTTTGTCTGTAGATGTATGAGTCTTTCCGAAATCTTTGTCATGTTTGTGCGTTCGTATAGTAGTTGGGTGGAGGGGTTGTGTAGTGGGTTTTGGGGGTGTCTTATTCGTGTTATTAGTCTTAGTGCAATTTGTTCTGTTGTTTGTGTATAACGTTTTATCCTTTCTGTTCCGTTGGTCATGAGTATATGTCCAAAGTCTAGCAAGGGTCTACAAATAGCTTTATATATTTTGGTGGCGGTGTTTGTGCTAATTCCTCTGTCTTTGTAGGTTAGTGACCGGAAGTGTTTTGTTCACTTTATTGTTTCTGCCCTGATGTTTCGTATGTGTTTATTGAATTTAAGTTTGTGGTCAATTGTGATTGCAAGGTATTTTACGTCGTTTTTTGGTTGTGTCGTTTGGCCGGCTGCAGTTATTGTAGGGGAGTCAGCGTTGAGTCTGTGGTTTGTGAGCAGAAGTTGGTTTTTTGACGCGTTTGGTGTTAGTCCCCATTTATAAAACCATGTCATTGTGTTGTTTGTTAGTGTTTGGAGTCTTTGAGCTGCTCTCTTAGTAGTTTTGTCATGTACAATAAGTGCCGTGTCGTCTGCGTATTGTAATATGTATGCCGATCTGTCGATTTGATTTTTGTCTGGTAAGTTGTAATTGTATATGTCATGGCAGTATATATTGTAGAGAAACGGTGAGAGCGGGGATCCTTAAGGGAGCCCTTGTTCAGGGGAAAAAGAAAATGACAGTGTTTTGTCAATTGTCTTCGTATATTTTATAATAATTAATAGCTTAATATTTTTTTTGTGATTAAACAGCAATAAAAAAATGTGACGGTTCCATCAAGAGGGTAACAAATATAAATCTGCAATAGCTTAATCGTCTAATAAATCTCTGTATTTTATGGGTTTTTTTTCTTCAATATTTAGCAATAAAAACTGATTGTTAGGTGAAAGGGCAACCGTTTTTACGATTACTCGAACGTAATAGCGAAACACATCAATTTTCCGATATTCCGACAAATGGCACCTCAGGGAGTCCTTATCGCGTACATTTGTCACTCAGTCTTGATATGTGAAAATACTGGTTTCATTGAAAAGTCTTGGACCCAATTTGTTATAAGAAAACATTTAAAGAACTATCTGGTTTTGTAGTTAATACATCAAGCCTTAAATTGAGATCAACAAGCGAAAACAAAATGAGAAATAAACTTCACAAAAATAACAACTGATAATATAAAAACATAAATAACATAGCACATGATAAAGCAACCATTAAGAGAATCACTAATCAAAAACACACGTGAAATAGTTAACATAATGCGAGGTTAATGCAAACCTAAAATAAACAATCAAAATATTAAAGGAAGGGAATTAAATGCACTTGTTTAAATTTTGATAAAAATGTACATAAGCTAGTATATATTAATATAATATTAATAATAGCAATGCTAATATAAAATATAATGCAAGAAGGATTTACTCAGAAAACGCTTCCAATAAGCAAAAATGGGTGGTACAATTTACACGTATTTACGTCGAAAAGAATACTTTAATTTAATCTGTTGGTGTTATTGTTTTACCTTACAATGATAGCACAATAGAAATAAATAAACATATAAAAATGGCTAGTCTAGTTAGATTTAATTCCAAGCCTGCCATCGATTATACTTGTACTAACCCATGCATTATTTAGTTTTAGCCGCTACGAAAAGCGGAAACTGACTATTAGTTTAAGTAGCTAATTACTGGAAGGAAAGTCGATTTTCAGGTGTGACTCAATGTGATTAAAAGAGTTGGAAAAGTGTCGCTAGAAAAAATCAGAACAGTAATTCTAGTTTTGACAATAATCCCAGTGGCGGTAACGATTTTCAGGGAATGACTGATTGGTAAGTATTTTTGTGTTAGTAGCAAAATAGGTTTTGTATAAAATGCACGTTTAAACAAACAACACAATGACATGGGTTTTATAAATGGAGACTAACACCAAACGCGTCAAAAAACCAACTTCTGCTCACAAACCACAGACTCAACGCTGACTCCCCTACGATAACTGCAGACGGCCAAACGACACAACCAAAAAACGACGTAAATACCTTGGAATCACAATTGACCACAAACTTAATTTCACTAAACACATACGAAACATCAGGGCAGAAACAATAAAGAGAACAAAACACTTCCGATCACTAACCTACAAAGACAGAGGAATTAGCACAAACACCGCCACCAAAATATATAAAGCTATTTGTAGACCCTTGCTAGACTTTGGACATGTACTCATGACCAACGGAACAGAAAGGACAAAACGTTATACACAAACAACAGAACAAATTGCACTAAGACTAATAACACGAATAAGACACCCCCAAAACCCACTACACAACCCCCCCACCCAACTACTATACGAACGCACAACATGACAAAGATCTCGGAAAGACTCATACAGCTACAGATAAAATGGACAAACAACCCCTACAACTGGACCATACTGAATCCCCTTTGTCTTACAAGACCAACCAGACCAATCCCGCTTTCGTTTCCCTACATTAACGCTACTTGAACACTTACAAACGCAAGGGACTAGTCGACAATAACATAATTTCGTCTTGCCACTGAAACCTTATTTATTTAATAGTATTGTTAACCTAGAATGGGAGAATTTTCATATTGGTTTTTTATTTAGATTGGGACTGCATGTATTAAACAAGGGCAGAAATACCGATAGGTCGATAGCCTTTTTTAGAAATAAAGATGTTTACTACTACTATTGTTAACCTAGAATAGGAGAATTTTCATATTTGTTTTTTATCTAG
>JAJTJO010000892.1:0-258452 GCA_024550625.1 Dendroctonus valens
AGGGGGAAAATAATTCTGTAATTTGCAGTAAAATCAGGCACAAATTCCTGCAATATTTAAAAATTCGGATTCGAAACGGTAAGGTTTGATAATTTGGCAGGGCAAGAGGAAAAATCCTCAAACTAAAGCAGGAAAGGGAGAGACTTAAACTTCTTGATATGAGAGGTCTCATGAAGATATTTCCTGTATTTACAGTAAGTGAAGCTCAAATTCCTGCAATATTAAGTAGTTGGGATTTAAAACAGGAAATGTTTGAAAAATGTGCAGGAGAAATTAAAAAATTCCTCACAGCTAAAGCAGACAGGAGGAGAGACTCAAGCCTGCAATGTGAGGATACTTACAGGAACATTTTCTGAAATTTTCAGTGAAATCAAGCTGAGATTCCCGCAATTATGCAAATAGTTGGAATTGAAAAAGGCATGATTGATAATTTGGCAGGGACAAGAGGAAAAAATTCCTCAAAGCAAAACAGGCTAGTGGAAACTCTAACTTCCTGATGTAAGTAGGTACCCGAGAGAATATTTCCTGTTATTTACAGTAAAGTGAAGTCAATTCCTGCAATTTTAAAATTTGGATTGAAACAGGAAATGTTTGATAATTTGGCAGGCAAGAGAAAAAATTCCTCAAAACTAAAGCGGAAAAGGAGGACTTAAACTTCCTTGATGTGAAGCAGGTACACGAGAGAATATTTCCGTTATTTACAGTAACTGAAAGCTCAAATTCCTGCAATTATTTAAGTAGTTGGGATTTAAAAAAGGCAAATTTGAAAATTGGCAGGAGAAGAATTAAAAATTCCTCACAGCTAAAAGACGTAGGGAGACTCAAGCTTCTGCCATGTGAAGTGATAAGTATAAGAACATTCTGAATTTTCAGTGAAATCAAGCAGATTCCCCGAATTATAAATAGTTGAGAATTGAAACAGGCAATGTTTGATAATTTGGCGGAGAACATTAAAAAAATCCTCAAGCTAAAGACGAAAGGGAGAGTTCAAGCTTCCTGAGAGTGAAGCAGGTACTCGAGAGAATATTTCCGTAATTTGCAGTAAAAAATCAGCACAATTCCTCGCAATTATTTAAAATATTCGGATTCGAAACAGGTAAGGTTTGATAATTTGGCAGGGCAAGAGGAAAAAATCCTCCAAAACTAAGCAGGAAGGAGAGACTTAAACTTCCTGATATGAAGTAGGTCTCGAAAGAAATTTCCTGTATTTACAGTAAAGTGAAGCTCAAATTCCTGCAATTATTTAAGTAGTTGGGATTTGAAACAGGAAATGTTTGAAAATTTTGCAGGAAAATTAAAAAATTCCTCAAGCTAAAGCGGAAAGGAGAGACTTCAAACGTCCTGAATGTTAGTAGGTACTACGAGAGAATTTCTGTAATTCAGTAAAAATCAGGACAATCTGCATTATTTAAAATAGTTGGGATTGAAACAGGTAAGGTTTGAAATTTGGCAGGACAAGAGGAAAAAATTCCTCAAAGCTAAAGCAGGAAGAAGAGACTTCAAACTTCTGATGTGAAGTAGGTACCGAGAGAATATTTCCTGTTAATTACAGTAAAGTGAAGCTCAAATTCCTGCCAATTGTTTAAGTAGTTGGGATTGAAATAGGCAATGTTTGATAATTTGGCAGCAAAAGAGAAAAAATTCCTCAAAGCTAAAAAGGCTAGCGATAGACTCCAAGCTTCCTCAGGTGAAGTAGGTACCCGAGAGAATATTTCTGTGTTTACAGTAAAGTGAGCTCAAAATCCTGCAATTATTAAGTAGTTGGGATTGAACAGGAAATGTTTAAAATTGGCAGGAGAAACTTAAAAAATTCCTCACAGCTAAAGCAGGAAAGGGAGAGACTTCAAGCTTCTGCAATGTGAAGCGGATACTTAGAGGACATTTCTGAAATTTTCAGTGAAATCAAGCTGAGATTCCCGCAATTATGCAAATAGTTGGAATTGAAACAGGCAATGATTGATAATTTGAGGACAAGAGGAAAAATTCCTCAAAGCTAAAAAGGCTAGTGAGAGACTCAAACTTCTTGATGGTGAAGCAGGTACCCGAGAGAATATTTCCTGTTATTTACAGTAAAGTGAAGCTCAAATTCCTGCAATATTTAAGTAGTTGGGATTTGAACAGGAAATGTTTAAAATTGGCAGGAGAAATAAAAATTCCTCCAGCTAAAGCAGGAAAGGGAGAGACTTCAAGCTTCGCAGTGTGAAGTGGATACTTAGAGAACATTTCTGAAATTTTCAGTGAAATCAAGCTGAGATTCCCGCAATTATGCAAATAGTTGGGAATTGAAACAGGCAATGATTGATAATTTGGCAGGACAAGAGAAAAAATCCTCAAAGCTAAAAAAGGCTAGTGAGAGCTCCAAACTTCCTGATGTGAATAGGATCCGAGAGAATATTTCCTGTATTTACAGTAAAGTGAAGCTCAAATTCCTGCAATTATTTAAGTAGTTGGATTTGAAACAGGAAATGTTTGAAAATTGGCAGGAGAAAATTAAAAAATCCTCAAAGCTAAAGCAGAAAGGAGAGACTTAAGCTTGCAATGTGGAATGGGTACTCAGAGAACAATCTCCTGAAATTTCAGTGAATCAAGTGAGATTCCCGCTATTATGGAAATAGTTGGAATTGAAACGGCCATGATGATAATTTTGGCAGGACAAGAAAAATTCCTCAAAGCTACAAAAGGCTAGTGAGAGACCTCCAACTTCCTGATGTGAAGTAGGTACCGAGAGAAATTTCCTGTATTTCAATAAAGTGAAGCTCAAATTCCTGCAATTATTAAGTAGTTGGGATTGAAAAAGGAAATGTTTGAAAATTTGGCAGAAGAAAATTAAAAAATTGTCACAGCTAAAGCAGAAAGGAGAGACTTCAAAACTTCTTGATGTGAAGTAGGTACCCGAAAAAATATTCCTGTTATTACAGTAAAGTGAAGCTCAAATTCCTGCAATATTTAAGTAGTTGGGATTGAAACAGAATGTTTGAAAATTTGGCAGGAGAAAATTAAAAATTCTCACAGCTAAGCAGGAAAGGGAGAGACTTCAAACTCTTGATGTGAAGTAGGTACTCGATAGGATTTTCTGTAACTACAGTAAAGTGAAGAGCAAATTCCGCATTATTTAAGTAGTTGGAATTGATGAAACAGGAATGTTTGAAAAGTGGCAGGAGAAAATTAAAAAATTCTCACAGCTGAAGAGGAAAGGGAGAGACTTCAAGCTTCAGCAATGTGGACAGTGGATACTTAGGAGAACATTTCCGAAATTTTCAGTGAAATCAGCTGAGATTCCCGCAATTATGTAAATAGTTGAGAATTGAAACAGGCAATGGTTGATAATTTGGCAGAGAACATTTTAAAAATTCTCAAGCTAAAGCAGGAAAGGGAGAGACTTCAAACTTCTGATGCGAACAGGTACTCGCGAGAATATTTCGTGTAATTTGCAGTAAAATCAGGCACAAATTCCTGCCAATATTTAAAATTTCGGATTCGAAACAGGTAGGTTTGTAATTTGGCAGGGCAAGAGGAAAAATTCCTCAAAACTAAAGCAGGAACGGGAGATACTCAAATCTTTGCCATGAAGTAGGTACCCCCTGAGAAATATTTCCGTTATTTTACAGTAAAGTGAAGTCAAATGTCCTGCAATTATTAAGTAGTTGGGATTTGAAAACAGGAATGTTTGAAAATGTGGCCAGGAGAAAATTGAAAAATTCCTCACAGCTAAAGCACGAACGGGAGAGACTTCAAGATCTTCTGCCGCCTTTTTTAGCTTGAGGAATTTTTTCTCTTGTCCTGCCAAATATCAATCATTGCCTGTTTCATTCCCAAACTATTTGCATAATTGCGGGAATCTCAGCTTGATTTCACTGAAAATTTCAGAAAATGTTCCTGTAAGTATCCACTTCACAGTGCAGAAGCTTGAAGTCTCTCCCTTTCGTGCTTTAGCTGTGAGGAATTTTTTCTCTTGTCCTGCCAAATTATCAATCATTGCCTGTTTCAATTCCCAACTATTTGCATAATTGCGGGAATCTCTGCTTGATTTCACTAAAAATTTCAGAAAATGTTCCTGTAAGTATCCAATTCACATTGCAGGAGCTTGATGTCTCTCCCTTTCGTGCTTTAGCTGTGAGGAATTTTTTAATTTTCTCCCGCCAAATTTTCAAAACATGTCCTGTTTTAAATCCGAACTACTTAAATAATTGCAGGGAATTTGAGCTTCACTTTACTGTAAATAATATGAAATATTCTCTCGGGTACCTACTTCACATCAAGGAAGTTTGAAGTCTCTCACTAGCCTTTTTAGCTTTGAGGAATTTTTCTCTTGTCCTGCCAAATTATCAATCATTGCCTGTTTTCAATTCCCAACTATTTGCATAATTGCGGGAATCTCAGCTTGATTTCACTGAAAAATTTCAGGAAATGTTCTCCCTACGTATCCACTACACATTGCTGAAAGCTTGAGGTCTCTCCCTTTCGTGCTTTAGCTGTGAGGAATTTTTTCTCTTGTCCTGCCAAATTATCAATCATTGCCTGTTTCAATTCCCAACTATTTGCATAATTGCGGGAATCTCTGCTTGATTTCACTGAAAATTTCAGAAAATGTTCCCGTAAGTATCCACTTCACATTGCAGAAGCTTGAAGTATCTCCCTTTCGTGCTTTAGCTGTGAGGAATTTTTTCTCTTGTCCTGCCAAATTATCAATCATTGCCTGTTTCAATTCCCAACTATTTGCATAATTGCGGGAATCTCATCTTGATTTCACTGAACATTTCAGAAAATGTTTCCGTAAGTATCCGCTTCACATTGCAGAAGCTTGAAGTCTCTCCCTTTCGTGCTTTAGCTTTGAGGAATTTTTTAATTTTCTCCCGCCAAATTTTCAAACATGTCCTGTTTTAAATCCGAACTACTTAAATAAGTGCAGGAATTTGAGCTTCACTTTACTGTAAATAACAGGAAATATTCTCTCGGGTACCCGCTTCACATCAAAAAAGTTTGAAGTCTCTCCCTTTCCTGCTTTAGTTTTGAGGAATTTTTTCCTCTTGCCCTGCCAAATTATCAAACCTTACCTGTTTCAATTCACAACTATTTGCATAATTGCGGGAATCTCAGCTTGATTTCACTGAAAATTTCAGAAAATGTTCCTGTAAGTATCCACTTCACAGTGCAGAAGCTTGAAGTCTCTCCCTTTCGTGCTTTAGCTGTGAGGAATTTTTTCTCTTGTCCTGCCAAATTATCAATCATTGCCTGTTTCAATTCCCAACTATTTGCATAATTGCGGGAATCTCATCTTGATTTCACTGAACATTTCAGAAAATGTTTCCGTAAGTATCCGCTTCACATTGCAGAAGCTTGAAGTATCTCCCTTTCGTGCTTTAGCTGTGAGAAATTTTTTAATTTTCTCCTGCCAAATTTTCAAACATTTCCTGTTTTAAATCCCAACTACTTAAATAATTCCAGGAATTTGAGCTTCACTTTACTGTAAATAACAGGAAATAGTCTTGTCGGGACCTGCTTCACATCAAGGAAGTTTGAAGTCTCTCACTAGCCTTTTTTAGCTTTGAGGAATTTTTCTCTTGTTCTGCTCTGCCAAATTATCAATCATTGCCTGTTTCAATTCCCAACTATTTGCATAATTGCGGGAATCTCAGCTTGATTTCACTGAAAATTTCAGAAAATGTTCCTGTAGGTATCCACTTCACAGTGCAGAAGCTTGAAGTCTCTCCCTTTCGTGCTTTAGCTGTGAGGAATTTTTTCTCTTGTCCTGCCAAATTATCAATCATTGCCTGTTTCAATTCCCAACTATTTGCATAATTGCGGGAATCTCATCTTGATTTCACTGAACATTTCAGAAAATGTTTCCGTAAGTATCCGATTCACATTTGCAGAAGCTTGAAGTCTCTCCCTTTCGTGCTTTAGCTGTGAGGAATTTTTTAATTTTCTCCTGCCAAATTTTCAAACATTACCTGTTTCAAATCCCAACTACTTAAATAATTGCAGGAATTTGAGCTTCACTTTACTGTAAATAACAGGAAATATTCTCTCGGGTACCCGCTTCACATCAAAAAAGTTTGAAGTCTCTCCCTTTCCTGCTTTAGTTTTGAGGAATTTTTTCCTCTTGCCCTGCCAAATTATCAAACCTTACCTGTTTCAATTCACAACTATTTGCATAATTGCGGGAATCTCAGCTTGATTTCACTGAAAATTTCAGCAAATGTTCCTGTAAGTATCCACTTCACATTGCAGAAGCTTGAAGTATCTCCCTTTCGTGCTTTAGCTGTGAGAAATTTTTTAATTTTCTCCTGCCAAATTTTCAAACATTTCCTGTTTTAAATCCCAACTACTTAAATAATTCCAGGAATTTGAGCTTCACTTTACTGTAAATAACAGGAAATAGTCTCTCGGGAACCTGCTTCACATCAAGGAAGTTTGAAGTCTCTGCCTTTCCTGCTTTAGTTTTGAGGATTTTTTTCCTCTTGCCCTGCCAAATTATCAAACCTTACCTGTTTCGAATCCGAAATTTTTAAATAATTGCAGGAATTTGTGCCTGATTTTACTGCAAATTACAGAAAATATTCTCTCCAGTACCTGCTTCACATCAAGGAAGTTTGAAGTCTCTCCCTTTCCTGCTTTAGTTTTGAGGAATTTTTTTCTCTTGTGCTGCCAAATATCAAACATTGCCTGTTTCAAATCCCAACTATTTACATAATTGCGGGAATTTGAGCTTCACTTTACTGTAAATAACAGGAAATATTCTCTCGGGTACCTACTTCACATCAAGGAAGTTTGAAGTCTCTCACTAGCCTTTTTTAGCTTTGAGGAATTTTTTCTCTTGTCCTGCCAAATTATCAATCATTGCCTGTTTCAATTCCCAACTATTTGCATAATTGCGGGAATCTCTGCTTGATTTCACTAAAAATTTCAGAAAATGTTCCTGTAAGTATCCAATTCACATTGCAGGAGCTTGATGTCTCTCCCTTTCGTGCTTTAGCTGTGAGGAATTTTTTAATTTTCTCCTGCCAAATTTTCAAACATTACCTGTTTCAAATCCCAACTACTTAAATAATTGCAGGAATTTGAGCTTCACTTTACTGTAAATAATATGAAATATTCTCTCGGGTACCTACTTCACATCAAGGAAGTTTGAAGTCTCTCACTAGCCTTTTTTAGCTTTGAGGAATTTTTTCTCTTGTCCTGCCAAATTATCAATCATTGCCTGTTTCAATTCCCAACTATTTGCATAATTGCGGGAATCTCATCTTGATTTCACTGAACATTTCAGAAAATGTTTCCGTAAGTATCCGCTTCACATTGCAGAAGCTTGATGTCTCTCCCTTTCGTGCTTTAGCTGTGAGGAATTTTTTAATTTTCTCCCGCCAAATTTTCAAACATGTCCTGTTTTAAATCCGAACTACTTAAATAATTGCAGGAATTTGAGCTTCACTTTACTGTAAATAACAGGAAATATTCTCTCGGGTACCCGCTTCACATCAAAAAAGTTTGAAGTCTCTCCCTTTCCTGCTTTAGTTTTGAGGAATTTTTTCCTCTTGCCCTGCCAAATTATCAAACCTTACCTGTTTCAATTCACAACTATTTGCATAATTGCGGGAATCTCAGCTTGATTTCACTGAAAATTTCAGAAAATGTTTCCGTAAGTATCCACTTCACATTGCAGAAGCTTGAAGTATCTCCCTTTCGTGCTTTAGCTGTGAGAAATTTTTTAATTTTCTCCTGCCAAATTTTCAAACATTTCCTGTTTTAAATCCCAACTACTTAAATAATTCCAGGAATTTGAGCTTCACTTTACTGTAAATAACAGGAAATAGTCTCTCGGGAACCTGCTTCACATCAAGGAAGTTTGAAGTCTCTGCCTTTCCTGCTTTAGTTTTGAGGATTTTTTTCCTCTTGCCCTGCCAAATTATCAAACCTTACCTGTTTCGAATCCGAAATTTTTAAATAATTGCAGGAATTTGTGCCTGATTTTACTGCAAATTACAGAAAATATTCTCTCCAGTACCTGCTTCACATCAAGGAAGTTTGAAGTCTCTCACTAGCCTTTTTTAGCTTTGAGGAATTTTTTCTCTTGTCCTGCCAAATTATCAATCATTGCCTGTTTCAATTCCCAACTATTTGCATAATTGCGGGAATCTCATCTTGATTTCACTGAACATTTCAGAAAATGTTTCCGTAAGTATCCGCTTCACATTGCAGAAGCTTGAAGTCTCTCCCTTTCGTGCTTTAGCTGTGAGGAATTTTTTAATTTTCTCCCGCCAAATTTTCAAACATTTCCTGTTTTAAATCCCAACTACTTAAATAATTGCAGGAATTTGAGCTTCACTTTACTGTAAATAACAGGAAATATTCTCTCGGGTACCTACTTCACATCAAGGAAGTTTGGAGTCTCTCACTAGCCTTTTTTAGCTTTGAGGAATTTTTTCTCTTGTCCTGCCAAATTATCAATCATTGCCTGTTTCAATTCACAACTATTTGCATAATTGCGGGAATCTCAGCTTGATTTCACTGAAAATTTCAGAAAATGTTCTGTAAGTATCCCCTTCACATTGCAGAAGCTTGAAGTCTCTCCCTTTCGTGCTTTAGCTGTGAGAAATTTTTTAATTTTCTCCTGCCAAATTTTCAAACATTTCCTGTTTTAAATCCCAACTACTTAAATAATTCCAGGAATTTGAGCTTCACTTTACTGTAAATAACAGGAAATAGTCTCTCGGGAACCTGCTTCACATCAAGGAAGTTTGAAGTCTCTCCCTTTCCTGCTTTAGTTTTGAGGATTTTTTTCCTCTTGCCCTGCCAAATTATCAAACCTTACCTGTTTCGAATCCGAAATTTTTAAATAATTGCAGGAATTTGTGCCTGATTTTACTGCAAATTACAGAAAATATTCTCTCGAGTACCTGCTTCACATCAAGGAAGTTTGAAGTCTCTCCCTTTCCTGCTTTAGTTTTGAGGAATTTTTTTCTCTTGTGCTGCCAAATATCAAACATTGCCTGTTTCAAATCCCAACTATTTACATAATTGCGGGAATTTGAGCTTCACTTTACTGTAAATAACAGGAAATATTCTCTCGGGTACCTACTTCACATCAAGGAAGTTTGGAGTCTCTCACTAGCCTTTTTTAGCTTTGAGGAATTTTTTCTCTTGTCCTGCCAAATTATCAATCATTGCCTGTTTCAATTCACAACTATTTGCATAATTGCGGGAATCTCAGCTTGATTTCACTGAACATTTCAGAAAATGTTTCCGTAAGTATCCGCTTCACATTGCAGAAGCTTGAAGTCTCTCCCTTTCGTGCTTTAGCTGTGAGGAATTTTTTAATTTTCTCCCGCCAAATTTTCAAACATTTCCTGTTTTAAATCCCAACTACTTAAATAATTGCAGGAATTTGAGCTTCACTTTACTGTAAATAACAGGAAATATTCTCTCGGGTACCTACTTCACATCAAGGAAGTTTGGAGTCTCTCACTAGCCTTTTTTAGCTTTGAGGAATTTTTTCTCTTGTCCTGCCAAATTATCAATCATTGCCTGTTTCAATTCACAACTATTTGCATAATTGCGGGAATCTCATCTTGATTTCACTGAACATTTCAGAAAATGTTTCCGTAAGTATCCGCTTCACATTGCAGAAGCTTGAAGTCTCTCCCTTTCGTGCTTTAGCTGTGAGGAATTTTTTAATTTTCTCCCGCCAAATTTTCAAACATTTCCTGTTTTAAATCCCAACTACTTAAATAATTGCAGGAATTTGAGCTTCACTTTACTGTAAATAACAGGAAATATTCTCTCGGACACCCGCTTCACATCAAAAAAGTTTGAAGTCTCTCCCTTTCCTGCTTTAGTTTTGAGGAATTTTTTCCTCTTGCCCTGCCAAATTATCAAACCTTACCTGTTTCAATTCACAACTATTTGCATAATTGCGGGAATCTCAGCTTGATTTCACTGAAAATCTCAGAAAATGTTCTTGTAAGTATCCACTTCACAGTGCAGGAGCTTGATGTCTCTCCCTTTCGTGCTTTAGCTGTGAGGAATTTTTTAATTTTCTCCTGCCAAATTTTCAAACATTTCCTGTTTCAAATCCCAACTACTTAAATAATTGCAGGGATTTGAGCTTCACATTCCTGTAAATAACAGGAAATAGTCTCTCGGGAACCTGCTTCACATCAAGGAAGTTTGAAGTCTCTCCCTTTCCTGCTTTAGTTTTGAGGAATTTTTTTCTCTTGTGCTGCCAAATATCAAACATTGCCTGTTTCAAATCCCAACTATTTACATAATTGCGGGAATTTGAGCTTCACTTTACTGTAAATAACAGGAAATATTCTCTCGGGTACCTACTTCACATCAAGGAAGTTTGGAGTCTCTCACTAGCCTTTTTTAGCTTTGAGGAATTTTTTCTCTTGTCCTGCCAAATTATCATCATTGCCTGTTTCAATTCATCACTATTTGCATAATTGCGGGAATCTCAGCTTGATTTCACTGAAAATTTCAGAAAATGTTCCTGTAAGTATCCGCTTCACATTGCAGAAGCTTGAAGTCTCTCCCTTTCGTGCTTTAGCTGTGAGGATTTTTTTCTCTTGTCCTGCCAAATTATCAATCATTGCCTGTTTCAATTCATCACTATTTGCATAATTGCGGGAATCTCAGCTTGATTTCACTGAAAATTTCAGAAAATGTTCCTGTAAGTATCCCCTTCACATTGCAGAAGCTTCAGTTCTCTCCCTTTCGTGCTTTAGCTGTGAGAAATTTTTTAATTTTCTCCTGCCAAATTTTCAAACATTTCCTGTTTTAAATCCCAACTACTTAAATAATTCCAGGAATTTGAGCTTCACTTTACTGTAAATAACAGGAAATATTCTCTCGGGTACCCGCTTCACATCAAAAAAGTTTGAAGTCTCTCCCTTTCCTGCTTTAGTTTTGAGGAATTTTTTTCTCTTGTGCTGCCAAATATCAAACATTGCCTGTTTCAAATCCCAACTATTTACATAATTGCGGGAATTTGAGCTTCACTTTACTGTAAATAACAGGAAATATTCTCTCGGGTACCTACTTCACATCAAGGAAGTTTGGAGTCTCTCACTAGCCTTTTTTAGCTTTGAGGAATTTTTAATTTTATCCTGCCAAATTATCAATCATTGCCTGTTTCAATTCCCAACTATTTGCATAATTGCGGGAATCTCAGCTTGACTTCACTGAACATTTCAGAAAATGTTTCCGTAAGTATCCGCTGCACATTGCAGAAGCTTGAAGTCTCTCCCTTTCGTGCTTTAGCTGTGAGGAATTTTTTAATTTTCTCCTGCCAAATTTTCAAACATTACCTGTTTCAAATCCCAACTACTTAAATAATTGCAGGAATTTGAGCTTCACTTTACTGTAAATAACAGGAAATATTCTCTCGGGTGCCTACTTCACATCAAGGAAGTTTGGAGTCTCTCACTAGCCTTTTTTAGCTTTGAGGAATTTTTTCTCTTGTCCTGCCAAATTATCAATCATTGCCTGTTTCAATTCACAACTATTTGCATAATTGCGGGAATCTCACCTTGATTTCACTGAAAATTTCAGAAAATGTTCCTGTAAGTATCCACTTCACATGGCAGAAGCTTGAAATCTCTCCCTTTCGTGCTTTAGCTGTGAGGAATTTTTTAATTTTCTCCTGCCAAATTTTCAAACATTTCCTGTTTCAAATCCCAACTACTTAAATAATTGCAGGAATTTGAGCTTCACTTTCCTGTAAATAACAGCAAATATTCTCTCGGGTACCTACTTCACATCAAGAAAGTTTGGAGTCTCTCACTAGCCTTTTTTAGCTTTGAGGAATTTTTTCTCTTGTCCTGCCAAATTATCAATCATTGCCTGTTTCAATTCCCAACTATTTGCATAATTGCGGGAATCTCAGCTTGATTTCACTGAACATTTCAGAAAATGTTTCCGTAAGTATCCGCTTCACATTGCAGAAGCTTGAAGTCTCTCCCTTTCGTGCTTTAGCTGTGAGGAATTTTTTAATTTTCTCCTGCCAAATTTTCAAACATTACCTGTTTCAAATCCCAACTACTTAAATAATTGCAGGAATTTGAGCTTCACTTTACTGTAAATAACAGGAAATATTCTCTCGGGTACCCGCTTCACATCAAAAAAGTTTGAAGTCTCTCCCTTTCCTGCTTTAGATTTGAGGAATTTTTTCCTCTTGCCCTGCCAAATTATCAAACCTTACCTGTTTCAATTCACAACTATTTGCATAATTGCGGGAATCTCAGCTTCCTTTCACTGAAAATTTCAGAAAATGTTCTTGTAAGTATCCGCTTCACATTGCAGAAGCTTGAAGTCTCTTCCTTTCGTGCTTTAGCTGTGAGGAATTTTTTAATTTTCTCCTGCCAAATTTTCAAACATTACCTGTTTCAAATCTCAACTACTTAAATAATTGCAGGAATTTGAGCTTCACTTTACTGTAAATAACAGGAAATATTCTCTCGGGTACCTACTTCACACCAAGGAAGTTTGGAGTCTCTCACTAGCCTTTTTTAGCTTTGAGGAATTTTTTCTCTTGTCCTGCCAAATTATCAATCATTGCCTATTTCAATTCACAACTATTTGCATAATTGCGGGAATCTCACCTTGATTTCACTGAAAATTTCAGAAAATGTTCCTGTAAGTATCCACTTCACATTGCAGAAGCTTGAAGTCTCTCCCTTTCGTGCTTTAGCTGTGAGGAATTTTTTAATTTTCTCCTGCCAAATTTTCAAACATTTCCTGTTTCAAATCCCAACTACTTAAATAATTGCAGGAATTTGAGCTTCACTTTACTGTAAATAACAGGAAATATTCTCTCGGGTACCTACTTCACATCAAGGAAGTTTGGAGTCTCTCACTAGCCTTTTTTAACTTTGAGGAATTTTTTCTCTTGTCCTGCCAAATTATCAATCATTGCCTGTTTCAATTCACAACTATTTGCATAATTGCGGGAATCTCAGCTTGATTTCACTGAAAATTTCAGAAAATGTTCCTGTAAGTATCCACTTCACATTGCAGAAGCTTGAAGTCTCTCCCTTTCGTGCTTTAGCTGTGAGGAATTTTTTAATTTTCTCCTGCCAAATTTTCAAACATTACCTGTTTCAAATCCCAACTACTTAAATAATTGCAGGAATTTGGGCTTCACTTTACTGTAAATAACAGGAAATATTCTCTCGGGTACCTACTTCACATCAAGGAAGTTTGGAGTCTCTCACTAGCCTTTTTTAGCTTTGAGGAATTTTTTCTCTTGTCCTGCCAAATTATCAATCATTGCCTGTTTCAATTCACAACTATTTGCATAATTGCGGGAATCTCACCTTAATTTCACTGAAAATTTCAGAAAATGTTCCTGTAAGTATCCACTTCACACAGCAGAAGATTGAAGTCTCTCCCTTTCGTGCTTTAGCTGTGAGGAATTTTTTAATTTTCTCCCGCCAAATTTTCAAACATTTCCTGTTTTAAATCCCAACTACTTAAATAATTGCAGGAATTTGAGCTTCACTTTACTGTAAATAACAGGAAATATTCTCTCGGGTACCCGCTTCACATCAAAAAAGCTTGAAGTCTCTCCCTTTCCTGCTTTAATTTTGAGGAATTTTTTCCTCTTGCCCTGCCAAATTATCAAACCTTACCTGTTTCAATTCACAACTATTTGCATAATTGCGGGAATCTCAGCTTCATTTCACTGAAAATTTCAGAAAATGTTCTTGTAAGTATCCCCTTCACATTGCAGAAGCTTGAAGTTTCTGCCTTTCGTGCTTTAGCTGTGAGAAATTTTTTAATTTTCTCCTGCCAAATTTTCAAACATTTCCTGTTTTAAATCCCAACTACTTAAATAATTCCAGGAATTTGAGCTTCACTTTACTGTAAATAACAGGAAATAGTCTCTCGGGAACCTGCTTCACATCAAGGAAGTTTGAAGTCTCTCCCTTTCCTGCTTTAGTTTTGAGGATTTTTTTCCTCTTGCCCTGCCAAATTATCAAACCTTACCTGTTTCGAATCCGAAATTTTTAAATAATTGCAGGAATTTGTGCCTGATTTTACTGCAAATTACAGAAAATATTCTCTAGTGTACCTGCTTCACATCAAGGAAGTTTGAAGTCTCTCCCTTTCCTGCTTTAGTTTTGAGGAATTTTTTCTCTTGTCCTGCCAAATTATCAATCATTGCCTGTTTCAATTCCCAACTATTTGCATAATTGCGGGAATCTGAGCTTGATTTCATCGAAAATTTCAGAAAATGTTCTTGTAAGTATCCACTTCACAGTGCAGAAACTTGAAGTCTCTCCTTTTCGTGCTTTAGCTGTGAGGAATTTTTTCTCTTGTCCTGCCAAATTATCAATCATTGCCTGTTTCAATTCCCAACTATTTGCATAATTGCGGGAATCTCAGCTTGATTTCACTGAACATTTCAGAAAATGTTTCCGTAAGTATCCGCTTCACATTGCAGAAGCCTGAAGTCTCTCCCTTTCGTGCTTTAGCTGTGAGGAATTTTTTAATTTTCTCCTGCCAAATTTTCAAACATTACCTGTTTCAAATCCCAACTACTTAAATAATTGCAGGAATTTGGGCTTCACTTTACTGTAAATAACAGGAAATATTCTCTCGGGTACCTACTTCACATCAAGGAAGTTTGGAGTCTCTCACTAGCCTTTTTTAGCTTTGAGGAATTTTTTCTCTTGTCCTGCCAAATTATCAATCATTGCCTGTTTCAATTCACAACTATTTGCATAATTGCGGGAATCTCACCTTAATTTCACTGAAAATTTCAGAAAATGTTCCTGTAAGTATCCACTTCACATTGCAGAAGATTGAAGTCTCTCCCTTTCGTGCTTTAGCCGTGAGGAATTTTTTAATTTTCTCCCGCCAAATTTTCAAACATTTCCTGTTTTAAATCCCAACTACTTAAATAATTGCAGGAATTTGAGCTTCACTTTACTGTAAATAACAGGAAATATTCTCTCGGGTACCCGCTTCACATCAAAAAAGCTTGAAGTCTCTCCCTTTCCTGCTTTAATTTTGAGGAATTTTTTCCCTCTTGCCCTGCCAAATTATCAAACCTTACCTGTTTCAATTCACAACTATTTGCATAATTGCGGGAATCTCAGCTTGATTTCACTGAAAATTTCAGAAAATGTTCTTGTAAGTATCCCCTTCACATTGCAGAAGCTTGAAGTCTCTCCCTTTCGTGCTTTAGCTGTGAGAAATTTTTTAATTTTCTCCTGCCAAATTTTCAAACATTTCCTGTTTTAAATCCCAACTACTTAAATAATTCCAGGAATTTGAGCTTCACTTTACTGTAAATAACAGGAAATAGTCTCTCGGGAACCTGCTTCACATCAAGGAAGTTTGAAGTCTCTCCCTTTCCTGCTTTAGTTTTGAGGATTTTTTTCCTCTTGCCCTGCCAAATTATCAAACCTTACCTGTTTCGAATCCGAAATTTTTAAATAATTGCAGGAATTTGTGCCTGATTTTACTGCAAATTACAGAAAATATTCTCTAGTGTACCTGCTTCACATCAAGGAAGTTTGAAGTCTCTCCCTTTCCTGCTTTAGTTTTGAGGATTTTTTTCCTCTTGCCCTGCCAAATTATCAAACCTTACCTGTTTCAATTCACAACTATTTGCATAATTGCGGGAATCTCAGCTTGATTTCACTGAAAATTTCAGAAAATGTTCTTGTAAGTATCCACTTCACATTGCAGAAGCTTGAAGTCTCTCCCTTTCGTGCTTTAGCTGTGAGGATTTTTTTCTCTTGTCCTGCCAAATTATCAATCATTGCCTGTTTCAATTCCCAACTATTTGCATAATTGCGGGAATCTCAGCTTGATTTCACTGAACATTTCAGAAAATGTTTCCGTAAGTATCCGCTTCACATTGCAGAAGCTTGAAGTCTCTCCCTTTCGTGGTTTAGCTGTGAGGATTTTTTAATTTTCTCCTGCCAAATTTTCAAACATTACCTGTTTCAAATCCCAACTACTTAAATAATTGCAGGAATTTGAGCTTCACTTTACTGTAAATAACAGGAAATATTCTCTCGGGTACCTGCTTCACATCAAGAAAGTTTGAAGTCTCTCCCTTTCCTGCTTTAGTTTTGAGGAATTTTTTCCTCTTGCCCTGCCAAATTATCAAACATTTCCTGTTTCAAATCCCAACTACTTAAATAATTGCAGGAATTTGAGCTTCACTTTACTGTAAATAACAGTAAATATTCTCTCGGGTACCTACTTCACATCAAGGAAGTTTGGAGTCTCTCACTAGCCTTTTTTAGCTTTGAGGAATTTTTTCTCTTGTCCTGCCAAATTATCAATCATTGCCTGTTTCAATTCCCAACTATTTGCATAATTGCGGGAATCTCAGCTTGATTTCACTGAAAATTTCAGAAAATGTTCTTGTACGTATCCACTTCACATTGCAGAAGCTTGAAGTCTCTCCCTTTCGTGCTTTAGCTGTGAGGAATTTTTTAATTTTCTCCCGCCAAATTTTCAAACATTTCCTGTTTTAAATCCCAACTACTTAAATAATTGCAGGAATTTGAGCTTCACTTTACTGTAAATAACAGGAAATATTCTCTCGGGTACCTGCTTCACATCAAGAAAGTTTGAAGTCTCTCCCTTTCCTGCTTTAGCTTTGAGGAATTTTTTAATTTTCTCCTGCCACATTTTCAAACATTTCCTGTTTCAAATCCCAACTACTTAAATAATTGCAGGAATTTGAGCTTCACTTTACTGTAAAATACAGGAAACATTCTCTCGAGTACCTACTTCACATCAAGGAAGTTTGAAGTCTCTCCCTTTCCTCCTTTAGTTTTGAGGAATTTTTTCCTCTTGCCCTGCCAAATTATCAATCTTTGCCTGTTTCAATTCCCAACTATTTGCATAATTGCGGGAATGTCAGCTTGATTTCACTGAAAATTTCAGAAAATGTTCCTGTAAGTATCCAATTCACACTGCAGAAGCTTGAAGTGTCTTCCTTTCGTGCTTTAGCTGTGACGAATTTTTTAATTTTCTCCTGCCAAATTTTCAATCATTTCCTGTTTCAAATCCCAACTACTTAAATAATTGCAGGAATTTGAGCTTCACTTTACTGTAAATAACAGGAAATATTCTCTCGGGTACCAACTTCACATCAAGGAAGTTTGGAGTCTCTCACTAGCCTTTTTTAGCTTTGAGGAATTTTTTCTCTTGTCCTGCCAAATTATCAATCATTGCCTGTTTCAATTCACAACTATTTGCATAATTGCGGGAATTTCACCTTGATTTCACTGAAAATTTTAGAAAATGTTCTTGTAAGTATCCACTTCACATTGCAGAAGCTTGAAGTCTTTCCCTTTCGTGCTTTAGCTGTGAGGAATTTTTTAATTTTCTCCCGCCAAATTTTCAAACATGTCCTGTTTTAAATCCCAACTACTTAAATAATTGCAGGAATTTGAGCTTCACTTTACTGTAAATAACAGGAAATATTCTCTCGGGTACCTGCTTCACATCAAAAAAGTTTGAAGTCTCTCCCTTTCCTGCTTTAGTTTTGAGGAATTTTTTCCTCTTGCCCTGCCAAATTATCAAACCTTACCTGTTTCAATTCACAACTATTTGCATAATTGCGGGAATCTCAGCTTGATTTCACTGAAAATTTCAGAAAATGTTCTTGTAAGTATCCACTTCACAGTGCAGAAGCTTGAAGTCTCTCCCTTTCGTGCTTTAGCTGTGAGGAATTTTTTCTCTTGTCCTGCCAAATTATCAATCATTGCCTGTTTCAATTCCCAACTATTTGCATAATTGCGGGAATCTCAGCTTGATTTCACTGAACATTTCAGAAAATGTTCCCGTAGGTATCCACTTCACATTGCAGAAGCTTGAAGTCTCTCCCTTTCGTGCTTTAGCTGTGAGGAATTTTTTAATTTTCTCCTGCCAAATTTTCAAACATTACCTGTTTCAAATCTCAACTACTTAAATAATTGCAGGAATTTGAGCTTCACTTTACTGTAAATAACAGGAAATATTCTCTCGGGTACCTGCTTCACATCAAGGAAGTTTGAAGTCTCTCCCTTTCCTGCTTTAGCTTTGAGGAATTTTTTAATTTTCTCCTGCCACATTTTCAAACATTTCCTGTTTCAAATCCCAATTATTTAAAAAAATTTGAGGAATTTGAGCTTCACTTTACTGTAAAATACAGGAAATATTCTCTCGAGTACCTACTTCACATCAAGGAAGTTTGAAGTCTCTCCCTTTCCTCCTTTAGTTTTGAGGAATTTTTTCTCTTGTCCTGCCAAATTATCAATCATTGCCTGTTTCAATTCCCAACTATTTGCATAATTGCGGGAATCTCAGCTTGATTTCACTGAAAATTTCACAAAATGTTCCCGTAGGTATCCACTTCACATTGCAGAAGCTTGAAGTCTCTCCCTTTCGTGCTTTAGCTGTGAGGAATTTTTTAATTTTCTCCTGCCAAATTTTCAAACATTACCTGTTTCAAATCCCAACTACTTAAATAATTGCAGGAATTTGAGCTTCACTTTACTGTAAATAACAGGAAATATTCTCTCGGGTACCTACTTCACATCAAGGAAGCTTGGAGTCTCTCTCTAGCCTTTTTTAGCTTTGAGGAATTTTTTCTCTGGTCCTGCCAAATTATCAATCATTGCCTGTTTCAATTCACAACTATTTGCATAATTGCGGGAATCTCAGCTTGATTTCACTGAAAATTTCAGAAACTGTTCTTGTAAGTATCCACTTCACATTGCAGAAGCTTGAAGTCTCTCCCTTTCGTGCTTTAGCTGTGAGGAATTTTTTAATTTTCTCCCGCCAAATTTTCAAACATTTCCTGTTTTAAATCCCAACTACTTAAATAATTGCAGGAATTTGAGCTTCACTTTACTGTAAATAACAGGAAATATTCTCTCGGGTACCTGCTTCACATTAAGAAAGTTTGAAGCCTCTCCCTTTCCTGCTTTAGCTTTGAGGAATTTTTTAATTTTCTCCTGCCACATTTTCAAACATTTCCTGTTTCAAATCCCAACTACTTAAATAATTGCAGGAATTTGAGCTTCACTTTACTGTAAAATACAGGAAATATTCTCTCGAGTACCTCCTTCACATCAAGGAAGTTTGAAGTCTCTCCCTTTCCTGCTTTAGTTTTGAGGAATTTTTTCCTCTTGCCCTGCCAAATTATCAATCTTTGCCTGTTTCAATTCCCAACTATTTGCATAATTGCGGGAATCTCAGCTTGATTTCACTGAAAATTTCAGAAAATGTTCCTGTAAGTATCCAATTCACACTGCAGAAGCTTGAAGTCTCTCCCTTTCGTGCTTTAGCTGTGAGGAATTTTTTAATTTTCTCCTGCCAAATTTTCAAACATTTCCTGTTTCAAATCCCAACTACTTAAATAATTGCAGGAATTTGAGCTTCACTTTACTGTAAATAACAGGAAATATTCTCTCGGGTACCTGCTTCACATCAAGAAAGTTTGAAGTCTCTCCCTTTCCTGCTTTAGTTTTGAGGAATTTTTTCCTCTTGCCCTGCCAAATTATCAAACCTTACCTGTTTCAATTCACAACTATTTGCATAATTGCGGGAATCTCAGCTTGATTTCACTGAAAATTTCAGAAAATGTTCTTGTAAGTATCCACTTCACAGTGCAGAAGCTTGAAGTCTCTCCCTTTCGTGCTTTAGCTGTGAGGAATTTTTTCTCTTGTCCTGCCAAATTATCAATCATTGCCTGTTTCAATTCCCAACTATTTGCATAATTGCGGGAATCTCAGCTTGATTTCACTGAACATTTCAGAAAATGTTCCCGTAAGTATCCACTTCACATTGCAGAAGCTTGAAGTCTCTCCCTTTCGTGCTTTAGCTGTGAGGAATTTTTTAATTTTCTCCTGCCAAATTTTCAAACATTACCTGTTTCAAATCTCAACTACTTAAATAATTGCAGGAATTTGAGCTTCACTTTACTGTAAATAACAGGAAATATTCTCTCGAGTACCTGCTTCACATCAAGGAAGTTTGAAGTCTCTCCCTTTCCTGCTTTAGCTTTGGGATTTTTTAAATTTTCTCCTGCCAAATTTTCAAACATTGCCTGTTTCAAATCACAACTACTTAAATAATTGCAGGAATTTGAGCTTCACTTTACTGTAAATAACAGTAAATATTCTCTCGGGTACCTACTTCACATCCAGGAAGTTTGGAGTCTCTCACTAGCCTTTTTTAGCTTTGAGGAATTTTTTCTCTTGTCCTGCCAAATTATCAATCATTGCCTGTTTCAATTCCCAACTATTTGCATAATTGCGGGAATCTCAGCTTGATTTCACTGAAAATTTCAGAAAATGTTCTTGTAAGTACCCACTTCACAGTGCAGAAGCTTGAAGTCTCTCCCTTTCGTGCTTTAGCTGTGAGGAATTTTTTCTCTTGTCCTGCCAAATTATCAATCATTGCCTGTTTCAATTCCCAACTATTTGCATAATTGCGGGAATCTCAGCTTGATTTCACTGAACATTTCATAAAATGTTCCCGTAAGTATCCACTTCACATTGCAGAAGCTTGAAGTCTCTCCCTTTCGTGCTTTAGCTGTGAGGAATTTTTTAATTTTCTCCTGCCAAATTTTCAAACATTACCTGTTTCAAATCCCAACTACTTAAATAATTGCAGGAATTTGAGCTTCACTTTACTGTAAATAACAGGAAATATTCTCTCGGGTACCTACTTCACATCAAGGAAGCTTGGAGTCTCTCTCTAGCCTCTTTTAGCTTTGAGGAATTTTTTCTCTTGTCCTGCCAAATTATCAATCATTGCCTGTTTCAATTCACAACTATTTGCATAATTGCGGGAATCTCAGCTTGATTTCACTGAAAATTTCAGAAAATGTTCCCGTAAGTATCCACTTCACATTGCAGAAGCTTGAAGTCTCTCCCTTTCGTGCTTTAGCTGTGAGGAATTTTTTAATTTTCTCCTGCCAAATTTTCAAACATTACCTGTTTCAAATCCCAACTACTTAAATAATTGCAGGAATTTGAGCTTCACTTTACTGTAAATAACAGGAAATATTCTCTCGGGTACCTACTTCACATCAAGGAAGCTTGGAGTCTCTCTCTAGCCTTTTTTAGCTTTGAGGAATTTTTTCTCTGGTCCTGCCAAATTATCAATCATTGCCTGTTTCAATTCACAACTATTTGCATAATTGCGGGAATCTCAGCTTGATTTCACTGAAAATTTCAGAAACTGTTCTTGTAAGTATCCACTTCACATTGCAGAAGCTTGAAGTCTCTCCCTTTCGTGCTTTAGCTGTGAGGAATTTTTTAATTTTCTCCCGCCAAATTTTCAAACATTTCCTGTTTTAAATCCCAACTACTTAAATAATTGCAGGAATTTGAGCTTCACTTTACTGTAAATAACAGGAAATATTCTCTCGGGTACCTGCTTCACATCAAGAAAGTTTGAAGTCTCTCCCTTTCCTGCTTTAGCTTTGAGGAATTTTTTAATTTTCTCCTGCCACATTTTCAAACATTTCCTGTTTCAAATCCCAACTACTTAAATAATTGCAGGAATTTGAGCTTCACTTTACTGTAAAATACAGGAAATATTCTCTCGAGTACCTACTTCACATCAAGGAAGTTTGAAGTCTCTCCCTTTCCTGCTTTAGTTTTGAGGAATTTTTTCCTCTTGCCCTGCCAAATTATCAATCATTGCCTGTTTCAATTCCCAACTATTTGCATAATTGCGGGAATCTCAGCTTGATTTCACTGAAAATTTCAGAAAATGTTCCTGTAAGTATCCAATTCACACTGCAGAAGCTTGAAGTGTCTCCCTTTCGTGCTTTAGCTGTGAGGAATTTTTTAATTTTCTCCTGCCAAATTTTCAAACATTTCCTGTTTCAAATCCCAACTACTTAAATAATTGCAGGAATTTGAGCTTCACTTTACTGTAAATAACAGGAAATATTCTCTCGGGTACCTACTTCACATCAAGGAAGTTTGGAGTCTCTCACTAGCCTTTTTTAGCTTTGAGGAATTTTTTCTCTTGTCCTGCCAAATTATCAATTTTTGCCTGTTTCAATTCCCAACTATTTGCATAATTGCGGGAATCTCAGCTTGATTTCACTGAAAATTTCAGAAAATGTTCCTGTAAGTATCCAATTCACACTGCAGAAGCTTGAAGTGTCTCCCTTTCGTGCTTTAGCTGTGAGGAATTTTTTAATTTTCTCCTGCCAAATTTTCAAACATTTCCTGTTTCAAATCCCAACTAAACTCTGATCAATCTCATTGCAACATGACGTCACAAAACGTGACGTCAGGCGCCAAATGAGCGACGTCTTTAATTAAGTCGTGTTTCCCAGGCACAATTGATGTGTTGTGAAAGCTCAGCGAACTATGAAAAAGGACTCCCATATTAACATACAATCTAGCAACACTGTATTAAAGGCTATATATTATTTTATTTCTTTAAAATATTTTCGATAATTGCATAAAGTGGCCCTTCGTCTTATATTATATCAACGTAGTCAGTTTTGTTTTATGAACCCACTTTTGGATGCCGGAACAAGTTCGTCTGAAAGTTGACATTTTAAAAGAAGCAAACGGTTTAAAATATTGATTTTAATAGGCAAACATGAAAAACATACATTGGAATTTCATAAAATGATTAGTTTTATTTTGACTTGCAATTACATCTTTGTAAATATTTAAAATATTTAGAAAATTGTATTTACAATTTTTTTTTAAATTGGATGAAGGAATGATGACAATTGATTGATTTCAATGGATTGAAATGGAGTTTGAATTGTTAAATAACACTTGAGAAGCCAAAGGAAGAAAACTAACGTTTGGTATAATTTTATTGAAATTTATTTAAAACCACATAAATATATATATATATATATATATATATATATATATATATATATATATATATATATATATATATATATTTTTTTGTCGATGAGGTTTAGGAAATGCCATCTTACGCACTGTCCAGAGAGCTACTATTGTAGCGCTCTAGGTTGTGTGGGACTCCAGCTTACCTGTTTAGCCACTAAAACCCATTCCTCACCATTCATTCTCAAGCTGAAATTTTCATTCAAGCTTTATTTTCAAGCTGAAAATAGTTTATCAGCTTGGTAATTAAACGCTGTTCGCATTCACTGTATCGTTTCGGCATTGTTAATAACAAAAGTTTTTAATTTAGTTAAATATATATGTTAGTGTCAATGACAATAAACATATAAACTTCCTCTTCGTCTTTTGGCGCTGATAAAACAATACGGAATTAGCTACGACGTGCCCAATGGTTAACACTCGTTATCGGACAAAGCGCGACAAGCTGACGTCATCTTGCAATGAGATTGATCAGACAGTACTCAGTGGAAAATTCGATATTTTAGTACGGCCACTCGCCGCTCAGTCTGTGGTAGCGCAACGCGTGCCACGGTCACCTAAAGACTGCTACGTCTATGATTGCCGTCTAACTTCACGCCTTCGCACGATTGCTCCATTTACGCCATGTTTAAATTTTGTGCCGCCGGGGCCGTAACCTCTAAATTGTGAGCACAGCGTTTAAGTGAACTCAATTATACACGCTTTTTTTTCAATTATTATTTTTACTTTATAACAATGAAAATGACAAAGACCAAAGAAAAGCGAAACCTGAAAAGGAAGCGTGAACAACTCGGCGAAGTCGAACAGGATCCAGAGCCCCTACCATCTGTACGGCATTCCGACCAGCCGATTGAAAAGAAGGTAAATTAAATAATTTTATTACCTGAAGAGGTGGAAACACCTCGGACTGTTTTAAACGAGCTAAATAGTTCATGTTTCGAAACGTTATACCTTTCGATTACAAGTACATACATCTTTTCCAGAGAAAATGGACAAACAAACAAAGGGTCCTTATATTTGCAACCAGAGGAATCAATCATCGTGACAGGCACTTAATGGAGGATATAAAGAAACTGATGCCACACCACAAGCCAGAAGCCAAAATGGAAAGATCGAAGACATTGAGTGTGGTTAATGAGATGTGCGAAATGAAAAATTGCAACAAGGCTCTGATGTTTGAGGGCAGAAAGAAGCAGGACTTGTACATGTGGCTGTCCAATGTACCGAATGGGCCCAGTGTTAAATGTTTAGTCGAAAACAGTAAGGTTCAGTTTCTAATCCGATGTGCTCATATTAATAATGTTTTTTTCTCAGTTTCAACCATGGCGGAACTGAAGCTCACAGGTAACTGCTTGAGGGGATCCCGACCTCTTTTGAGTTTTGATCCCACTTTTGAAACTGAGCCTCAATACAAATTACTAAAGGAAATGTTAGCCCAGATTTTTGGAGTGCCTAAACACCACCCAAAGAGTCAACCGTTTTTCGACCATATTTACACTTTCTGTATTCTCGACAACAGAATTTGGTTTAGGAATTTCCAAATATTATCTGAGGATGGGGCCATTGCCGAGATAGGCCCTCGATTTGTTCTAAATCCAGTAAGTTTCAACTACTGTTCGTAAAGTGTTGATACTGATTAATTACCTTAATTTAGGTAAAGTTGTTTTCTGGGAGCTTTGGAGGCGTTCCTTTATGGGAAAATTCACACTATGTCAGCCCTGCCAGGTACCGTCAGCAAGTGAGACTGGAAGCCAAGTCTAAATATGTTAACCGCGTACAACAAAAGGCTCATGCTGAAGCCACGAGACCAGGAGGTGCAGGTTACAAACTTACTCCTTTGGAGGACATATTTAGAGGAGATAATGTTAAGAAAGCAGGTGAATTGAAAAAGAAGAAATAAACGATATTTCTGTTGATTTTTTTGTTCTATTATAACACAGACGTATGAAGCTGAAGACATCCGCGCCCTTTTATACGCCATTTTATCTAATTTTCTAATTGTTTTTTGAAATTGAAAAGCTAAGAATATCTTCAAAATATGTCTAAAAGTCTAATTTTTTAATAGCTTGGGAAATCGTTGAGTGCTATCTGATAGTTATAGAATGCTGGTTTGAATGTTTGCTTATGAAAATACTGGAAGCCGTAGTCCTTTATTATATTAGCGCCATTTTATTTCTAACTCAAAACAGGTAAAAAAAATCCGTTTTTTGATCATGAATGGCAACAAATAAACTGTGCTTAATAGTAATTTTTTATTACACTGCTATAACTAGTAATCAAATATATTTCTAAAAGCCTAATCAGGGAAATTCAAAGACGAAAGATACTCAAAGAAGACTGGAGTCCTTTGCCTAAAGATAGAGTTTTAAGAATTATTTTTATTTTGTGTGTTTTTGTTTGTTCTGGTTTATTTATTTAATTAAAAATTTATTGTATATACAGGCCATTTGGTGAAGAGATAAACCGGGAAGAACAATCTTTAAACGGAAATAAGAGTGAAAGAAGAGAAATTGACGAAGTTGTGGACCTGAGTGAAAACGGAAAGAAGTGAAACGCGCTAAAGCCAGAAAATTAATTAACAAATTACTTTTCAAAAACACAACGATTAAATTAATTTTTGTATGGGAGTCTTTATTTTAATATTACCTAAATTTCAATCCTTGGGTGGGGTTGCTAGACCTCCTACCCCCTACCATATAACCAGCCGAAGAACCGAATGAATTGTTTTTTTGTTTGTTTGCCCGGCGGCTGGAGGAATAAAAAGCTTCGCAAAGACACCCAGTGTTCCGAACCATGGGTAGTGTTGAACTTTTACCAACTAAAAAACCCCCTTTTTTGTACTACGAGTTTTCGCGAGTTATCCTTTAAAACTTGTAGTCTTCTCTAAGAATTTGTCAGCTCCCAAAACAAAAAAACACCCAAACATTTAATATCTCTTTCCCATTCGATGTTTTGTCCCTCTATGGTGATGTTGCCATCGACACTGTCCTGCTTCCTGCCAATAAGTATGGCCTGGCTCTTCTCTGCATTTATCTTCAGCTTCCACTTGATGCACCACTGATGTAGTTCGTCAATTGCAAGCATGTATAACTCGGGATTAAGCTCATTCTTTTTCTTCCAGAAATCAAAAATCGTTTCATTTTTCGGTAAGCGAATGCGGCTTTGTTCCTTGTGCTTTTTCTACTTGATTGTCGTCTTAAACTACCTTATACCAAAAAATTGTTATTTCATGATTTATACAAGATCTTGTCATTTGGGACAACTAGCCGCAAAGAATAGCGCTTATATTTTCTCCCTTTGACGGCGTCGCGACGTCGACTGTTAACACGATTGCAGGAACTAACTAAAAGAAGTGCCGATCCTTTGTCGGCACATTAACAGTGACACTGCGGCTCACCAGAACATAGAAACGTATTTTTATATTCATTTGCAGGAGTGTAAATGATTATTTTCATTTGGTTGCAAAATTTACAGTAATTTCTCTCAAACGTTACAAGCAGAACCGAAAAAAGTCCAAAAAAACAAACGGTTCTGTTCCGGTTTTGGGTCCATATCGGTTCCGGTCCGGGTCCCTGCTTCAAAGAAACACCATGTATAATGTTTGGCTGGCCACATGAGTATAATATTCGAACGTTGTCTTTTTTATGTTTTTGCTCATGGTTTAATAATTAGCGATGTTGAGGTTATGAGATTGATGTCATCTATTGAACATAACAATTGCAGATAAGGATAATATCATAATGTTATAACGACTTATTTTACGAGAATATTAAAGTTGCGCGAAGTGTATGTATATATCTTCATTATACAATACTTATCTTTCGACACCATAGAATTTCGTAAGTGTTATCTGCTCTGTTAAATGTTATAGTTTTTTGTTGTATTTGTTGGTGATTGTCGGTGATCATGAGTGATGTCAGTGCAGTGAATGGCACTTCACAAGGTATTATTTTCAGAATCATTGCTGGTAATACTTTAAATTACTAATTGAGTCATTTTTTACAAGGTCTTCAATTAAACAAAATAGATGACTATGAAGAAATTAAGATACCTGTCCCTTGGGGACATATAACAGGTGGGTGGATATTTTTTTGGTACATGAATTGATATTTTCTACTTGTACGTGATCGAAAAATTCTAATTTGGCGAAACGGCATACGCTTATCAAAAAGTAAGGAACTTCTAATCTTCTTACTCTTATATTATTTCCTGTCTTTGTGCACACTTTAGGCCTATGCAAATTTAACCATGTGCTCTTTTGGGTACTTTGGAAAACTTTAAATTGTTTAACCCTCTAATATTATTTTGCCGTTTTCTTTGTTAGACTAGGTAAGTTACGACTGATTTAATATTAAATGTTTCTGAAGCAGTCCGAATATATTCATCAAAATTTATTGGCTTAAAATCTCAAATGGTTAAATGGAATGTATACAGTGTATCCAGTATAAAATGATGTACATGGGGATATTGGAAACCGTTAGAGTTACAGGGTGGACCAAATGGGGAAAAAGTTGCGCAATCAAGTGCCTATAAATAATCTGTCATCAACTTCTTTGAACTCGGAATAGCAACGGATATACAAGGAAAAAAATAAAAAAGTGCGTTTTATTAAATCCTTTATATCGTGTTTATTCTAAAAGATACAATAACGAAATTTTCAGGGTGGGGGTAAGAAATGAGCGTGAATTTGAAAATAAAGTAAAAAATAATCTAGGCCCACTATGTTCAATGAGGCCGAAGTCAACTTTTGTTTTTCTTATGTGCGCCATATTGAATTTCTGCATTTTTAAATTCCCCTTTAAATATGGTCTTCAACCATGTATAACATGTGTATGGTCGGTCAAGATAAATAATTAAAATTTACATAATTAAGATTTAATGGTAGTAGGCAATGATATTATTTATATATAAAAATACAAAAATACTAAATACTAAAATACAAATTACAAACATATTAAAAAGTATATTAAAATCATAGGTTCACAGGTGATGAGTCAGGACAATCATGTTTGGGAAAAGACTAGAATCTATTTTAGAAATTTTACTTACATGTATGGCTGTTTCTACCTTCACATTTGACAAACTATTGAAAAATCTTTACTTTGTTCAATATCGTGCGAGAGAATAAAAAAACTGTTAATATTTGGCTTTTTCTTTGCATTCTAAGAATATCAATTGCTCTGCAATTCTTCAATATCAGGTGTTTATATTTTATGTAGTTGGTTTTATTAGTGTATGTAAATGTTCATTTAATTAGTGTATGATATACAGAGCTAAGATTGTCTGTGTCTGATCTAAAATTCACTGCATTCTTATGTTTTTTAATTTGTATCATTTCATGGATATATTCCAGAAATCAACATAAAAATTAAAAATATTTTAAAAGTGCATAATATTACTATACCAGAAAAAACTAAAAAACAACTTAGCAAAGGAATGTTTCACAAAATTTAAACCTAAAAGTGATAAGTTAAACACACCTAATGTAATATACAAGATTGACTGTTTGAACTGTGACAACGCATACATAGGTCAAACAGGACAATATTTAAAGAAAATAATATACGAACATAAATATAGCTTAAGAAAGGTTAACAAAAATGGAACATAAAGCATGGAATAAAAATGGAACACAAAAATGGAACAAAAATGGAACAAAAAAAATGGAATAAGCATTAGCACAACATGCACAACAAATCTTACATAGTTTTGATTTTGATAACACAAAAATATTAATCAATGAAGACAATTATAATAAGAGACGAATCCATGAAATGATACAAATTAAAAAACATCAGAATGCAATGAATTTTAGATCAGACACAGACAATCTTAGCTCTGTATATCATACACTAATTAAATGAACACCTACATACACTAATTAAACCAACTACATAAAATATAAACACCTGATGTTGAAGAATTGCAGAGCAATTGATATCCTTAGAATGCAAAGAAAAAGCCAAATATAAACAGTTTTTTTATTCTCTCGCTCGATATTGAACAAAGTAAAGATTTTTCAATAGTTTGTCAAATGTGAAGGTAGAAACATCTAGACATGTAAGTAAAATTTAAATCTCTAAACAATAGATTCTAGTCTTTTCCCGAACATGATTGTCCTGACTCATCACCTGTGAACCTATGTTTTTAATATGTTTGTAATTTGTATTTTAGTATGTATATTTTAGCAGAGCTTTTATTTTAAATTAATGATGACTGTGAATGTGTATTTTAGACAAACTGATGATGGTGGAGAAAGACACCGAAACGTATTTGTAAAGATTTAACTAATAAACACTAATATTGACTGGAACCCAGGAATTTCTCTTGGATTAATTTGAAATACAGTCAAGAAAATATACACAATAACCGCAATATTTTAAGTTTACAATTATGTCTACGATTAATACCATTTTGGATAAGGCATGATTACGCTAATGGGATGATTTGAGATGTAGTATCTTAAGTTTATGGATTTTCCGTTGTGTCATTTGAGATGTAGTAATCAATCACATTTACTGCATATTCTAGATTTCAAACTTTGTGTTTGCCACACAAACAAACATGCCTTTTTAGTTTAAAATTTTTTTAGTTATCTCAGTTTTAAAAGACGCTATTGATATTTCGTAAATAACCGAAATTATTCCATGATATTTACAAATTTTCTTCAATATGTACTAACAATTCATATATTGGTACTTTGATAATGAAAAATCTCTACAAAAATGTATTTTTTAGGCATAGGTTAGCGTATTTCTATTTCCAATATTTTTATGGGAATCTTGATCGCCCTTTTTGAATAACACATTTTCGTAAAAAACTGATCAATTTTGACGAATCGAATTGCGAAATACACCGGTTTATTCAATCAAATGCAGTCGTTGAAACATTCATGCTTTGATTGCAAGGGGTCCAGTGATAATTAAAAATATTGTCTGGGTGCAGCACGTCCGTCCATTGTAATTGAATTGAGCATAAGCACAAATCATGTTTCGCATATCAACAATTGTAAATACGTTGTTTCGGAATATTTGAAATCGTTAATTAACAGTGGCTGCACAGGGTGATTAAAATACGCGGCATCTTTGTTTTTAACGGGAGTTATAGGGCCTCACTTGGAGACTACGAGAAAAATATTGAAACATTTTATTTTCGAAAATTTCTAGAAGATATTGTTGGAAACCGAATTTCAACTTTGTTATTAAGTATTATTTTAAAATGGTTCCATGTTTGATTGCTAGCCTACTGGAATACTTAGGCATTCGAAAAGAAAAATTACGATATTTGCTTCAAATAATGAAAAATTTTTGTCATTAACAGGTAGTTACAGGTAGATAGCTTTTGTCAAGAATAACGAGCATTTGTCAAATTGTGAGTTAAAGCTCGTTCACAAGGTGACATTAATGTCGTAACATCTAATGTCATCACAGTGTCGTGACGTTAGTGTGGTATATCAAAATGGTTTGAAATACGACACCGGGACACTGGCTGCTGTCGGAGGAAGGGCTACATCCCTACCATGCATGTAAGATACACAGGACACAGGGACACATTAAATCTGTGGTCCACCGAACACCGTGTACAAATGAGCACGAGTTAATTAACCACCGAATACGAGAAGCTGTGAATGATGCGAAGAGTGCACAATAACGGGATTACATGGGCACAAACATGTTTGAACTTAAACGGGGTGAACTTGAACGCCTCTTGTGAGTTTTCCACATTTGAAAACATTTCTTTTCAAACCCACATATGCATATCTAAGAATTTCGTTTCATTCCAATCATCACATTGTTTAACCTAACTTTTTATAGGAGGTTTTGTTGACATCCATTGAATGTACGAGTTACCCTAACCTATTTCATTGCATTTCAATCTCACTTTTTGTATTTATCTATGGTTACTTGAGCTTTTGATATTTAAGAACCAACAGGTATTTAGAAAATGTTAATGAGACAAATTTCCTTGAAAAACATTGTTGTCGACCTTCTGATCTAGTTTTTTTGCAAATATCTCAGTTTTTGATAAGATGTATTTTTTACTGTTTTGTCTGTACTCTCTAAAAACCTTCAGAGGACTGAGGGCAATTTTGAATCACCCTGTATATTAGCTTTATTAAAAATTGCCTGAATAGTTCCTTGTCACGATGCTCTTCTGAAATTAAAACAGGTGACAAATTACTAGTCAATAGATTTAAACATTCAAGTTGAGAGCGTGCCACAAAAAAAGGTAAAGATTCGAATTTTTCATTATTAAAAACCCACTACATTGTAACAATGAGAGCCTATATTTAGAGCGGAACCGCAAGTAACTGATTCGTGCATTGTATGCCTTGATGACGAATAAGCCAGTCTGAAACGTAAGCATTTGAAAACGCTAAAATCTTGTCATGGTCCAATCCTCAGAATTAAACTGCATAATATTACGTATGAATTGTCTAGTAATCTTTGAACCTCACGCGATATGTACTTGAGTTATCCCGCAAAATAAATTTCACATGTTTATTCAATTGGTTTGAGTATATTTAACGACTACAATAATTTCACGATTTTACAATTTTCGACAAATCATATAAAATATTCATGTCATTCGGGTGTGAACACTCATGTTATCGACTATTTTGAAAAATTGAAGATAAACTAGGAACTGACACTCCTAAACACTATACACTATTGGCCAGCCCAAGCGCGTCTGTTGCAAAATTCGAAACGTTATTAGAAAGTATATTTACGCAGAAGACTGTAGAATATTGTAAGCTTCTTTTAATATCATACATAAACTAGACATATTAATTCATATTACATTGGCTTTAAAAGGTCAGTAAACGCACTGTGGTCTATTCACCATATAAAAATCTGTATATTCACCATATAGAGTCGTAATGCGCATTTTTTTATACCAAATATCATTTTTAGAATATTTCTATTTTTTACGCTAAATGCAAAAACTCAAAATTAAAGCGAGTCTTGAAAACTGCCCGTAGTTTTTGGCTTAAATTTAGAGAACCTATTAAGCTGCAAAGCTCTAGTTGTTATTGCAGGATAGAGCCTTAAAATCCGGACTTTTATACCAAAAATTATTTTAGGAATGTTTTGACACGAAATCCCAAATCTCCAAATAATTGTGGGTCTTGAAATCCGGTCTAAGTATTTGACTCATATTTTGAGCGCCGGTTGAGCGGCAAACTTCTAGTTTTTGTACCAAATATAATTGGGAATGTTTCTGGTTTCCTCACAAAATTAAAAAAGAAATCGAAATTTGGTGCTTTGAAATGCGTACTTTTTTATTCCACACATGTTTATAAATGTTTCTGGTTTCCATGCAAAACTCGAAAATGCAAAATTAAAACCGGTCTTAAAAACCACCTAGTCCTTGGCTTATATTTAGAAAACCAGTTCAGATGCAAAGTTATAGTTAAAATTGCGGGGTAGACTCGTAATGCGCACATTTTTTTTATACCATACATCATTTTAGGACTATTTCTAGTTTTCACGCAATATGCAAAACTTAGAAATAAAGCGGGTCTCTAAGTCTTTGGCTCAAAATTACAGGACCGACCAGAGGGCTTTTTGAAGAGTCTTGTACGAGCCTCGTTTCTCCATAGGAGGTGGTCATTTCATTCAATTTCTATGCCCTATTCGAATCCGAGAAATTTTCCACTTATTCTGGAACACCCGGGTGCGGTATCAGGTATATATTTTGTAATGTAGTTCCATGATTTTTATGGGCACCTACTTCGATAACATTGTACCATGTGTGATTTTGTTTTATATATAAATACTTTCATAATTACCTTTGCAATAATTCTAATAGAAAATTTAATATCTTGTGCAAACAAAACACAGACAGTATTTTGTCGACGTTAATTACTTAGGTGATTATGCATACAAATGAATTTTGCTGATGTCATTTGGATAATTACTCGTACTCCATAACAATAAACGATTTTTTTGGTCTGTTGAATTTAGTCATCACACGGTCTGGCATCGTGTAACTCTTACCGTTCTAATAATCTTACTGTTTGTGTATTAGCGTGAGATTTAGGATTGTCAGAGACTTCGTAAAACAATCGAAATGCCCGAGTACACACTGCAAAATAATCAACGCCGAAGAGATCAAAAATTGAATATTCAGTTTCAGCTTTCTTAATTAAGCATTTCCATATTGACAAGTTTATAGTAGACATGAACAAACCAATAGATAAACTTATTAGTTTGCCGAAACTTGCATATATTTTTAACTGAAGGGTTTTTGTTTTATAATTTAAGTTTTGGAACGGAAAAGCGGGGATACATTCAGATATACAGGGTGATTCAAAAGTGGCGTCATTCCTCTGGGGGTGTTGTCTGGGGATGTTTTGGGAGTACAGGAAAAATAGTAAAAAATAATAATTCTTATCAAAAACTAAGATATTTGCCAAAAACTAGATCAGAATTACGGCAACGATGCTTTTCAAGGTAATCTGCCTAATTAACATTACGTAAATACCTGTTACTTCTTAATTATTGAAAATTGTAGTAACCATGGATAAACACAAAACAAAGAAAGAGAAAGCAATAGAAATATTTTGAGGTTAGGATAACTCTGTCAATTTGCCGTCAGTGCTGACATCCTTTTTGGGGCAGATGAGTGATATACCTAAACTCGCCTCACATGTAAACAAATAATGTGTAAGGTTATGTATCAATGATTAATATTAATCAAATAACATACAATTCAGTTGTTAAATCACAAAAGGTTGACGAAGTTCTGCCCGTTTAACCAGACATGTTTATTCCCCAATCACTTTATTGTGCACTCTTCGCCGCAGTCTGGGATCAACTTTTAATCAGCTTCTCATATTCGGTTAATTAACTCCTGCTCAATTTGTACCGGTGTTCGGAAGATCAGAGATTTAATGTGTTCTTGCGTCCTGTGTATTTTACATACATGATAGGAATGTGGCCCTTCCTCTGGGGTGAGGTTCTAGGGACAATTATCCGGTGCCTGGGAAAGTGTCAGTGGTTATGCAATGCTCCGAGCACTCCTGGAAGGCTCTGCTGCAATTATCTCCAATACTTGTGCCTCTGTGTCTGGAATCCGAGCACCTCTAAATCGTCCACAATCTGCGTCAATTCCTGGAGCCAATCGTCAAGTGTCTCTGGCCCTTTGCTGGTGTAAGGTCTTACACCTTCTGCTATGTTAGTGTGGCATTTTCCCATAACTAATCACATATCCACAAATTCGATGTTGGTGTACATTTTGTGAAAGGAGCTTCAAAGTAAGTCACAGATTGACAAATGCTTGTTATTATTGACAAAGGCTATCTACCTGTAACTATCTGTTAATGACAAAAAACATCATTGACGCTTTGACTTTTCATCAAAAAATTGAAAAGAGGTCTTTTTTAAAATCAAAAATTTTCGTAATTTGAAGCCAAGATCGTACTTTTTCTTTTCGAATGGTTAAATATTCCAAAAGGGTACCAAGCAAACATGGGACTATTTTAAAATAATACTTAATAACAAAGTTGAAATTCTGTGTTCAACTGTTAATATCTTCTAGAAATTTTGGAAAAAAATGTTTTCAATATTTTTCTCGTACTCTCCAAGTGAGCCTCTATAACCCTTTAAAAGGAATGACGCCACTTTTGAATCACCCTGTATATTGTTTGCAAAGTAAAGCGCAAAATTATTAACGTTACATTTTGAGCTAGTTTTTAAATAATTATCTAAATCGTTTAAAATGGGCAAAATTAATGTATAGACACTCATATGTTCTTGATTAGAAGATTCAATCGAATCGCATTTCGAAATTCAAAATTCTCAACTAAAAATTTTAAAGTGGCAGCTGGTCAAGTCAGTTTGGATTTTGGGTAGTTTTAACCGAATATTTTTAGAGATAATTTGCGTCATTTCAGTGGGGCGAGGTCAATTTCAGTACCCGGAATGGGATCGTGTTTGGAAGACTTGGATATATATTTATAGCACCAAAATGATACCCAAACAAACGTAATATTTTAATTTACAATACAGAATCATTAGAACCAAACATTTCCATAAAACAAAATTAGAATGCAAACGGTTTTAGAAACTGTCGCTTTGAATACAGTTACGTATTTTGTGGATACTTAGCTACTAGTTAATTTTGAAAAAGTGTGAGACAAAACACTCCTGTAATGTTCCACTTGGCTTCCTGCAGGCTGAAGTGACAGTCTATTTAAAGGGACTTCCTATTTAAAGGAGTCGAAATTAATATAAACTAAGCATAAATATAATGTTCATGATTGGTCAATTCGGGGCTTACACAATAAATGTATTACTTTTTAAGTTTAATATAAAAAAATTCCTGGGTTTCAGTCAATTTTATTGTTTATTATTCAAAATGTCACAAATACGTTTCGGTTTCTTTCTCCACCATCATCAGTTTGTGTGTATAGTTGTTTCTACCTTCACATTTGACTGGCTATTCACATTTTTTTGGATTAAATTGAAATACAGTCTGGAAAATATACACAACAATTACTTTTTAAGGTCAACGGCAGTCGAGATTAACATTAAACATTTTAAATTCACCTGAAATTTAAATAATTTTGATCACATCATACTAAACACTAAATGACCTTATGGCCTAATATAACGTACAGTGAATTCCGAAGCAATCCAGATAGACCAACCGTTTCCGGAAGTTTCAAAACGCCTTTAAAATATTTAGAATAAATTGAAACGCATCGCATAATTATCTTTATGATTCTTCGTTAAGGAATCTAGGAAAGAAATATTCAACTTTAAAATGTCATCAAGTAAAAATGAATTTAAATCTTTTCCTCTAGTCTTAATGTTATTGGAATGCTACAAGCGTAATTTTTGTATTAAATATTTATTTCTAAAGACTGTTGCTGTATAATAAAATATTTATATAAAAACTATTTCTGTAAAGTTTTGTATGTGTCATTACATGGGTGTATTTTTAAACTTGAAAACGTATCCAAAAGCCTGTGTCGGGACGAGAACTAAGAATCACCTTGTATTGACGGCTCTTCCGAATCAAACTGTTATATGAACGAATTTCAAAACAATATGACGTGAAAATCGAGTAATCTGATGTCGGTGCGCTGACTGTTAAAGCAGATAAAATAACAAGTTTTTTTAAAGTAACATAAAAATTTTAAGCGCAAAATCAACAAAACGTTCCCTCTTCAAGAGTCGACGGTATGCTTGTATTGTATGGATGGTGCGCGAAGAATTCATGAATTTAAAAATAAGAGAAATAAATATTATCAATTGTTTCAAGAGCCCATCAGAATGCCAGAATATTAGTTGTCTATTTGTGAGCTTAACACAGTAGAATATGAAAGCGATGCGTCACTAGTGGCAGTCGAGTCTAGGACTTACTCGAGTCGTGCGCCAACAAAGTAAGACCGATGAAGATTGAAATGTGGCAAATTAAATGCACAAATCAATTTCCGTGGCAACTACCTCAAGTTGAAGTTGCCCCCCGTTTAAAACATGTAAAAGATGTAGATTTAAAACATGTAGAGATGGGTAGCTCAGTGAATTTTCAAGAGCCGGCGAAGTGCCGGCGGAATGGCTTGGTGCGCCAACCCAACGCACCGGCGCAGCCACTCACCGGTGCAGTTTATGTTGCAGTAAACTCATTTATATATCACGCCGTACGCCAGACTATAAATCGGTAAATGCGCTGTCGTATAGTCATGCGTCGTGGGCTCACTCGACTCACAGAGCGGCAACAACTCAAAAGCGCAACTCAGTTTAGTGTTACCCATGCCCCAGTGTGCCCCTTTTCGCAGAATTTTTGTTTTTGGAAAACTTGATTAAGATTCTTCAGGATGGAGAAGTTTCCAGGGGCTGCTTTAGAATGCAAATTTATTTTTATGGAAATTTGTTGGTGCAATTAACCGCGGTTCTGCAGGGTCATGTCCAGAAGCTTCTTAAAAATTCGAAAATGTTTCGATTTTTGCGAATTTTTGTTTTTCTGAAGCTTGATTATGCTTCTTTTTGCATTCTTTTTCTTCATGCAGAACTGTCAATGGGTTGTTGGCTCTGTTTTCGAATGCAGATGTATTTTTATAGAATTTTGTTGGCGGCTCAAATTCAGAAGATTCTTAAAAATCAGAAATTGTTTGGATTTTCTCAATTTTTTTTTTGTTTCAGTGAAGCTCCGTTACGCCTCTTTATAATGTAGAAATTTCAGGAAGCCGCTTGTGCTGGTTTAGTGCGCAGATTTGGTTTTATGGAGGTTTGTAGGTGCAATTAACGGCGGTTCTGCAGGCTCAAGTCCAGTAGCTTCTTAAAGATCCAAAAATACTTGAATTTTGACGAATTTTTGTTTTTGTGAAGTCTGCCATCTTGAATGAGGTTAATTGTTGCTACCAGAGTTGGTGCTGCCACCTGTGAGTTTGTGGATGAAGTCCGCCACAAGGGTAATAGCGTAATGAAAGGTGCGGGGCAGTCAGACGGGATGAGTTATAACTCATCAACTCACAGAGCCGCAACAAATCAAAACCGCAACTCAACTCAGTGTTACCCATGCCTAAAAAGAAGCGTTTATTTAAAATTTGAACTAATCTTTGGTACGCCTTACCAGTGACCGTGCCAATTTGAGAGTTCCAGGTTGAGAGTTCCAATTTTTGAAACATACATGAATGTATGTTATATAACTACGACATGATTTGTTTAATTCTTGTAATGTTATAAAGCTTTAATGTTAAATGTATGTAAATTGCTTCAAAGCAACCTTTCCAGCACATTGAATCATAGAATGACGGACATTTCGATAAGATATTCGACTAAAATAGAACACACAAATATGTGTTGGTTTTTTTGGTGGTGTACAGGGTGATTCGAAAATGGTGTGCTTACTCGGGGTATTTATTAAGTCCAGGCAAAGTATATAAAAACAGAAAAATTTACAAATTTTATGGACAAAGCGTATGAAAACAATATACTACAAAATATATCACATATAAAAACAATCAACAATGGTAAAAAACAGCACACAAGACAAAATAATCATCAAAACAAGTCAAAAACCTATGCTTACAAGCGTTGCAGAATGACACATCTCATCGACCACACATCATTCGAAACATTTGAAGTTTCGCGCTTCGAACATAGGTGGCAACAAAAACTTGGTTTCGAACTCCAGCTTGTCAATTACGGTTTGTATGCCGATGTGTACAGATGCGCTGTAAAACTGCTATTCAACTCAGTGTTACCCATGTCTAGTAAGTGATATCGGAGAACTTAAAATTTTGTTTGCTGAACTTGAATCCAATTCGATTCCGTTCCGCTTGCAACATGAGGTCACGTTCAATAAATAATAAAATCAAATATGAATTTAGCAAATAGATGACCCCCAAAAATTACGTGTGATGCCCAAACGGAAAAGTTAAATTTAGTAAGGTTGAAAAAGTGGCCAAATTTAGAAAAAGATCTTACACCACGTAAAAATCATTTACAGAATAAAAAGGTCTTTTTTGGAGGTATGCTTTTGTCCCTTCCCGAAACTTGGGAGACGTAGGGAGAGATTTCAGATCCGATGGAAGATGATTGTACAATTTCTTGGCGTTGTAATTAATTCAGAGGAGGGAAAGGGAAGGCATATATCTTGACTTAAGCTTCTAGTTGGGTACCTATGTTGTCGCCCTTCTGGAAAGGTGACTCGATGTTTGAGTATCAAGCAGACAGTCTCTAGAATGAGCAAAGCAGGAAATGTGAGAATTTTATAGTTCTCAAAGTAGTACTTGCAATGAGCTCTACTTTTCAAGCCAAATAGATAACGAATTGCTCGTTTCTGCAATTTAAAAATACTTTGAAATTGCTGGGTGTTGCAGCAGCACCAAAAAGGAAGGCCGTAGCGGATGTGAGACTCAAATAGAAGAAGGAAGCGAGTTTGGCGGGGAACACATTCAACTCCCTTGAAACTGATCGAATTGCAAAACAAGCGGAAGATAGTTTTTTTGTTAAGGAGTCAATATGGGTAGACCACTTAAGGTTGACATTAATGTTCAAACCCAGAAATTTCACCGACTCAACGTATCTAATATTGCTGTTATGAAGTAGCAAGGGTTGTAAAGGTCTTCTATAAGATAGGGTTAGCGTTAAAAGGATTAAGGTTAAAATCCAGCAAACTAGAGTCGAACCAAGTCTTGATTGTAACGAGATCGTTGGAAACCTTAGAGTGAAGAGACACAGTATCAGAATCCCTCTATCTTATGCTTGTGTCGTCAGCAAAGAGGGTAATTTTGCCATTGATTTTTAAGTAGGTGATGTCATTGATAAATAGCAGGAAAAGAATAGGTCCAAGCACAGAACCCTGGGGGACTTCACTGGCAATCAATTTACACTCAGAGACAAACCCTTTTGCTCTGATAAACTGTTGCCTATTTTCAAGATATGACTCAAACCAGTTGGAAGAAATACCACGTATTCCATAAAAAACAAGCTTATCTAACAAAATGCTGTGACTCACACAGTCAAACGCTTTTGCATAGTCACAGAAGATTGCAGCAGTGGAGCGATTGCCATTTAGCGATGCGTAAACATCATGAAGCAAGGAAAATATTGCATCGTTGGTGCACTTGTTGCTGATAATATATAATATGATAATTGAAGATAAATGGCATGAGGCGATTTTTTAATAACCTTTCAACTATTTTTGGCAACACAGGGAGCATTGCAATTGGACGATAATTACATGAGATATCATTTTCACCACCTTTATGAAGAGGAATAATGATCGCATTATTCGTAAATCAAGAATGATAACAGGTATAAGTAAAAGGTAAACCACGAAAAGGAGGCCACTGACCGATGGAACGAAAATTTCGTCATTCTAATCAGTTGAAAATAATGAAACGTCTCAAATTTTAGTTTTTCAATTGGGATCCCAAAGAAATTATATAAAAACCTGCATATCAATGAGCATCTTCTTTACATGAGTTTTATCAGAGAAGTGATTCACTTCGCGTCATAACCTCAATTCGCAACATCAGTTTTCATGATTTGCAACAATTGTAGATGCTCATGTTGCAGTAGCTTGCAATACCTGGTTTTTGTGCTTGTGTTCTATCAAACGCAACACTGTCTTAATCGATGGTTAGAAGTACTGCCTTCAGTAGTTGAAACATCATAAATAATACACTGGTTCCACACTATCATGGAGATCTCAATGTGAAAGTGGAGCAAGGAAATATTGATAGAATAGTGGTAGAACATGCTTAACTTTTTTCAACACCGTTCACTTTTTTGGAATAAGAGTGGCAACATTAATGTATTTCGTTGTTGTTGTTCATTGTAAGCTTTGAGAAGCACAATTTAAGAACTAACTACAAATGCAACATGTTTACAACTGGACCATACTGAATCCCCTTTGTCTTACAAGACCAACCAGACAATCCCGCTTCCCTACATCAACGCTACTCGAACGCTTACAATAGCAACTGACTACCGGACAATAAATCTAAGATCTCTGTTTGACAGAATTAAAATTATTAAATTATTAACCTAGAATAAGATAATTTTTACCTTTATTTGTTTATCTAAATTAACACTGCATGTACTAAACAAGGGCAGAAAGACCGATAGGTCGATAGCCTTTTTTTAGAAATAAAGATGTTTACTACTACTACTGCAACATGTTTGTCAACGACTATCCAATAAATATTGGATTAAAAATTTAAATGGAAGAAAAACCTTTCAGACCATTCAACTGAACCCAGTCAGCCCTTAACAGAAATGACGATCATTTCGAATTACCCTCTAAATCTACCTTCGTTGTAATGTTGAATTGCCAAAATTCTACACACAATAATCGTTAAAGACAATTTCTATTTTGTTGTAGGGAAGTGGTGGGGTCCCCAAGGATTGCAACCAATAGTAGCTTTACATGGATGGCAGGACAACTGTGGAACATTTGATAATTTGGCTCCTCTTCTGAAGCAAAAAGGACACTCCATTCTCTGTATTGATCTACCTGGACATGGATTTTCCTCACACTTGCCTCCCGGTATTCATTTGTCTGGATTCAACATTTAAAGTGAAATAAATGAAAAAATTGCATTTTTCTAGTTAATGTTTCTATATATAAAACGGTCGAATCGATAACATAGAAATCCACTAGAAAAAAGCAATTCATAAACATTATAATAAAATGAGCTCTATTTGATTTTTAGGCCATAAATACTACATATGGTGGGATGGAATCCACTACTTGAGGCGCATAGTACAGTACTTCAATTGGAAAGACATAGTAATTCTCGGCCATTCGCTGGGCGGAGGCATCGCGTTTTTGTATGCTGCTGCATATCCTAAGGAAGTGAAAAAGTATATTAGTATTGATCTTGGTAAGTTTAAGAGCATAAAATAGATTTCCTTTCAGAAGTTAGATGTTGATTCATTTGTAATTTTAATAAACACTAAGTTTGCAACATTTATGGAAAACAAAGTGGTTCAAAAATGAAACAAAAAGTTCAATTATCTTATCAATCGGAAACGCTTCGTCTCCGAGAGCCAACCTTTTCAGCAGCCATTGTCATATTTTTATATTAGTGTGTGTTCTTTACCGTAAGTTTGCCAGAACCTTTTGAACTCGCAAAGAATGAAAGCGGTTATATGCAGGAATATTCAATTTTCGTAAATTGGAAAGTTTAATTTTGGGGTATTTCTGAATTTTTAAATAATATTCCCATTTCTTCATGCGTTGGAAAAGTAATTGTAAATATTGATCAGGCTATTTGTTGAAATTTTGATATATGTTTTTTCACGCAACTATAGATTGAATGCAACTGAATATTTGTCTTGCAGTTTAAATTAAATATAGTAAATCAAATTTGTATTGTTTTAGCTAGTCCCTCGATTCGAAATGTGAAAAAATGCTGTGATGTATTAGGACCTGCTATAGATAAATTTTTAAGTTACGAGAATTTAGAGCCCGATTCAGTTCCAGCCTATCCCTATAATGTGATGGTGGACATTTTAGAGGATGCTCACAAGGGTAAATATGAATTATTACAGAAAATTATTACATACAGAAAATAATTTTAAGATAATAGCAGTCTTGTTAAATTTTGTTTTAAAATATCGAATAAATTGCATTATTTATTTATGATGTGCATGAAATAAAATAATAATTTTGCTATCAAAATAGAAAGGCGAGCATAAAAAAATTATGTAATCAAAACGCATGTTATAGGGGTTTACATTACAAGTAAAGGTTTGCTTCCAAGTTTTTTTTCATGGCAGTTCTGCAGAAGAACAAAACGGATTCGTTGCAAATACACAGACTAAAAAAATCGTGCGGAATAAGTGCTGGATGTGGACAAGCTTTTGCGGCCGATCAGTCACTTATCAAAGTAGTTAATCAACACGCAAAATTACAGCTAAAAATAGTTGGTTATAGCGCCAAAAGTCAAAAGTGTTAATAACACAAAATGTTGCGTTCGAGAATTGGTAACTTTGCAGCCGGATACCTAAATAAAACGTTTTCTTATAACGTATATAACACAATTGATATCGCAAGATTTCATCTTTGTAAAAGCTTTATTTTTTGATCGATTTCATTGATTCTATTTTTGATAATTAGATATTCAAAATACGTATTCCGTATTAAAAATGTATGTAGTTAGCCATGATAGCTAGTTTAGAAACTAGAAACACTGTATAGAAAGAAAAGCAGTTAAATATGGTTGTACAAGTTCTTATTTTGAAATGGTACTGAAATATGTATCGATTTATTCGTAATAGCAATAATAATAATAATAATAAATTAACGCATCCACAAATTACATCCATAATATGCTTGACGCCACTTAGCTAATCGTGGTCATTTATATGGACTACCACACATTACATTAAGTTACACTTAATTTGCATTTTCTCATTCTACACAGCATAAATTGTGCTAGCAAAATATTGTAAAGCTTAACAAAACTATAAGAGAAATGTATTTTAAATAATGAAGTCCTGTGCCTTGGAATTAAAATGTAGTTTCGAAATTCTACTCTAATTTAATTCCTAATTTTTCGTATAGAGGATGCCTGTTTTTTCGTACAGAACTGCCATGACATCTTAGCCAACCAATTTGTTTAATGTTCTTACTGACTTTTAACATATTTTTAAACACTCAGTTTGTCATTTTTGCATCACTAGGATCCGTTAGTCGCAAAGGTTGTGAAATCTTATTAAGACGGGGTATGTTACCTGCTAAAAACCGAGATGGTTATTGTTTCACTCGGGATCCTAGATTGAAGCTTGCAGCGCTTGGGTTTATGACTATTGAGCAAGTAATTGAATTAGCTTCAAGAATTGTTTGCGAGGTGAGTATTTAATAGTACTAGAGTGAGTAATATTTTTTCTTACGGGGATTAAAATTTTAGAATATTGTCCAGTCGTATTGATGCTATTTCAGCAGATATATTAAACTATTAAAACTTATTTATTACTAATAAAAATTGTTAAAAATACAGTTTTGTTGGAAATCATAAATATTTATAGAAAACAATTAATTTCCATAGCTTAAACGAATTATTCATGGTGATACTGTGGCTTATAACTTAATAGCTAAAACTTTTATTAACAAAAAATGTCTGACTCCTCTGCTATAGATGGTCAAAGTTCTTCAAAAAAATTTTCCTTTTTGAAATATGAAACTCGCTGTGAATTTGCTCTTATGCAAGACTCATATTTTGACGAAACATCTGAGTTCATACGGTTTGGACAAGTGGTGAATTCTTGGTGAAACCTATTTTAATTATATTTGATTGGAAAAAGATTGACGAACTGATTTTCTGAATTGCAACTGACACTTTTGAGCAAAAAATGACATGATCGAAAAAAGTTCGATTCAAGAGCAAAGTAATTAATAATTTTGGATGATCTTGAAATTTTCGACAGGAAAAACATTGATTCATCCTGAGTCGATTTGGAAAATATCAGCTCGATCGATGCCATACCGAATGTACGGGCACGATTTTGCTGGGAGGCTGCACAAACGTGTTTGCTGTTTTTCAGCATTCACGAATTTTTTCAAAAGTCATTTATCAACCGATTGGTGCTAGGTTACCAACATGCGATGGCCAAAATATCTGATCACCAATCTGTCGAGTTGATATGTCAAAAATGACAACTGTATGGGAATGCCAAGCCTCCATAGGGGTGACGGTCACGTTTCCGATAAACACAGTGTAGGTTAAGCAACGCCATCTATGATCATTTTGATATGGTACAATTGTAGGCTAAGGTCATGCCATGTCATATCAAAAATTTGCAAGCGACCACATTGAACCGTTTGGAAGCAGAAATTTTTTGAAAATTTCGGGCCAAAATCGAAAAATTCTCCGTACTTTGAGGTTAGAATGACGAATATTGACATGTGATACATTTTTGAAATCAGCTCGTCGAGCCCGATCGATTGACACCAATCTCAATCGTTTGTCAAATAAAAATGTCAAAATGACAGTTGACGTTGATTTGACACACAGCATTTATAAATATGGCCTGTCAGATGTCAAATGTCAAATATTAATGCAATCGAACTTTTCATGTCGAAGAAAAATGATGAAAAGCGTCAAATGAAACTATCAAATGTCAATGTCAAAACAAATGTCACTATCTGAAAGATCATTCTTTCAGTTAATTTAAAAAAATTATTTCAAATTTTGTCACGAAGCTATAAGTGAAAGAGTGGCAACATGTCAATTTTACATAAAGGGCTTTTCCAATTTTTATCAGACGAACGATAAGTCCGATTGAGGTTATGGTCAATACATAATTTGAGCACAACAGAGTAATTAACACGATACTGATGGTCTGATACGAAACGAAGCAAAACTGTAGCTAGGAAAGTGATGCAAAGAAAAAATGACAGTTACCATGGAAACCGGATTGTTGTGACAATTGAAAATGGACTTGTCCCCAACAGTTTTATCTGACCAATCAGTTCCGATCATTTTGACATCGATCCGACAAGTTGCCGTCACTTTTAACAGCAAGACAACTGTTGCCATGGAAACCAAGTTTGATCATGTCCAATCGGTCTCGACATTGTGCACACCAAATTTGGTTACTCTACGATAAGCCGTTTTCGAGATATATAAAAAGTAAAAATTTTGCAAAAATTTTACATAAAATGATATAAATACCAGCCCTAGAATGGGCTTATGTAATTTTAGCCAAATTCGGCTGTATAACTGCGAAAAATCTGTTGCCATGGAAACTTATGTCAAATTTGACATTGTCAAAAGGTGGATTACTCACTTCCCTACATTTCATAAATTTAAACCATGGGGCTAAAATGGAAAATAAAAAATCCCTCCGTCGGCCTGACCTAACTCAGGATCCCCATTAACGGGTGATGACAATCCAGCCGGGCATTTTGGTATAAAACGGAAATTGTGTCTTTTTCCCATAAGAGCCCATGTAAATTAAATTGACCATCGAAAAATCGACGAAGCCAGCGACTTGATACAGTTTTTTTTAGGCAATTGTTTTCAAGGCACAATGACATTCTGTCAAACAGTTTGACATCTTTCGGCTTTTTTTGTCCTTGAAAAAGCAAAATGAAAATTTGGCTCCCATAAGAGCCCATATAAATCGAAAATTCAATGTTTAATAGCTAACAAACGAAAAACACTATTGGCACGTGCTTTGGTATATTATCGATCTACTATCGATAGATCAGATTGGCACTGTAGGACTTTACTCTTGGTGGGACGTATGTGACGTCATTGGCTCTATACCTGAGGAGGATTTTGTTTTGAAAAAGTTAACCATTTTTTGAGTGTAATGAATTGCTTTGGATCAGTAAAGGCCTCCCATGTCAAAATGTGGTCGAAATCTGACATCGGAAAATTAAGGAAAATTTCGAAAAATTTTCCCAAAAATTTAGCATGTTTTTACAAAATCGTCAAATATTTGCAGTTTTTTGAAAACCATATTTTTGCGATTTTTTCGAAAACTATGATGGTTGGAAAGATACAAAATCCTATTGGATAGTGCTCGACGAGCCCGACATTTCCTAAAGAATAACGTGTTTCGATAGGAAGCTTGGTTTTCGTGAAAAAAAATAAAATGTAAAATTTCGAAAAAATCGTAGGGGTTTCATAAATTTTTTGGCAAAAATATTTTTTTTAGGATCATTACTTGACAGATCGTTAGATATGGAAAAGTTACATGAAAAAATTACTTTAATATATTATTAATAATTATCCGTGCAAATGTGCGGTAATCTGGAACGGGTCGATTTGGGTATCGCGCCGCGTAAACGCGTACGTTCTGACGCAAGTTGTCTTCTCAAAACCCTAATGCTTTGACCATTTCGGTCATTTCTTCATTAGAAAACGCCATTCGAAACGAATCTGTGAGATTGACTGACAAACGTCAAAAGTTTGACAATTAATTTATCCCTCGCTTATCACGATATTTGCAGTTAATGTCTATATATTAAGTGGCAAGAAAACAGAAATAATTTTTTGCGCGAAAATTATGAATTTTTTCAAGATTTTATAAAGAGCACGAAAATGTGAGCTAAGGATTAGTGCAGCTACCAAAGAAATTAGTTGATTCCATCAACCAAATAAAAAGTTCTGATAGTTTTTGTACCACGACACTCAAGAACTCACCATTTGCCGAAAGCGTATGAACTCAGGTGTTTCATCACAATATGAGTCTTACATAAGAACAAATTCACAGCGAGTTTCACGAAAATCCATCGGACCATTCTCCCGATATTTCAAAAAAGATAATTTCTTTTAAGAATTTTGACCATCAATAGCAGATGAGCCAGACATTTTTTGTTAATAAAAATTAGGCCAGATCGTCTTGTTTTGATCCAAAGAATATCGCAGTACCCTTTTGATCATGTGCTTACGGGACAACCTGTATAGTAATTTAACTATTAACATATATTATAAATGAACCATTGCAAAACTTGCTGAAACGTTACAATTGAAAGTTTCAGTCTGCTCACTTCATCGCAATCATATATTTTTTTTATTACTCGATTTTTGCACCAATGTCGTGTAAGATTTCAGCAAACTTTTCAAAGATTTCAACAACGACCGTTTTTTTTTACAGGTAATGAATATTAAGGCCGTTGACGGTCACAAGCCTGATGTTCCTGCACATTACGACCTTATTTTGGACACAATCGAAAATCAAGCTAAGATTGTTCAAAGACATGTTGTAGAAGGTACACATCATTTACACCTAAATGATGGCTCCTCGGTATCTGAAATAATCCATAATTTTCTAGTATCTTAGAAATGCATTGGATATCTTAGATAATTTTAATTTATTTGCTAAAAGTGGAATGGGTTTTAAAATGTTGATGAAATGAATAGAGTGAGTCGAATCATTTATTTGATCCCTATTTCTACGAGTCAGTTATTTATTAGGAAATGTTAATAGTTTTAGTAGCTATTTTATAAACGGTGATCGGATTTTTAAAATCTTCGTTGTTTTTGTTTTTTATGTTATATATAAATACTATTCATATTTATTATCCTCACGTCATACCGGATAATTAGAGTGTCTTTATTACAATTGTAAAATTTACGCACATTTAGTTAAATTTGTTAAATAATACTCATATGTACAAATTCAACATTGGGAGTTGAACTCATTTGATCTATTTAATACACACTAACGTGTAGTTCATTTACTGATCATTCCACTGAATTAAGCTGGTGGTCCTCACTTCATTGGAATATTGATAATTGGATTTTGATGTAGTTTATATCTTACCGAAGAAAGAATGTGCTAATATAAATATGCTTAAATAAATGTGTTCAAAACATGACTTGATTTCTTACGTTACGTAGAACGGAGGACAGCATTGGAACACAGGGTTCAGTTTTCAGCGAACTGTGCTTAAATTATCAGTACACACCCATTCAGATCTTAACTGCAGCAAAGGTAAGGGATAGCTGGTTCAACACTTTCAGAATTACTGGAAGAATTTAAGAACTCTGCATTTGATAGTGTCATTTGGTCACACAATTGTCATAACAATAATTGTCATAACAATTATGAAATGAAAATATAATGATACGCAATTCTAGACAATAAAAAAGTTCAGATTATTTGCTATTTGATTTCCGCATGATTTTCTTATCAATGATTAAGTTTTCGAAAATACAAAAATTTTTACTATTTTGTAATTTAATATTGACGCATACATTTTCATTGGAGAATAGAGGATTTCGGCATTTTACTGTTTACATATCAACTTATTTCAGGGCTTGCAAGGGTTAATTTTGTTTCTGGTCGCAAAACAATTGTTTTTAAACAACTTGTATTTTACAAACCACAAGATTTTACAACAGCGAGACTGATGCTTCCGAATTCTCAACTGACTTACGAGTGGTCATATATATTAAAAATTGGAATGGGATATTAAAAAAATAATTATTAAAGTGTATACTATACACTGTTCAGTGGTGTTTATTTATTACTTGAGTCTTCACGGTTATGTGGGAGTGCATAAAAAATATATAACTTATACCACAATTTCAAGGTAAAAAGTAATAAATAGTAGAACAAATGTTCGTACGATCCACATTCCAGATTTAGGTAATCTAGAAGAAAAGGGGCAATATCTGGCATCAGCTATGAGGACAGATTTAATACCGTGTTAGTTAGATTTCGATCTGAGTTATGCTAAAGAACTATCTGCTCGGAAAAATATTCAACCGAAAAGGTTCTTTTCTACTCAGAAAAAGAGGAAGAAAGCAAAAGAAGCAATGAAAATCCAAACAAGGACGATAACGTATATATTTTGGCTACTTTAAATGAAATGAAAGTACCATATACAGGGTGTTTCGTAAATATGTTGAAATATTTTAACAGCGTGTTCTTCTGGTCATTTCAGAGGAGGGTCTTACTGAGAATTTTTTTAATTTGAGGTCTCATTGAAAATATTAGTTTTTGTTGTTTTTCTTTAAAACGATTAAACATAGAAACTTCAATTTTGGTATACATTATAAACTAATTGAGTTCCATTTTATGGTATTGTTTTGTGGTTCAGTTTACTTTTATACAGAGTAGAAATGTGGAACCCCTACTTTTGTTTTGTTCAGAACATTTTTGTTTGCACTTAAACTCACAACATAATTTTTTTAATTACTACAAATTATTTACCAACTTGTTTAATCTCTTGTTGATTTTTCCTAAGACCACTAATTTTCCCGCAAAAAAATTAAAATCGTTTTCTTTGCCGTTCTCAAAATTTGTAAGTAATGAAGTTTAGTTATTAGTAATTTTAATAGTTAAGTAATATTTATATTTGTGTATATTTTCCTGACTGTATTTCAATTTAATCCAAAAAAAAATTCCTGGATTTCAGTCAATTTTACTGTTTATTATTCAAAATGTCACAAATACGTGTAAAAAATAGCCAGTCAAATGTGAAGGTAGAAACAACTATACACACAAACTGATGATGGTGGAGAAAACCGAAACGTATTTGTGACATTTTGAATAATGAACAGTAAAATTGAATGAAACCCAGGATTTTTTTTTGGTAATATTTATAATTAGTAAAAATCAAGCGCGTTTAGAACGGGAGATCTAGGAGGCCAGTTTATGGGAGCTTCTTAACCTCTTCCAATCCAACGACCTGGAAAGTTTTGAATAAGCCAATGTCGAACCTGCAAAGAAAAATGAACAGGGGCACCATTGTGCATATGCCACATTGGTTGTCGTAGTTGGAGAGGCCAATAACTCAAAAAGATTGTTTTGTAAAAAAATCAAGTACTCAGTCCCTCCTAAGCGTCTAGATAAGATCTGCGGTCCTATTAAAAAATCTCCTACTGTTCCAGCCCGAGAAAGAGAGTTCCAGAGAAAACGAATGTTGGTATTTTGGTATCATGACAAAATTCGGATTTTCGGCAGACCACTTGTGCATATTGTTATAATTAAAAACGTCTCTTCTTTTAAATAAAGCTTCATCGGTGAACATTATTTGCTGGGTGACTTGAGGATTTCCATTACGATTGCCTAGAATTTCTGTGCAAAATCTTACTCGCAGTTCCTGATCTATTAGTAATAAATCTTGTTCTCGTTTGCGCCAAATACCAGTAGCAGACATAACTACCACATTCTCCCTAAATAATAAATAAGTTTAAATAATCTTCGATTGTATAATTTAAGCGTCCGGGCATGATAATTTATTATTTTCAAATAGTAATTGCAAACATTCCTTTAGCATTTTATTGTATTAAAAATTGGAACTTTCGCCATGGAAAATAAGAGTGACTGTATTTAGAATAAGATGCGGCAAAATAGCCATATGAAAACATTAAATTGACAATATTCCGAAAACTAAACACTTTTGGAATCGACAACTTTACACAAACTTACCCTTAATCGTATATATCGCTCGCGTCCCATACGAGTGCATCTTTATCGGCTTGGAAGACGACCTTTGTCGTACTTAACAAGTGGAAGACTATTATTTTTATCTTTCAATTGATAAAAATGAGCATCAAACTTAGTTTCACTTGAGAGGAAATGTTTTTTTTTTCTGTTTTTGCGTGTATTGATAGGGGTGGAAGATGTAGTTTGTTGTCGAATACAGATGGAAGACGATATTTTTTACAAATTATAAGTTCACATCAATGAGCAGAGCAATTTTCGTGCAAGAGACCATGACTTTTTTTATTAGTTTTTGGCGATATTTGCAACCCCATGTCGTAAGGGTCCGACGGAAGACGTCCATATTGGAGTTACATATCATATGAATAACTCACGCTCAAAAAATAAAGCGGGAGGAAATGAACCGGAAATTTGTGTCGCTGCCTCCCGGGCTATTAGGGCAAAACTGATTTTATGTGACATCACTATATTTTCAATCCCCACATTCAATTGTAAAACTGACATACTGATGTATTATCAAATATAACTAAGTGAGAGTGATTTAGAGCTCGAAATGTAAGAAACCCCATCTGAACTTAGAGAGGTGGCAATAGCTAAAAGTATGAAAAACTTCTTAAAAACTTCTTGCTGTTTTATCTTTTTAAGGAGAAAAACATGATTTGTGAACAGGGACAATTAAGGGATTTCTCAGTTTAGAGTAAAAAATGAAAATAAAAAAGTTTGCGACCTTGCCAGGATTCGAACCTGGAATCTTCTGATCCGTAGTCAGACGCGTTATCCGTTGCGCCACAAGGCCTTATGTTGTGATTCACTCAACTTATGATATGAACGCGCAATTCTTCCTGCTATAACTATTTTTAATGAACTTTTTTTATTTTATTTTTCCGGATACAACAGGCTTGGTGAGTTATATTTACACGACTTATAATTATAGCTATGGAAATGTTTACCAAGCATAGTAGGTAATAGGTAAATTTAGGATAAGTATTTCAAGTTAAGATCAAAAGGTTGATGAGTAGGTATCTATCTTTTAGTTTAGGTCAGTTATAGCTTGTATTTATTAAAGCAGTTAATTTGGAACACTTTTCGGATTAGCCCTTTATAAACAATATGTTTGTGTAGAATAAAGTGACCACACGTCCCGATTTTGGAGGGACCGTCCCGCTTTTTGGTGGACTGTCCCGCGTTCCGCCGATTTTTTTTAAATGTCCCGATTTTAGGAAAATATCTGTATTTCTTATTTTAAATGTATTGTAAAAATATATTACCTATTATGTATTAAGTCTTATGGTGAATATAAAGAAATAAAACATATAAAATGCATGCAGTATTCACTTAGATCAAAAATATGACCGTGAAAGAAAATCATTATTTTTTTTAAATAAAAAATTTAATTTGATTAAAAATCATAGTTCAAATTATTATTTTATACAAATATTTTTATAGTTACCAATAATTAATAATAAATACATTTTTAAACAGGGTTATTCACGCTATACGGCACGGAAGTTTGCGGGTAAACCGTTTGATTTTTACCAGAGATTAGTAGACTAATCTCTGTTTTTACAAAGTAGTATTTGATGAACCCACAGACGCCTACTGGGCGCACACTTTAAAAATATTTTTGTAATGTACAGGGTGTCCCAAAAGCCCTAAAAGAATCAAAGTTGTGTTTTTTTTTTACTCAAATACCTTATATATTATTGAATTTTTGGATTCTCTGAGCAAAATAAGTGTTTGTTTTAATAAGGTTTATAAAACCTAAATATTACGGTTTTTTAAATAATCCGAATTTTATTAAAATGTAATATAATTTTCATGTGGCAAATACATTAGAATTATTTAAGTTATGTAAGCAAAATTTGTAGTGAAGTGTAAAAAGAAATCATATTTTATATCCCAATGATAAAAAACTTACAATGTTATACAGGGTGTCCACAAATTTAAACTAATTAAATAAGAACTTTAAGTGGCTATAACTTGATTAATTTAAATACAACCTCATATTTTTTAACTTACCGGGAAATGCAATTTTTAATTACCTATCGAACGGTATTAGGATGTTAATAGCTAAGTTTTTGCCTTTTAACAAAATATGCCAAATAATCGTTCTGGGCACCATTTGGTGATTTTTTAATTAAAAGCTCTAAATAACATATCAACAATAACATAAAAGAAAGGCAAATTATTTATAACAAATGTTCGAAATGTTGACCGTTCATTTCCAGACACTTTAAAATTCTTTTTTCAAAACCACTGCTAATTCTGGACAACATTTGTGGAGTTACAGTTTTAAAAGTCACTCTTATGCGTATTTTCAAATCGTGTGAAGTTCTCGGAAGCGTATGATAGACAATTCCTTTTATGTACCCGCACAAAAAGAAATCTAGTGGAGTTAAGTCCGGAGATCTGGCGGGCCAATTTTGAAATCAATTTCTGCCAATCCACCTGTTTTGAAAGTTGGCACTTAAAAATTGCCGAACTTCGCAATGATCATGATCCGCCTCATGCGCTGCATCCAATTGAAACCACATGTTGGTTCTAATATTTAAAGGGACTTCTAATAATACTTTGTGTATATTTTCCTGACTGTATTTCAACTTAATTCAAAAGAAATGAATGACTTGCCAAAGGTGAAGGTAGAAACAGCCATACATACAAACTGATGATGGTGGAGAAAGACACCGAAACGTATTTGTAACATTTCAAATAATAAACAATAAAATTGACTGGCACTCAGGAATTTCTTTTGAATCTAATAATACTGAAAGATGGCTTATTAGAAACTGGAGAAACATCAAACCATTTAGATGTCCTTTAAAAAAATAGGGTCCAAATAAATATGGGCCCAGTATTCCACCCCACACATTAACTGACCACCTATTTTGATTTTTCATGACCCTGTATTCGTGCGGATTCGTATCAGAATAATAATGAAAGTTGTGTCTATTCACGACACCACTGTTTTAAACAGTACGTTCATCACTAAATTACCCTTTATCGAAAAACTTTTCATTTTCTGCCACTTTATCTAACACCCACATGCAAAACTCAGTTCGGTTTTCAAAATCATTTCCATAAAGTCCTTGGCAAATCTGAATTTTATAAGGATAAAAGTTGTGCTTTTTAATAATTCTGGAAATACTTGATTGACCAATATTAGTACTTTTGGATATTAGATTTTGACTAATATTGGGATTTTCGATTACTGAACCAATTACCGTGAAATCATTTCTGCATCTTCAGTGACAGATTTCCTTGAAATGGGTTTTTTATAATTGACACTCCGACTTTCCCCAAACTGGTGTAATAAGCTCTTAAAAACGGCTGTCTTAGGATGATTTCTTTCAGGAAACTTTTGAGCATAAAGTCTAGAGGTCAATAAACAATTTTTATGACATTCTCCAAGGGTGAAAATCATGTCAATACGCTCTTCTTTTGGATAATTCTTCATTTTCACTAAGCAATACAAATAAAATAGATGATTTGACATGTGTAAATGCCATAGGCAACTTAGATACATTGGAACCTTAAATTAAACAACTCCAAAATGGTGCACAGAACGATTATTTAGCGTATTTTATAAATTAAAAATTGCATTTCCTGGTAAGTTAAAAAACTATGGGGTTGTATTTCAATTAATCAAGTTATAGCCACTTAAAGTTCTTATTTGATTAGTTTAAATTTGTGGACCGCCTGTATAACATGGTTAGTTTTTTATCATTGGGATATAAAATATTACGTTTTGTTTCACTTCACTATGCATTACGCTTACATAACTTAAATACTTCTAAAGTATTTGACTCTTGACTTGTGAAAATTAGACTAGATTTTGATTAAATTCGTATTATTTAAAAAACCTTATGATTTAGGTATTATAAACCTTATTAACGCAGACACTTATTTTGCTCAGAGAATCCAAAAATGCAATAATAGACAGGCTATTCCATTAAAAAACACAACTTTGATACTTTTAGGGCTTTTGGGACACCCTGTACATTACAAAAATATTTTTAAAATGTGCACCCGGTAGGCATCTGCAAATTGATAAAATAATACTTTTTAAAAATCAGCTGCAAACTTCCGTGCCGTACAGCGTGAATAACCCTGTATAATACATATATAAACATAAGTAAATGAATTTGTAGTACTGAAATTGTAAATGAAATTCTACAATAAAAAATATATAACTAAATTGTAATTCTCATTTCGTCCCATTTGTCCCGCTTTGTCTTAATGAAAATGTGGTCACTTTAGTGTAGAACCAAATACATATGGTATTGCGCTTTTGAACAAATCGAACTTAAATTCACAAAAAATCTAGTGTTTCCAACCTCTCTCTATTTTCGTATGTTGAATCCGGAACCTAACTACTCACCCCAAAAGAGCTCCATTTTTTAACATACATTTTCGCACCAAAAAAGCTATATTATCCGTCAGGTTTAGACCAAACAAATGGGAATTATTGAAAAAACAGATTTTATCTGACTAGTTATAATGATCCCTTCGATGGTGCATGCCAAGAACTACCGGTTTTTACTTCTTGTTTAAGCAAGATTTAGCAGAATTTAGAAAAAAATACATAAATGCATCAAACACTTAAATCGGAAATGATTGGACAAATTTAAGTTCCATGAAGTAAAAATTTCATAGTAATCTTTCAATATTGTCAGACACAACTGGACAGTATCTTATCTCACTTTCTTCTAAGTTATTATTTTTTTATATTATATCTAAAACTTATTCCTTATGGTACTAAATATCAATGGAATTTTAATGATTAACTCATGACGATTTCAAAGAAGACATTCAATCAAAAAGAAGTTCAACTCAACTAAAATTATTTCCTTTCCGTTCCAGATTATTAACTTGTGTGCCGTCTTCCCTGTGTTTCTGTGGGACGTTTTACTGTACTAAACTCTCTGTCTCCAACAGTTAATAATAATATAAAAAAATAAAAATGACAGAAACAAAAAGTGTAAGTTTAAGGTGATATGGTACAAGACCAGACAAACTCTCCCTCATCCCCTAATGTGCTGTCAAATTTCCCCTAGGGAGCAGTGCCAATATTATAGAAGAAGAAGGATTGTGCTTTACCTTCCCTTTCTTTATTTGCATTATTTTTGTCCTTTCTTTATCACATATTTTGTCCTCCGTAGCACCATTAACTGTCTGATATCTCCGAACCCCACAAAGTTATACTTGGTAAATCTGTCTCCATTTGGCAGCTATTGAAACTTCAATTGAAGGTAGACTTAGAATTCGGTAATGCCCCGTGCCTCTCCTGATTTTGATCAAGGACCAATTTCTCAAGATAACATACTCAGGTAGACTACTCTCGTATAGGGCTTATGTCTGTGGTGACATTTAATAATACATATAAATGTGTACTTTGTTTATTTAGAGACACCGAGTTCCACTGAACACATTAAGTTTGTCATAATTATATTTGAATGATGTTTTTTTATCTACCGAGAGTAATGTGCTAATAGGGACTTGCTAAACCGCTTTAAAACCGTTTTAACTAAAAAACAGAACAGAGGTGAAATGTGAAAGATTCTTGTAAATTAAGTTACTAAAGCTATTTAACTTTTGGGAAGTACTGTGATTGTGGGAGTTTGTGCATAAATTAGAAACAGATGTGTATTCAGGCTTTGAGTCTGTCGGGGGTATATAGGAGCAGGAGGTAGAATACTGAACACATATCAAACTATTAGAAGCATTTATTGGTATTTTAAAATGTAAACCTAATATTTCATGATAAGTCATTTCCTAGATAATTCTAAACAAAAACTGGAACATGACAATGCCAGGTGGTGACAGCAAGTGAGGGATTGTTCTGATATTTTTCACATACTTTTTCCCAATGCAGCTCAGTGGGGCTGAAAATTGATTTCGATCTGAGGTTGCCTTTAACAAACTCCAACTCCTTCAAAAATACACCAGCATATTATCGTGTATTACAATTGCTATTAAGGTCGGTTTGTTTAAAGAAAACAGCGTAAAGGTACAATACCTTTAAAATTTGCTTGTTACGAGTTTTTGCTTCGTCCGCAGATATATTTTGTGTTTGCAGATTTGTAAAGTTTCTGCCAGTTGCTTTCGTTGCCGCTTCATCTCTGTAATGCCATAAGGGAAACTATTCATTGTTTTGTATTATTGAGTTTCCTAATATTAATAAAAATAAGAAAGTTTGTTATAATACGAAACATCATATCTAATGGAAAAATGTAAACGCAATATTTAATGGATAGTGGCCACTATCTATTGGCCAATAATCCCAATAACCTAAATAGGCATAATTAACCAATAATAACCAACTTAAAATATTGAATTTTCAATAGGCCCACAATATAAAGTCTAGAATTTACATCCGTAATGTAAGGATTCACTAACTTTTTTTTGGAAAAGTACATATGTTTGTATAAAGAACATTGGTGCAGGAAATATTCTGACAACACTGAAATTGTTTATTTTATATTATTGGATATGGTGAAATCATCAATCAATTTTTTTAACTAATTTTCCTATACTCCATGCTGGACAACAACCCCAGAGGAATGATCCCAATTTTGAATCACCCTGTATAAAGAACGCTATTCACTTGCTGTTGGACAGTAGTACTTTCAAGTTAAGAAAATGGTGTTTGATTAATTCCGCAGTATCGGAAAACGACAAGAGAGAGACTGAGACAACAAATAACAATTAAAACTAAGAAGAGAAGAGAAGATAAGAGAAGAATTTTCTAGAGAAAAAATTATAAAAAATATTTTCTCAGTTCTCTATATCTCAGATATTCGATCCTATAAACTTATTGCACTCGTAATTATTCGTGCTGAACTATAGCATTTATGGAGCAGCGACCAAATGGTACCAGAGCAGATTAACTGTTTTCACTCATTTTTTAAACAGCTACGCGAGCTGAATTGTATTGAAATACGAAGGCATGTTTGTTTGTCACATAACGGGGCCACAGTTGATTTCCATGAATTTCCAATTCATTAGTCCATTGTACTACACACTTGCACATCATTTTATGCATTCAAAATAAGGGAAAGTAATGCTTGTCTTTGAAAATATCTTATGAATGAAGCATACTTCAAATATGCATAAAAAAATAATCTGGGGTATCTTTTCTTATATAAACTTACGGGCAAACATTACCTTTGTTACTGCCAAATTGAGGATTTTTTGAGGACATTTTTAATATGTGCGATTTTGATCTTTTCCGAATTTGATTCATATTTTTTACTTGATGAGAGGTACCGGAAAATTTCAGTAATGCATGTAATCTTAAGTTTATGTGATTTATCACATATAATTAGTAGTGCTGTTACTAATTGATATTCAACTCCATTGGAAAAATTCAAGAAAATTAGCCATCGGGTACCATTTTCATGGGGGTAACAAAGCACAAATATTAACAAAGTGGAGTCAGAATGAGTGTACATTTTAGTTAAAAAACTAAATTGAGATTTGTATCTGAACTGTGCATTATGTAAAAGAAAATATGGCGGATCTTTCGATCTAATCGGAGGACCTACGGAGCTCCACAATCTACACTTTTAAAACCCTGTTTTCTTCCATCTCGTTTTTTCATTACGTAAATATATTTGGCGAACGGTCTCTTGAATCTGTATGCTTTTATAAAATATAATGTAATGAATAATCACTTACTTATTGCGTAAAATGTTGTCAATTTTATTTTCTTGGGCTCTGTATTTTATAAATACTTCCTCAACTTCAGATATAACCATTATAGCGTATTTGGCGGTCTGAACTGTCATGAATGGATACCGTGTGATACAAAGCCAGTATGTTTGTATGGAGTATAATAATTAGATTACCAGAGCAACGAAAGCAATACAAGGTACAGGTTTCTGGCAAGATAATGCTCGTTTAGAAAAAGGTTATGTTAACTTAAAACAAAGCTTAAAAACAACTTAGTTTAAGCCAAATTCAAAATGCAAAATGCAACTAAAAAATCCACCTAAACTCTATTAACCATGATATTTTTTGGGCTAATGACTATTATGGTTTAATATGATTGATTATGGTCCTAGAGGCTTATTACAAAATGTGTAGGTGTTAAAGTCTAATTTAATTTAATATAATATTTGACAATAAAAGTGTCGCAAACTCAAAAGACAATTTCTTAAATTTAATTCCTACTTATTTTAGACTTACTTTTGTGTACACGTTTCGTATTCATATTTTAATTTTTTATCTTATTTTCGATTATTGATTGAACTTGGGACGTCCCACTTTTCAATTTTAATTATACATTGCGGCCCAAAATATTAAATACAAGCTTTTATTAAGCAAGTGATTAGTAATTTAAGCTTAAGTCGCTTAAAAATAAACCTTTTCCTTTGATATTACGGACACTAACACTTTCATTAAATACAAAACTTGTTTCTATCGAAATGTAACTTATTGTAAGAGAATATTTGTTTATAGAGGTATTTAAATTGAAGTGATAAGTAAAAACGAAAAACTATTCTGTCTAAACACTTTCTTTAAAAAACAAAACCAAAGAAGATGGACCTGGAAGAGCGCAGATGGCCGGACAAAAAATGAAATAGATTTCATACTTTCTAACAATAAAAACATATGCAAAGATATATATATAGGAAGTGACCACAGATTGCTCCGCGCAAAGATCCTCATAAACACAAAAATTGAAAGAAAGAAGTTGGTAAACAAAAAGAAATTTCCAACAGCCGAGTTTCCGACCCTGAACAAAAATGAATACGAAAACGAAATTAAAAAGAAAATGAAACTACCAGAACGTCTACAAGAAATGAGTATAGATGATATTGCAACAAGCATAACAGATGACATTCAAACAGTCACAAAGAAGATCTGTAGCAAGATAAGAAACGAAAGAGAAACCAGACTATCAGTGGAAACAAAACAACTAATAAAGGAGAGAAGGGAAACCTGCCGCGACTCATCCAATTACAACACCATAAATAAAAAAGTAAAAAAGATGATACCCACAAATATCAGAGCTTATAAAACCCAAGAAATCTTTGAAAGCAAAGAGGCGACCAAAAACATGAGAGTACAAAACTCTCCAATGGAAAACATGATATTGTTACACTAAAAGACCTCCACGGCAATATCCTTACCAACAAAACAGACATCGTCACGGAAGTTCAAAGATTCTACGCCAGCCTATATACAGCATCCATACCGAACCCAACGACATCCTCAAAAACTATTACAAATATAGGATCGGAAGAACTGCCAGAAATAACGACAGTTGAAATTACACATGCGTTAAAACAATGAAAACCCCAGGAGAGGACCAGATAACATCAGAAATGCTAAAAGCGGGAGGCGGAACACTACTAGAAACTCTGCGGATACTAACAAACAAATGCTTGATCGAGGGGAAAATACCAAAAAAATGGAAGAACGCAGAGGTCATCATCCTGCACAAAAAAGGAGACACCACAAACCTAGAAAACTACCGTCCAATAAGCTTGTTATCACACCTATATAAGCTTATGATGCGAATTGTCACAAACCGACTCACAATGAAACTGGATTTCTACCAACCAGTGGAACAGGCGGGCTTTCGGAAAGGTTTCGGCACAGCAGACCACCTACAAACAGTCCGAACACTTATCGAGAAGATAACAGAGTATAATATCCCAATACATATAGCGTTCATAGACTACCACAAAGCTTTCGACAGTGTCGAGACTTAGGCTTTCCAGTCGGCAATGAATGACGCAAGAATAGACTCGAGATATACCGCTATAATGGAAGACATCCTACAATAACTGCAGACGGCCAAACGACACAACCAAAAAACGACGTAAAATACCTTGGAATCACAATTGACCACAAACTTAAATTCACTAAACACATACGAAACATCAGGGCAGAAACAATAAAGAGAACAAAACACTTCCGATCACTAACCTACAAAGACAGAGGAATTAGCACAAACACCGCCACCAAAATATGTAAATCTATTTGTAGACCCTTGCTAGACTATGGACATATACTCATGGCCAACGGAACAGAAAGGACAAAACGTTATATACAAACAACAGAACAAATTGCACTAAGACTAATAACACGAATAAGACACCCCCAAAACCCACTACACAACCCCCCCACCCAACTACTATACGAACGCACAAACATGACAAAGATCTCGGAAAGACTCATACATCTACAGACAAAATGGACAAACGACCCCTACAACTGGACCATACTGAATCCCCTTTGTCTTACAAGACCAACCAGACAATCCCGCTTCCGTTTCCCTACATCAACGCTACTCGAACACTTACAAACGCAACTGACTAGTGGACAATAAAATAATTTTTTCTTGCCATTGAAATTTTATTTAATAATATTGTTAACCTAGAATAAGAGAATTTTCATATTTGTTTTTTATTTAGATTAAGACTACATGTATTAAGCAAGGGCAGAAAGACCGATAGGTCGATAGCCTTTTTTAGAAATAAAGATGTTTACGACAACTCAAGTACTCAGTCCCTCCTAAGCGTTTAGGTAAGATCTGCGGTCCTATTAAAAAATCTCCTACTGTTCCAGCCCAGACGTTCAGAGAAAACGAATGTTGGTATTTTGTTATCATGACAAAATTCGGATTTTTGGCAGACCACTCGTGCATATTGTTATAATTAAAAACGTCTCCTCTTTTAAATAAAGCTTCATCGGTGAACATTATTTGCTAAGGAGGCCACCTTTCACGTTAAAATAAACGATGACCTACACACGGGAAAAATAAACCTGAACAAAGGGGTACGGCAAGGGGACCCGATCTCCCCCAAATTATTCACCGCAGCCATAGAAAAGGTTTTCAAACAACTGAACTGGGACGAGAAAGGCATGAAGATCGACGGGGCAAACCTGAGCCACTTAAGATTTGCGGACGACATAATTCTAACAAGCACCAACCTCGAAAAATTAAAAACTATGATTGAAGAGCTAAACAACCTGTCCAAGCAAATAAGGCTAAACATGAATTTACACAAAACAAAAATTATAACTAGTAGCCCTCAGGAAATATCGATAGATAACACCATTATAGAAAAAGTAGAGCAATATACATATCTGGGGCATAAAGTTAAAATTGGCAAAGGAAATAAAATTGCCGAAGTCAAACGTAGAATCCAACTGACATGGGCGACCTTTGGAATGCTCAGCCATATTCTAAAAGATCGAGACGTCTCAATATACCTAAAACGTAAGGTCTACAACAGCTGCATCCTCCCCGTTGCCACCTATGGCCTGGAAACGACGGCTATTACAAAAAAATCAGCAGCAAAACTTAAAGTGACTCAACAAGCAATGGAACGTTCGATGCTGGGGATCACTTTGAGGGACAAAGTGCGCAACACAGATATCCGGACAAAAACAAAAATAATAGACGTTATGGAGAACAGCGGAACTCAAATGGCAATGGGCAGGACACGTGGCCAAAAAAAATACAGAAGAATGGAGTCACAAGATTACCTTCTGGAGACCCCGGGAAACAAAAAGAAGCACGGGAAGACCCCAAACGAGATGGATCGATGACGATAGCAGGAAAACAGTGGATGAGAACAGCGAACGACAGAGAAGCATGGAAAAAACTGAAAGAAGCCTATATGCAACAATGGAAGTATGAAGGCTAATAATAATAATAAGAAGAAGATAAGTAAAGCCCTATTTTTTAAATAAAATGCCCTACTTTTTAATGTACGAAACTCTCCACTGGATTTTAGGAAGCTTTAATGCAAATGATCAAATATTTATCCGTTGGAATAATCCGTTTAGATAGAACCAATATAAAAGATGATTGATAATTTCTTCAATACCATAAATGTATACCGTTGACTGTTCAACAAAATAATTGCTAAACGGCCGAATTTGCCCTAACTTGGAAATGGATAAATAATGATTGCTGCGAGCCATTCAATTTCCGTTTGATGCGTTATCTAGTACAATTATTTTCTTGTCAGTCTCTCTTTTTGTAAACATTAATTACTTCAGATAAAGTTGCTACAGGGAATTATGAAACTTTAACGATATAATTCGTTTTTAAAAAGTTTTTATTATTACAACGACAATTTATTTAGCTACTTAATTCCACAACGTGGTTACAAAGAATGAGTTCTCATGCAAAACAGTCAAATGAGGAAAACACTTCTGCTGACTCGTGGAATGTTGGAGTATGGTGGTTTCCTAGTATTGTAGTTGCAGAGTCAGGTGGGTATGGCTATGTAACTTCTCCCTCCTCAGGAATCGAAAATAACGGACTGTTTTTTCGAAGCGGTAGTTGCTGAGTAATCATCTGGTACTTGAAGATCCGTAGATTTATGGAAAGCATTTCGGGTCGATAGCCAAAAGATTTTGACTCGGTTCCATTGGCTCGTCAATAGGAGAATCAGAAGAAATGTGCAGACTCCCACAATACCAAAGAAGGTGTATTCTTGGTGTTTTGACTTCTGGTTTAAAGTCACTGGTAAAAGTTGATTGGCTATTTCCTTCAAATGATAAATTTCATCTAGATTAATTTTGGAAATGTTTGGTGCGTCCAAGAACTTCGTAGTAATTGTTTGAGGTAGTGTGATTTTCGGCAATATAAATGGTTTTCCTTTTTGTATGTTGATGTTATTGATGAATTTCTTTTCATTAATTTGAATTTCGCAATTTTTCGGGATCTTGACAAGGGTTGATGTTTCAAGTAGGTGATACTGATCGGTACCACATTTGGATATTAACTTTGCAGGTTCTGTTAACAGTACGAGGACCAATTCTTCCGTTACTTGTTCAACTATTGGCTCTACTAACTTAATGTTGAAGGTTGGGCAATTATGTATTGTCTTGCCTTTTAAAAGTTCATTGGTACAATCATCTTGTGGGTGAAACTCTTCGTTGCAGTAATATGTGTCTTCTATTTTTGAGCAAGGCTGACTGGTGTGCTGGTTTCTAACTTCTTCTTGTGCGAGGTAAGGGTATTGGGGAATGAATATAGTTCGATTTAGGATAATAGGGTATAGGTGAAAAAACATTAGATCTTCTGGCCTTAGTATAGGTACGTGTATCGCAAAAATTATTTTAGTGTGAGAGAAACTAACCTGAGTTCCAAAAAATTGATAATACGAGAGTATATTTTGAAATTTTGGGATTGCTGCAACTTTGTACATGTTTTCTAAATATTTTAGCATAATTGTTAATTCGTTAGTGGACAAAATACTGTTATGCAGCGCATTTAACTTGGAAAACATTATTGCATCCTCTAAATTATCCAAAAACATAATTAAGTTTTGACAATCTAGGTTTAATTGCGTTATTGACCCATGAAACCCAAGATAATTCTGAACATTGGATATCGTTTGTTGCATTAGTTGCTGAAAGGACCTTATACTTAATCTAAGTTTGTCCTGATTTTCGTTAAGGGTAGTTATGGTCTTATTGTAATGAGTGATTAAACCTTTGGATAGCGACATCTGAAGTTTTAGTTCATCGTTAACGCTTGTTTGACTACTCTCTAAAGTAGCAATTGCTTCACTGTAACGTTGACCGTCTTCAGCGTCAAGTGTACCAAAAAGCCATTTATTAATTTGCCCTACTATATTCAAAAGGCCTCGTTTCTTCCGATTATTTGGTATTAAATTTTGAAGTTTACCTGATGCGATGTGAATTAAGTTGTCCGTTCTTATTAGTAAATTTTCTGATAACTGATGATATGATATACCGTTATTACCGTTATGTGACTTTAAGTAGCCTTTAAGTATTAGAAAATTGCTTTTTAAATTTTCCATTTGCGTAATTATCTCAATTAAATCTATATAGTGTAGAAATGTATGTTTACTATAAACTAGCTTAGCATTACCTAGCTTAATCGGAAGTATTGGATTATTTAAGGGGTTTAGTTGTATTTCCGTTTCAATTGACCATTTGGTTTGAAGAACCAGGAACAGGACAATCGGGATTTTCCATTTGAGACCCATTTCCTTGGTTTCTCTGCAAATAATAGTGTAACTTAGTTTTTGGTTTTCGGGCACAACTTTTGTGATAATCGTGATTTTGTGTTTGTAATTTAATATCGGTTTGCCCGATTAGTTGCATTTTATTAAATTTTGGTAAGTGTTTGCCGCGGTTTTTGGTTTTGATATAAGCGTGATTTTGTGACTCGAAATCTGGTGGTTCACATCTGTTTTCGTTCCGTTTAGTTATTATTGCACATTTTGCTTCTTCATTCTTTTGCTTAATTTTTTCGTATAACTTATTCGAATTTTCTTTATGCGATTGCACATAACTTGAAATAATTGCGTTATCGTTGAGATCAAACGGATTTATTGATTTAATGTGACCAGTTATGATTTCAAAAGGGGTAAATTTTGTTACAGTATGAATAGAATTATTATAACCCAAAACTGCGCGCTTGATTAATTGATCAGTTGATAGTTCTTTATTTTCCTCTTTCAAGCATCTGTAGCTTTCTATGACTGACGAATGAAAGCGTTCAACAGGTGAATTTGAATTACTATTCTTCGCTGTTGTGTAGTGTAAATCAATTTTATAGAGTTTGCAAAAATCTTCTAAAGCTTTATTCTTAAATTCCGTTCCTTGATCTGTAGTTATCTTCAATGGTAAACCATGATGTGTAATAAAGGTGTATAGATTTTCGATAACTTCAATTCCGGTAATACTTTTAAGTGGGTATGCCTGCCCGTATCTGGAAAATGAATCTAAAACTGTGACATAAGCATCGTAATTCATTCTAAAAGTGTCGACATGTATGTGTTCAAATGGTCTGGATGCTGTAGGAGTGAGATTGAACTTCACAATAGGTGGACTTCTGTCATATTTATTTTTCTGACAAATTTCACAATTATTCACGTAGTTTTCTATATCTTCAGACATTTTTGGCCAATAATATCTTTGATTTAAACTCAATTTTAGCTCGCTTATGCCGCGGTGACAAGTCTTTGTGGTGTGATAGAGCTTCATTCTCTCCTGCTGCTCCTCTCTGGTTTGTACATCTTCAAGCATTTTTGTACAATGAAGCATTTTATAAGCAGAATTTTTAAAGATATTTTGAAGGGTTACTGTAAAAATTCGCGCAAGGCCATCGTGTCGAAAATATAATGCGTATGATTGTTTCGGATTGAGGTATTCTTTTATAAATTTGATAATGTGAGGGGCGGGATTAATTTTTGAAATAGTTAAGTACATACGGATGTTTTCGAATATGCGTTTCTGTTTAATATGAACATTTAGGATATCTCCATCTGTAATAATTATTTGATTCTTGTACATATTTATTGGACGTTCAGATATTGGTATTCCAAAAATAGGATTTTCTGATGATGAGTGTATTGTTTCTGAATCGGACGGTTCGTTGTTAACTTGGTTCGGTGTTCTTAACTGGATATTCGATATAATATTAATTTTGCCTTTATTTGAATTTGAGGGTTCGGTGTTTTGCCCTAAAATCTCTGAAACTGTTAAGTTATCTAAGCTTGGCAATTCTTCGTGATTTAACATAAAGTCATTGGTTATTTCATCGGTGTCTCCTATATTGTTGTATAATGAATCTGTTTCTAGAGCGTTGAGGTCAACAGGATTCCTGGAAAGTGCATCTGCTGCTTTATTGGATTTGCCTTTTTTATATCTGATTTCGTAGTCGAACTCCTCTAATTTTAGTCTCCAACGTACCAACCTGGAATTCGGTTCTTTCATTGACATGAGCCATTGTAAGGGTTTATGGTCTGTGAAGATTATAAATTTCCTTCCAAATAAATATGGGCGATAGTACTTGCAACTCCAGACAATTGCCAATAGCTCCTTCTCAATTGTTGAGTAATTTATCTCCGCTGGATTAAGGGTTCTAGATGCGTAACATATTGGATGGTTTCCCTGAGATAGTACTCCTGAAATCGCGAAACTAGAAGCGTCGGTGGTTAACTCGAAGGGTTTCGTAAAATTTGGATATGCCAAGACAGGTTCTGTTGTTAGAACATTTTTGCAAGTATTAACACACTCTATGAATTCTTTTGTGTGCACAATTTTTCCTTCTTTCTTAAGACATTGTGTTAAGGGTTTAGTTAGCTTTGCAAAATTCTGGATAAATTTTCGATAATATCCAACCAATCCCAAAAATGATTTTAGTTCGCGTTGCGTTTTTGGAAGTGGGTATTTTTGTATTGCCGTGATCTTATTTTTGTTTGGTTTTATGCCCTCTGGTGTGACAATGTGTCCTAAAAATTCGACCTCTCGTCGCAGAAACTCACATTTATCGAGTTGAATTTTTAAATTTGCTTCACGAAGTTTTTTAAATACCAATTTTAAATTTTGAATATGTTCTGTTAAATTTGTACTGAACACGATTACATCATCCATAAATACCATACAAACTTTGTTTTGTAGATCTTTGAGTACTTCATCCATTACACGTTGGAATGTCGCTGGAGCATTTCTCAGTCCAAATGGCATTCTTAAATACTCATAGTGGCCATGTTCCACGCTAAATGCTGTTTTTTCTATCGAGTCCTTGTGTATTTCAATCTGGTGAAACCCACTCGCCAAATCGAGGGTAGAAAAATATTGGGCACGGCCCAGTTTATCTAAAATATCGTTAATGTTGGGTATTGGGTATTTGTCGGGAACACATTTGTCATTAATTTTTCTGAAATCGCAAACTATCCTCCATTTCTGTTGCCCTGACGCGTCCATTTTCTTGGGGACAATCCATATTGGTGATGACCATGGACTGCTGGAAGATCGAATAATTCCTTTGTCTAACATTTCATTTATTTGTTTTTTAACCTCTGCTTTGTGAACATATGGGTATCGATATGGTTTAACGTGCACCGGAATCTCGTCGGTTGTTTTGATTTCATGCTTAATTCTTGATGTAAAACTGAGTTGGTCTCCTGGTTTATAGAATATATCGGAAAATTCCGTACACAATCGATTGATAGCTAATTTTTCTTCGGTATTCATGTGATTCGTTCGAACTTGATTATTAATATTAAACGTTTTGTTATTACGATTTCCAAGATTTTGCGAGACTGCCTCAAGAGTATAAATTTCATACTTTGCAGGTTCAAAAGCCTCGACCTTTAGTGGTTCAGTTAAGGTTATTGAAACGGTCTTATCTGTGGGGTTTTGAATTTCAACGGTGGCAAATCCGTAGCGTGCACAGGTGACCATTGACGGAATGATCAGGTCGTTCATCTTCTGGGTATTTATAATAATATCCCCGTCGTTAACATTAACTGGTAATTTCTTCTTAATTTTACTGCATGGGTTTACCGAGAATGTAAAACTAGCTTCTGCAGGTGTTCTGTACTTAAAGGGAATTTCGATGTTTGCTCCAATCAATCGCTTGTTAATTAAATCAATGTTAAGATTCATATTTATAAGATCATTGAGTCCTAGAACGCCATCAAAATAATCATGAAAATCAAATAAAATAAAGCTGATTTCGTAGTCGAGACCAACTTCTGCGAGCGCGGAAATATTAGCTTGAAACTGCGTGCTTTCGCTACCTATGGCTGTTTTAATAGTATTGGTTGACCGAAATATACAGTGTGGAAAATAAGTCTCGGCAATGGTGGGTCTTAAAATTGATCGAAAACTGCCAGTGGCAATTAAAAGCTTGATGTTAAGACTGCTAATTTCAATGTATGGAAGGGCATTGTATGAAGAAATGTTAATTTCTATTAGCTGTGTTCTTTCGTTGGGCTGGGGTCGCAAAAATTTCCATTTTCTTCGAGGACAGTATTTTGGGAAGTTCGAGGGTCTTGAAGCTCCTGGAAGTTGATTTGGTCTTCAAATTGATCAGAGTATGTTTCTGTTGACTGAGGGTAGTCAAGGTATTCTTGGTTATAAAAATGTTCAAAATTTTGACAATACGGGTTTGTAGAATGATCTTCGTATTCGTTCGAATATAGTTCTTCAACTATCATTGGCTGTGGTGTTTGATAAAATGGTCTTTGGAAGTTATTATATTGAGAATTTAATCCATGTTTTCTGGTGGGGGTAAGAGAATTTCTGGAAATTCCTGACATGGGTGTAGGCCTTGGAAATTGATTTGGAGAGTTCTGATTGGGTCTGAATACATTTCTGGGCGGACCAAAAACATCTCTATTTGTGGGCCATTGTCTAGGGGGTGTTGGTCTACTTTGAATATTTACCGGTTGAGAGGGAAATGTCGGTTTAGTAGACGTGATTGAATTAGTGTGTTGATTAAGTTGAAAACCATTTGATTGGTTGTTGGCTTGATATTGATTATATTGCGGTTGGCTGTTACTAAACTGTGGGGTGGGGAAAAAGCTTTGCGCGTTTGGAAAATGTTGACGATAATAATTTTGGTTAAATCCAGGCTTAGTGAAACTTGGATTAAATTTTTGGGATTTTTCACTATTACGTAAAGTTCCATAAAGTCGCTCAAAATTCTCAAACTCTAAAACATAGGCCATCGCATCCTCAAGGGATTCTGGTCTTTTCAGATGCATATTATTTTTCAATGTGCCTGAGCATCCTGCGATAAACGTATTTAATGAAGTTTTCTCAAAATGATTAATGTTGCAAACTTTATCGCTAGTAGACATTTGGGTATCGTTACTGACACGCTGGACTACATTACTCCTAAGCAATTGCAACCTAGTACCAAAACTTATTAAATCTTCATTTCTATGAGGGCGGGTCCTTGTAAGTTCCTGAATTAAACAATCTACATCTCTTCGGTCAGAGAAGCACTGAATCAAAGCGGTTTTGAGATTATCCCAACTAAGAAGTTCTGATCGATTGCCAACCATAGTTTCGGCTTTTCCGATCAGTTTCTCATTAATACAATCCAAAATATGCTTGTTTAAATCAGCATCGTTTAGTGGTAGATATGTACTTATTAGGTTCTCGCACCTACTTAAAAATTTATTCAGGTAATTACTGTCACCGTCAAAGGATTTAATATTATCTAACTTTGATTTGAATAAACTCCAATTCATATTATTTTGGTTTGCAGTAGTCATTTTAGCGCTGGTACTTACTGGTTTGCTAAGACGAATATTTTCTAATTGTTGGACAATATCGTCTACTTCACTCATAAATAAGCATAAACTTTATATTTCACTTTAAAAAATTACTATTTTTATGCTTTATATTTTCTTAATTGAGAGAGAGAAAAAAAATCAAACTAAACTATGTCTTCAATAGACTGACCTAACTTTAATTGTGTGTATGCGATACACGGCCCTATTACTATTCCTAATGAAATCTTTGTACGGAAGATAGATTAGGATTGAAAGGAAAATGCACTTACGTTGATTCTTCCTTCCCGATTCTTTGGTGGAGTAGCCTCTGCCGTTGGTTCTAGAGATTGTGCTGAAGAGTTGAAGAACCCAAATAGCCGGAATCTTGGATACTGCTACTGCACAATCCTACCGACTGCGCCAATTATGAAACTTTAACGATATAATTCGTTTTTAAAAAGTTTTTATTATTACAACGACAATTTATTTAGCTACTTAATTCCACAACGTGGTTACAAAGAATGAGTTCTCATGCAAAACAGTCAAATGAGGAAAACACTTCTGCTGACTCGTGGAATGTTGGAGTATGGTGGTTTCCTAGTATTGTAGTTGCAGAGTCAGGTGGGTATGGCTATGTAACTAGGGCGTACAAAAGAAACAATGGCAATTAAACAAAAAATATATTTTTTAGGGTTTAAACACCAAAGTCATAAAGATACACCTTATATCTCAAACCGGTTGATGAATTAGTCGCCATGTACTGGGCGATCTCAAAAAATCAAATTTTTGATCTCGCAGTGATAACAATTTTCCTTTTGGGTCGTTTCGGCATGTTGTCGGACAAAAAGCGAATATACAGGGTTGCACCTAAAGTGACCCAAATCAGAAATGCTCTCGAAATCTGAGACTGACTTTCAAACAAAATGAAGTTTTCTTTGAAGCAGTTCTTCATCATGAACACTTTACCTTCCCTGCTTGTATGAGTTTAGATTGATGGATTGAGGAACAAAATTTCAACTAGGTGGTTTCGAATGAGACCTTACCTGAAAATGCATGTGAAGTGCGCGGGGTCTTTGATGTGTGTATCTGTCGATCTGATGTATCTTGTATCGTATCTTGAGATCATGTGCACCGATGTTTGGCTTTCCTAATACCAGCTTGGTTGCTTTCGTTTTTTTGCAGAAAAGCCCCGAAATGGAATGCCAGCAGAGCTAAAATTGTGAGTAAATTCTTGCCTTGATAAATATCTTCAGAAAAATTCGATCTTTGAGGAATTTTGGGAGTTTCAAAATACACCTTCCGTACTACTTTAACATAACATTTTGTATACTTTGACTATTGACAAAAGACTGAAGAACGTTTTGGTATCTGATTTACTATGCATGCATAATATATAGGCATATAAAATGATATTGATGCTCTCATCGTCAATGAGTTAATGAGAGCATTGATATATTTTTAAAAATGGTTTGAATTAAATCTCCCCCACAATGAGGTTACCGGAATTTATTCTTAAAGTACATTCCTTTTTGGGTCAGCTCATTCTAAATGCAGACTAAAAACATAAACTACAACACTAATCATACGACTTCCGAATGAAAGTACATAAAGTGTATTTTTTGTAATATTTTGACGTTCTTATTTACTTCGATTTATTAAAGATAGTAAGTTCATTGGAGTGGTATTTGCCTTAAAACATTCCAGTAGGTGTTCGATGGCAACTTTCGATCAAACGTGGACTGTTGGTTTACATATTGCTAAACAACTACTCGAAGACAGACTAGAGGTACAAACCAACGACGACCACTCTATCCCCCTTTTCACCTGAGCAAGGCTTACCTCAGGGTTCACCACTCTCACCACTGCTTTACAACATATATTGCCATGACTTATACAACCACATCAGACAAGACAGAGAAGGTATAGACCAAAACGCTTACTTGCTGCAATTTAACTTTTTATTGAGAGAATACAAATTATATTAGGATACGTAGATAACAAAACAATTATAATAAAAGAAACTTTCACTGTCTTGTCATGCAGGAAATCGTAAATCAGTTCCTTTCAAATTTTCCTCTATCCATTCATTTGCTTCCGTTTCGATGTCGTTATCAAAATAATCTTTCCATCCTCCATTTTTTCCTTTTCTTACAAAAGGTTCTTCATGTTTCAAGATAATCCCCATGTTTTTCATCAAATCAAAGTTAACCGATTTATTGTTCTTGAAATTATCAAATTGTAGATTGCTCTCCAATTGGTCTAATTCTTCAACTGAATATGATCTTCCTAGGAAAGCAGCTATTTTTTCTATAGACTGCCGAAGGTTCTACAATGCATAGAATTAAATTAATATTAAGATACTTAATTAAGATAAATTTAAAATGATATTTTTAAATTAATTGCTGCTCCCCAATATGTACCACTACCTTGTTCATGTTTTCATAAAATATAAACAAAACGTTTTCTTCATGTCTCATATTCCAACCTTCTTTCACATGCTCCCAATATGGTGCCCATGGTTCTGAAATGAATGAACTCATTAATGCAGATTTCATATTATTTAATTAATTTAACAAATTGGATGTTAACTGACAATGATAATCAAAAACGCAGAAAAATGAAAATGAATCATTAAATAATAACAAAAAGTAAACTCATTTAACTGGACATTTTGCAATTAACAGTTCCAGATGTTTTCCACAATTTTCTATTAGCGTCCTTCCGAATCTGTAGCCTCTATCTAATCGTACATATAGAATAAGTGAGAAAATTGAATAATTTTTGTATTATTGTGTATATTTTCCTGACTGTACTTCAATTTATTTCAAAAATTCCTGGGTTTCAGTCAATTTTATTGTTTACTATTTAAAATGTTACAAATAGGTTTCGGTGTCTTTCTCCACCATCATCAGTTTGTCTAAAATATATATTTTTACATTTATCATCAATTTAAATAAAAACCTTTCAAATTCACAAAAACACAAAATTCACATATTAAAATACAAATCACACAATACACACACATATTAAAAAGTACAATTGGGAACATTGGTTCTCAGGTGATGAGTCAGGATAAACATGTTCGGGAAAAGACTAGAATCTATTGTTTAGAGATTTAAATTTAACTTACATGTCTAGATTTTTCTACCTTCACATTTGTCTGGACATCGAATTTCCTATTTTATTCGACATCGAGCGAGGGAACGAAGAAAACATGTTTATACTTCGCCTTTTCTTTGCATTCTTCAATATCAGCTGTTTACTTTTCACTTACCTGGTCCATTCAGTTCATGCATGCGATCATCTAATTAGTGTGTGATACACTGAGCTAAGATTGTCTGTGTCTGATCTAAAATTCATTGCTTTCTGGTGTCTTTTGATCTGTATCATTTCATGGATTCTTCTCTTATTATAGTTGTTTTCATTGATTAGTATTTTTGTGTTATCGAAATCAAAACTATGCAATTTTTGTTGTGCATGTTGTGCTAATGCTGATGCATTTTCGTTAACCTTTCTTAAGCTATATTTATGCTCGTATATTCTTTTTTTCAAATATTGTCCTGTTTGACCTATGTATGCTTTGTCACAGTTCAAACAGTCAATCCTGTATATTACGATAGGTGTTGGACACACCTTTCGTTCCACCACCTCAATTCAGTGCATAAGGGATAGATGGTCTGAAATAAGGGAGCACAAATCATTACCCGAAAATGAATTTATTGGGGCGGTAGAGCTGTGCCTAAAGTCCACTTACTTCCAGTACGATGGCAATTTCTATTCACAAATAAATGGAGTAGCTATGGGGTCTCCCATAGCTGCAACAATTGCAAACCTCGTGATGGAAAGTCTGGAAGAAAAACTAATACCTGATTTGAATTTTGAGTGTGGATTTTTTAAAAGATACGTGGATGACTGCATAATGTGCCTGCCAAACCAAAAAGTTCAATACACATTAGATAAATTTAATACATTCCATGAGACCATTAAATTCACCATTGAGGAAGACAAAAACAAATCAATAAACTTTTTGGATATGACGGTTATATATGACGGTAATGGGGAAATAAAAACAAACTGGTACACAAAGGATGTGTGGTCTGGTAGATACTTGAATTACCAATCATATGCACCTATACAATATAAAAAAAGTGTTGTAACAGCTCTTACGGATAGAGCAATTAAATTGGCACATTATGGATATAGATAAAAAAATCTTGAAAAATAAAAAATATATTAATAATGAACAACTATCCCAAAGCTTTCTTTGAACCAATAATAAAACAAAGAATTAATAAAATCTACAATTCAAATAAATGGAACAACATAAATAATATAAATAAGATAAAAGAAGGTGAAGTCAAGTATGTATCATTACCGTACATACCAGAAATAAACACAAAAATAAAGAGTGTTCTGAAACCACATAATATTACTATAGCAGAAAGAACTAAAAACAACTTGGTAAAAGAATGTTTCACAAAATTTAAGCTTAAAAGCGATGAGTTGGACACACCTATCGTAATATACAGGATTGACTGTTTGAACTGTGACAAAGCATATATAGGTCAAACAGGACAATATTTGAAAAAAAGAATATACGAGCATAAATATAGCTTAAGAAAGGTTAACGAAAATGCAACAGCATTAGCACAACATGCACAACAAAAATTGCATAGTTTTGATTTCGATAACACAAAAATACTAATCAATGAAAACAACTATAATAAGACAAGAATCCATCAAATGATACAGATCAAAAAACACCAGAAAGCAATGAATTTTAGATCAGACACAGACAATCTTAGCTCAGTGTATCACACACTAATTAGATGATCGCATGCATGAACTGAATGGACCAGGTAAGTGAAAAGTAAACAGCTGATATTGAGGAATTGCAGAGCAATTCCAAGAATGCAAAGAAAAAGGCGAAGTATAAACATGTTTTTTTCGTTCCCTCGCTCGATGTCGAATAAAATAGGAAATTCAATGTCCAGTCAAATGTGAAGGTAGAAACATCTAGACATGTAAGTTAAATTTAAATCTCTAAACAATAGATTCTAGTCTTTTCCCAACATGTTTATTCTGACTCATCACCTGAGAACCAATGTTCCTAATTGTACTTTTTAATATGTGTGTGATTTGTATTTTAATATGTGAATTTTGTGAAAGTTTTTTATTTAAATTGATGATAAATGTAAAAATATATATTTTAGACAAACTGATGATGGTGGAGAAAGACACCGAAACGTATTTGTAACATTTTAAATAGTAAACAATAAAATTGACTGAAACCCAGGAATTTTTGAAATATTTGTATTATGTCATGTAATTGCTTAGTCCCATGGAAAGTTGGTTTTGGTGGGTAATGTCCAAGGTTAAAAGTAACTTGGACAAATCTTCCCAAAAGCAGTATTTGCAAATTCTGCAACATGCTTTCTGAAGTATTGATACCGGAACACCAAATCTTTCCAGGAAAATAAAATAAGGACAAATTTGATCGACGGGGCAGGGGCACTACATTTATAGAGTTGGAAGCTACTAGATTGAAGCTATTGCTTGCGATGAGCTGAGAAAGAAGGTTTTATTCTATCTAGGTATTCTAAGGTATACCTCATTCGGAATATATTTTCTTCTTAATTATATCCGGACAGTTTATCAATCAATAATCACAGTAAAAACGACATTTCAAAAGAATAATTCAGTAAACTGAATTATTTTTATCGTTTTTTGGTCAAATGATATTTGGAGAGTATAGAAAATCCAATTTGCAGAAAAAAATATCATACAAACGTATATTGAAAACTGCTTCGTTTTTGAGATACAGGATGGCAAAATTAACAATTTATTTTAATTTTTTAAAAATAATTCACGCAAAGCTTAAGATACTGTAATAAAATTTGATATTCTAGGACATCCAATAATGTCCAAGTTTTCGCTAAATTTGCAGAGGGCGCCACATGGCACTAATATTTAACTTTTAAATAATTGTTGTGTATATTTTCCTGACTGTACTTCAATTTATTTCAAAAAATTTTTGGGTTTCAGTCAATTTTGAATTGACTGAAACCCAGGAATTTTTTGAAATAAACTTTTAAATAATAATATCTTTTTTGTGCCTACACGTATCAACCTGATTTTAAATTAAAATAATGTTCCTTTCATATTTACGTAAGAAAAGTATTGCTTGAAGGCGCTAATAGTAACCGTTTTAGTGATTTTTTCAAAAAACTTTTTAACTGCAAATTACTCAAAAAAGTAGTAAACTTAAATTAAACAATTTTAGATGTCTAAATAAAATGTTCAATGATTGTATGTGGCCGATTGTATATTCTGTTAAGTCCCAGAATCTAGAATGTTATTACAATATCTTCAGATTTGAGTCAATTATTTAAAAAAATATAATGTTAACTTGGGCACCCTGTGAAGAACGAAGCCGTTTTCAGAATGTTTGTATGATATACTCATCTTAAAATTGGATTTTCTATCGACCATTAAAGTCCTGCCACTATAAACTGACTCACCGTTAATACACTGCGCCGCAAATTTAACGCATACCTTAAATATTCCCTAACTTTTGACTGTGAATATTTTCTCAATCGGTGATCCGATTTGAACCGTTTTTTTATTGAATCATAGCTCTATTCTTGGACAAAACAATTGAGGTTAGAAGCTAAGCTAAAAAATATAATAAACACGCACTTTATGTCTGCGGGCCATATCGGGAAGCTCAGATAGAATGAAAGTATACGCTTCTTCCTGTAGTAGCCTCATGTCTTCTGAGTAATTTGGATCTTTAATAGTCTGTTTATATCGAGTCACAACAAAGTCACTCTGGACACATTTTCCGCACGAAATGTATTTAAACTTTTATTTTTTAATTCAAAAAGAACTGTGGAAACAAAATTTTATTACAAGCCTAGAGTTATTAGCCTATGTTTATTTTCTTCCGTATGTAACTCCCCCATGAAGAAACGAAACAAAAAACATTATCTTGAAGCGTGACAACAAGAAAACCTTATGATTAGTATAGTAATATCCCCTATTTCCCCTTTATTTTACGGTTTGATTTTGGATTGGAACAAAGAACTAAAGCGGTGGTGATATACAGAGAAGCCGGTCGAAATGTGATGGTTCAACGAAAAATATCCGAAAAAGTCCATTCCCGAAGCCAAACAAATTGATATTGTCGCCACTATGGTCACCAATTTGCAGCAGTCATCAGAAAATGGTGCTGAAGCATGTCAATTCTCAGCAACAACTGTTCCATTCATACAAAATCACTCTGGTTCATCACCTAACAGAACATGATCGGGATAAGAGGATGCAGTTTTGTTAACTCATGTGTGAAACAATTGTTCAATTTCCAGAATATATCATTTTGTCAGTCTCATATTAATTGATCAGAATCTTACCGGTGAACTTTATCTAGATACCTACGTTCCAAAAGCAGATTTATCCGGAGATACAAAGAATCGTCATGGACAATCCGGAGGAATTTCAGAGTGACACAGTTTTCCAATAGAACGGTGCACCCTCATTATTCAAGAGCACCTAGCTATTTCCTAATAGGTGGATTGGACGGCGAGGGACAGTCGAATGGCCGACGCGATCGCTGGATCTTACCCCAATAGGCTTTTTTCTCTGGAGATATCTCAAGAGACAAATTTATATTACAAAACCTGATTCGTTGGCCTTGGAATATCGAGAGACACATTCGCAAAAATTAGATATGAATTCACGCATCGACTTTACCATTGTTAGGCCTCTAATGGAGAAAATTTTGAACATTTAATAAAATAGAATTCCTAAAAGTCAAGCTGTTTCTGAGGTGATAAATGGATAATGGTGTGTGGCACTCATCTTAAAGTTTAAAAATATCTAGGTAGGCCTTGCTGTTTGTGAAAATTACAATTAGGGTGTAGTCGGTTTAGATACAAATACAGTTCTCTAAGCTAAAAAAATAACAAATTCTTCAGATATTTAAATGGCAATCGGTCATTCGAAACTTCTCAACCAAGACAAGGTTAATGAGGAATTGAGAGACGCAAAATATTTGTGAAGGGTGTATCTGTAGTAGCAAGTAGCAAATTAAAAAATGCCCAATTTTTTGTTAAAAAGAAATATGCAATTTATACATACGTAAGTTGCGGTGAAAATAAGACCAATACTTTCGAAAATCTCCTAAAAACCCTTGGGTTCTAATTGCCCTGTTCCAATGATAAAATGACACTGCTACATCTTTTGGGTTTCTAGCAACATAAATGACCTAAAAACAAATGCATATATTGATGGCCGAATTGAAAAATTCTAGTTACTTGAGAATTAGACGATAAAAAAACAAAAAGCGAAAAATAGGATAAAAAAACAGTAAGAAACATGTAAGATAGAACTTTTGAAGATTGCTCTGTTGTAGAATTGGAGTGCAATTTGGAATTTTCGTCTTGGAAAAATCCGCGAAGTGCACTATTTTGGTTTACAATCTTAGCTATATTCGATATATACTACTACTATAAAAGATAGAAACTAATAAAATTAAGTCTTAACAGAAACTCAATTTTTGCCCTCTGCATGAAAAATATTCTACCTTTTTAGCGATACCTTGTGAGGAGCGAGTTTAATATCAAGTTACCTTACATCCGGCTTGGGGCAAACTAGGGGGCAATAAACTAAAAGGTAAATGGGTTTTAATGAAACGTCGTTCTTGTGATTTCGACAATGTCTCCCATGTTGGATTGTCGATTGACTGTACAATCTTGTAATATTCTGGATTAACCATATTTTCCTTCAGAAACTCTTCTTTGACTTTTTTGTGGACAAAGCAACTGAATCTGGAAAAAAATGTTTGCCATTACAATTTTTTATGTATTATTTTTCAGAACATTTAGAAAATAACTATATCCTTACTCCAGAAATTTAAACCGTTCATCTAACGGTACTTTGGCAGCCTTTTGGAAATCCAAATTATTGCATAATAACCACACCATCTCCTGAGTCCAGGTGGTGCCTAAAATATATCGATATTCTTCAGGTGCATTTTTTCATATCTTTTGAATTTTCAACCTGATCTAGGAAAGGTCGCTACAATAACGTCATCAGACCTCAACTTAAAATTGTATATACTTTGAGCTGCTTTTGCATAACCACTTGGAAAAAACCATTTTTTTGGACCCACTTCAACAAATCCGGTTCTTTCTCCTAAAATGTAATTAATTGACTGAAATTGAGTATAACAGGATGTTAGAGGAATGTTTGCTGCCGAGAACAAGACAGATCGCCAAAAGCGTGTGATAGAAATAGAAAAAAAACAGGCTGTAAGCGAAGCTTCGAATATCCACCAACACACCTATTGCATATACACAATTACAACGTCTTAAATTAATTAGGTTAACAATAAAATTGTCGCACCATCAAACTCGTCACCATCAGCTACTTTCACAATTTCGTATGTACAAGATGTTCAACCCTTCTTCCTGTTGCATTTATAAATGCCTCGATACACAAAACATATTTTCCATAATTGCATTTAATTTAAAGTACATACCTGAAAAATCCTCCATAAGTTGCATATTAAGGTTTGCATCCACATCTCTTATTTCATATGGAAATGGTAGCATATTATCCTGATATTGTTGATTATTTGATTTATCTTTGAGCTCTGGTATCGTATGATTAGTCCATTCGCATTGAACAGACAGAGACATTTTTAATTTCTAAAATATTTAATAAATGCCATTATTAAAAAAATGACCAACAAGTAAAATCGGTGTAAATTACGTGAAACAACTGATGTCTGCATGCTATATTCAATTACAAGTTAAAAAGTTCTCTTCATATTTTCTCATTTGACGAAGCACATCGAGCTGTAACGCTTTTATTTCACATTGGTTTCATGAACTCACGCAAATCGATTAGATAGAAATTATTTTATTCACTAAAACAACTTAAAACATTTTTACAAAATTCCGACTTTATAAAACAGCACACCCCAGCAACTTTTCTGATGCCCGCAAACCCAGATTCAACACCAGACGTTCTACTGCACACAAGAAACTTAACAAACCCCATCAACAACATAAACTTAACCAACGAACTTGGATCCGGCCACCTGGCTATTACGTTTAACATAGACTTACAACATACGCAACCTACCTCCAATACACCTCCTATAGAGAAAAACTTAAACCTAACAAAGAGTGACATAGACAAAGTGAAACAACATATACATGACTACATTCAATCGCAAGTACAGCCCATTTCAATAGAAACAATACAACAACAACTTTCACTAACCATAGAAAAATTTAGCCCGGAAATAAAAAGTGCTTTCTACCGACATACACTGCCCAAATACATACTGAGACTAATAAAACATAAGAGAGAACTGTACAGACTATATACAAACACTCAAAATAACGACCTAAAAAAGACACTGAACCAACTTAACAGAAACATTAAAACTTTGATTGGACAATACCGACAAGACAAATGGCTAGAAACATGTAAAGAAATACAGAAGGACAAAGGCAAAACATACTGGCGAAAAATTAAGAAACTGGCGCAATACAGGAAGACTGGCACTACTGACACAATTGACGAAAACGGAATAGAACGTTACACAGACAAAGAGAAAGCGGACGTGTTCGCCAGACCCTATCAAAGGGCCTTCAGCATATCGACAAACCCTAACTTCGACAATGACAACTGGAACTTGATCAACGACTGGTACTTGAACTATTTTAACAGCTCACCGGACTACACCTGCAAACTGATCACAGACACAGAGTACGATGAAGCCCTAGCGCATGTCAAAGACACTGCACCGGGGGGGATAAAATTAAGGCAAAACTCTTGAAAAGCCTAACTCAAAAAACACACAAACTGATCCTAACTGAATTGAACAACTGCATCACAAATGGCAGAATCCCAGAAACATGGAAGAACGGCTTAATAATCCCTATACCCAAAAATGGACTGGACAATACACAACCGAGCAACTACAGACCAATTACACTACTTCCAGTACTAGGCAAGATTTTTGAATGCATAATGAAGCAGCGGCTTGAAAAAGTGATTGGAAAATATATACCTACCTACCAATTTGGTTTCAAACAACATCACTCGAGTGTTCATCCGCTCTTTATTTTAGCCAACAATATACAAACTACCCACCTAACTGACAGAAAGACAGCTTGCCTGTTTATGGACATTAACAAGGTTTTTGATAGTGTCTGGCATAGAGGATTACTATACAAACTATACAAACTATACACACCAACATATCTACTACACACCATAAAGAACTTACTAGAAAACAGACAACTACAAGTACGAATTAACAAAACACTGTCATTTCCTTTTTCCCCTGAACAAGGTCTCCCTCAAGGATCCCCGTTCTCACAGTTTCTCTAAAATAAATACTGCCTATGTCATGGCCGTTTCTCTACAATATATACTGCCATGACATATACAATTACAACTTACCAGACAAAAATCAAATCGACAGATCGGCATACATATTACAATACGCAGACGACACGGCACTTATTTTACATGACAAAACTACTGAGAGAGCAGCTCAAAGACTCCAAACACTAACAAACAACACAATGACATGGTTTTATAAATGGAGACTAACACCAAACGCGTCAAAAAACCAACTTCTGCTCACAAACCACAGATTCAAGGCTGACTCCCCTACAATAACTGCAGACGGCCAAACGACACAACCAAAAAACGACGTAAAATACCTTGGAATCACAATTGACCACGAACTTAAATTCACTAAACACATACGAAACATCAGGGCAGAAACAATAAAGAGATCAAAACACTTCCGACCACTAACCTACAAAGACAGAGGAATTAGCACAAACACTGCCCCCAAAATATAAAAAACTATTTGTAGACTCTTGCTAGACTATGGACATATGCTCATGACCAACGGAACAGAAAGGACAAAACGTTATATACAAACAACAGAACAAATTGCACTAAGACTAATAACACGAATAAAACACCCCCAAAACCCACTACACAACCCCTCCACCCAACTACTATACGAACGCACAAACATGACAAAGATTTCGGAAAGACTCATACATCTACAGACAAAATGGACAAACGACCCCTACAATTGGACCATACTGAATCCCCTTTGCCTTACAAGACCGACCAGACAATCCCGCTTCCGTTTCCCTACATCAACGCTACTCGAACACTTACAAACGCAACTGACTACTGGACAATAAAGTAATTTTTTCTTGTCATTAGAATCAGAAAGTTTATTGAATTAAATTGTTAACCCAGAATAAGAGAATTTTTATTTTTGTATTTTTATTTAGATTAAGACTATATGTACTAAACAAGGACAGAAAGACGGATAGGTCGATAGGCTTTTTTAGAAATAAAGATTTTTACTACTACTACTACTGCTTCAGAAAAATGGTAGCAAACAAAGTGCATTACAGTCATTTAATGGCAAACATGCCACACAAGCGGCAAAAAAGATGTGCGCTGTTTCTGGCGAAGGTGCTGTAGCCGAAAGAAATGTGCGGAAGTGGTTTGCTCGGTTGAAAGCTGGAGATTTCAATATTGAAGATCAAGAACGCCTGGGTAGGCCGTCCACCAGAGACGAAGATCTGATTAAAACAGTAATCGAAAATAATCCACGCTCTCCAACACGTCAATTAGCAGAAATGCTAAATAAATCAGAATCAACGATCCACGACTATATTGTGAAGCTTGGCTACATAAGCCATCTTAATGTATGGGTTCTCCATGACTTACCGGAGAAAAATTTGCTCCATTTGCGACTCGCTTTACAAGCGCAACGAGGAGATACCGTTTCTGAAGCAATTAGTGACGGGGGACAAAAAATGGATCATTTATAAAAAAAGTTGGGCGTAAAAGGTCTTGGGGAAAGCGTGATGAACCCCTTTACCCACCGCACACAGCCGGGGAAGGTAATGCTCTGTGTCTGGTGGGATTGGAACGGGATCTTCCATTATGAGCTTTTACTAATCCACGCGACAATAAATTCGGAAAAGCATTGCTCCCATTTAAATAAATTTAAGACAGCAATCCAACAAAAACGTCCAGAATTAGCGAATCGGAAGGGTGTCATATTTCATCAGGACAATGCGCGGCCGCATGTGTCTTTGACAACTCGGCAAAAGTTGTTGGAGCTCGGTTGCACCATACTCACCAGACCTCGCGCCCTCAGTTTTCCACCTATTCCGATCATTGCAAAATTCCCTTAATGGAAAAAATTTCAACTCTTTGGTCGAGGTAAAAAATAATTTAGAAAATTTATTTGCCGGAAAACCTAAGAGGTTCTGGAAAGAGGGAATCTTCAAGTTGCATGAAAGATGGAGAGACAAGTTGTGGAACAGAATGGCGCCTATATAATTTAATAAATATGTACCTAAATTTAAATGAGTTGCGTTTCAATTTTCCTTCAAAATTGGCACGAACTTTCCGGACCACCCGATAGTTTATCAGCGACAGCGATGCTGTTGGATAAAAAAATACCCGTTAGGGTGCTTGGGTTTATGGTTAATAGCCAGCTATATCTAATCCATCTTCAGGGCTCCAAAGAGAAACAGATTTTCTCGGTAATTTGCAGTAAAAACGAAATAAGGGGTGTTCCAAAATTAACGCAAGATTTGAATTAAATAGAAAACACAGTTTTTAGTCTTCAGATTGTGATTTTTTTATTGAATCATAAAATACACAAGATAGGGTTATTAATGGAATAACACATTGGGCAAATAGCCCCCACAGCTCATACAGGCACATACGCGCTCTTTTAACGAAATTCTCCATGACCTTTTTGCATAAATGTGGCTGAATCTCCTTGATGCAGCATTTAATTTCCTCCTGTAATGCACGGGTGGTTGTGAGCTTGTTGACATATACCTTTGACGTCAAATGAGCCCATAAAAAGAAATCTAATGGTGTTAAATCACAGGATCTAGGGGGCCAATTCTCATCACCTAAACAAGAGAGTACACGACTAGAAAATGTCTCATATAGTAATTGAATTGTTTCACGATCTGTATGGTATGTGGTACCATCTTGTTGAAACCACATGTCGTCTATATCAATATCATCCAACTGAGTCAGAAAGAAGTGTGTTATTATGTCGCGATATCGAGCACCAGAAAAAGTTACTGCTTGACCAGCCTCATTTTCAAAAAAGTATGGTCCAATGATGCCTCCAGCCCAAAATCCGCACCAAACAGTGTTGCATGTGTTTTTCGACAATCACATGTGTGTTCTCCGGACCCCAAATGCAGCAATTTTGGAGATTAACAAAGCCATCAAGGTGAAAATGTGCTTCATCACTTAGGATGATTTTGCTCGAAAATCAACATCCACTTGTTGATGCTCAATAATCCATTAAACGAACTCTCTTCGCTGTGCATGGTCATTAGGCTTCAGTTGTTGTGTTAATTGAATTTTGTAAGCATGAGGACACCAATCTTTAGTAAGTATACTCTGCAGAGATCTTCTTGAAATTTGCAATTCCTGTCCACGACGCGGAATTAATGTTCCTGGATTTTCAATAACACTCTCACGCACTGATTCGATGTTGACATTATTGACATTTGAATGGCTTGTTTTTGGACGACCAGTGCGTTTAGCGTCTCCAACTGATCCAGCCTCATTTCCAGCCCCACTTTTTCAATTAATCTCTTAGCAGTTGACGAAGTTAAAACACTGTTCCGCCCATATTTTGTATGAAATTTTCGAATTTTTTCTTTTCTTTTCTTTTTCTTTTCGAAAGATATTCTTCAATAATGAAAATTCGTTGTTCTTTAAATATTGCAAGATTTTGATGATTTTCGTACCGCTGCGGTTAAACTTTTGTCAAAAAAAATGTACATCCAAAGTTGCGTTTGTACATTAAAATAATCAGATTTTTTCAATTGAATAAAATAAACATAGCTAATTATTAAACTCAACTAAAACAAAAGCATCTTCTTTGGGTTATGGGAATTCGCAAGTGGGACATCTTCTTCTCTGACATCATCGGAAGGCATTTCCTTCGTTAACATTTTGAAATTCTTTGAAAAAACGTTTCTCTTCGCTGCTTCTTTTTTGGATACTTCCATCTTTCCCTTTTCTTTTTATTTGCATCTCATTTCAATTTTCTCTTTTTCTGGAGTATCCGTATAGATAATATTTGTTGCTTTTATTCTTTGACTATTGGAGAGTTTTCTTTTAGAAGCATTTGGGTAGCCTTTAAACACCTCTGGACTTTAAAACATATTTGAACAATCCACTTTGTCGGCACTTTCGTTAAAATATTCATAGTTTATATCGGTAGCAACTGCCCAACCATGATTTGTGCTTGAATTAAATGCCGCTAAGCTCAGGGTAACATGAGCAGAACTTTTATCAGCGATTAGCAAAACCGGTATGGCTTTGGGCGATTCTACATCTATATCGGCCGCTTGGCAATCGGATGAATTTAAGATGGAATGTTCATTGTTTATATTCACGGTATCTCCTAAAGATGGCAAATCGGATATTGGATCTGGTGTGGGTGATGGAGGAATATTTTCGGGATTATTTCTATTTGTGACAGCACTGCATAGAAAGTCATCATCTGTAAATATATTTCGGTCAAATGGGAAAATATCCGCTTTTCTGAAGGCATATTTAATATTATTCGGAGCCATAAATCGTTCAAAAGCTACTCCAACACATCCAGCAATGTCGTATATTGATAGCGGAGTTCCTGGATAATGTAGCAGCCGAGAGTCATCTGCAGAATTGTAATAAGCTTTGAATGCTGCAAACACTGATACATCCAGCGGCTGAAGCTTGTGGCTACAATGCGGAGGCAATGCAATTTTTGTGACACCGTTCTGATTTGCTATATTAATTGTTTCGATAGTAAGGTGACTATCATGGTTGTACATTATAACAACAGTAGGGTTTTCTGGCGATGATCCGCTATATTGAATAAAATGTCTCATTACAGTTCTTCAACCTGAAGAAGAAGCAAAACCTAATGTGCCAGGTGGCGCTCCATTGGTCATGTGCGGCTTAAATTTTTTTTCTCGGGAACACCATAGCCGCAGGGAGAAAATTTACAGATGCATTAACTATACAACATGTGGTTATTAAAGTTCCTCGTTCTGCACTCGTGCTCTGAGAAACTTGCTTAGTACTTTTCATAGATAAAACCTTTTTCAGTTTTTGAACAGTTGTTGTACTGGTCTCGTCAAGATTATAGATGCGTGACCCGTCCGACAATTTTGTAGAACGATTGAAAGCTTTTTCCAGATTGTCATTAAAAATAGTTACGTTATGTTCCTTAAACGAGGTGCCTCGTGAGAGGCTGCAACCCTCTGGTTGTCTGATGGTGTCTTTTCAAAAATCCATCTAATCAGTCTTTTCCTGCTTGTTTGCATTTCCTAAGCTAATACGCGAGTGTCCTTAGTTGCTCTACCATAACACATTTTCGAACATTTGACGAACATTTGATATTTTGATGTTTATAATTACTCTTCATCGGCAAATTATCGACTGAATTATTGTTAACTTACTCCTATATCTCTATATATCTACAACTTAAATTTCTTACCTTTAACTTTATGTTTTCACTAAAAAAATTGGCTTAGAATAATCACTTGAGAAAAAATGTCTCAGCTCACATGAATCTTTGTCAAAATCAATCAAGACTGATTCAGACAGGAAGAAACTTTTACCACCGAAGCGACACTGTGTTAGATTGCATAGAACCCAAATTGCAGTCTCATGGTGGCCCTCTCGCCTCTAACTCGTGAATTCATAAAACAAATTTGATTTTGCTATTTTTGTATATTAATAACAACACTCGTTATTTATATCATTAAATCATCATTTTTGTGTAATTTTGTCGGTCATTTAAGAACGGCATAATAATTGCGCTAAAAAATATATTTGAACGGTTTATTAACGTTATTTGAAAACTGATAATGGACGGTTTTTCAGAGGTGACAAAAGTATAGAAAAAAGAGATTCCATTAAGCAAAAAAAAAAGATTCCGAGATACAAGGTGAAACAATTACACCAAATAATTTTCGATTTATAACAATCAAACAGAACACCCCGGGTATTTTCGAACAAATACGACAAATTATGGTGAGACGGTGCAACGGCTGCCTCGAAGCAGGAAGCAGGCCAGTTCGAATTTGTTTTAATTTTATTATCATTTATTAATTTAAAAAATTCCTATTTCTGATAAGTAGGTACTGACTTGATTTTTTTAGAAAATGGATTCAGGTTTTGAAATAAACGTTGGAATACGCAACGAACAAAAAAACTGATTATAAACATTTTGAATAAACCTGTCAATGGTCAGTGCAAGTGGCCGTAAGTGGTGATCAATGCAAAAATGCGAGATATATCGTATTCGCCGCTTAAAAAAACAGTAGTATGCAAGTTTCCAAGTTTGTAACTTGGATACTTTCAGATTAATTACAAAAAAACTTATTAAATTTTGAACTTTTAACATCATGTATCTCAGAAACAAAGGACCATTGTTCTTGGAGTGGACTTTTTTATGTCTTGCTTACCGGTAACTTCTTTAATTACTTTATATTTCTATTGTGAACAGTATATTTATTTGCTCAATCTTAACAGAAAATGGTAAACCGGTAGTACTAATCGACGAACAAAATAAAGTAATTAATTTATAGGGTAAATGTATAAAAACCATGTAGCAGTATTCAACGTATAAAACAAATTATTGCTCATCGCGCATTATTAGAAAATTAGCTTCTTAAATATCAATAATATCATATCAGCTCCGACTAACGCGATTTTTTTGATAAATTATAGTAATACCCTTGATACCTTTCTGACGATCTTGGAATCAAATATACATTTTTTCTTATATGAGTAATATTGAAACAAAAGCCTTACCTGGCAATAAAAATTTGTAGCTTCAGTTAACTCAATTTTATTAACAAAGCGAAGCACTTAAAACTACGTACATTTCCTTCTCCAAACTCACAAACACCTTAAAAATTAATCGATTAGAAGAGTACAGTTTTGATCAGTCCCATTCAACTGTAGGTGTGTATTAAGAGTCCTTAATAGGTTAATAATGATTACTGATTTTACTACAGCAAATCAAAAATGTCTTGGAAACCGTGTGTCACTTATGGTTTAACTTTCATTCACATAACGATACTAAACCAACATTGAAGAAGATAAGCTGAAAAATATGCAAGGAGAAAGTATTCACAGTCATTAAGAGACCGATTTTGTGTTGTGAGTGTCAATGGCAATGCCATTGCAAGATATTGAGTTTGTATTTAAGGAATAATAATGAGCAGTTATTATTAGAATTAAATATAATATATAACGAATAAGAAACAATTATCAATTAGTGCGCTCAAAGGGTTTCAATATTTTTTTAGTATGGCGAATGATTGGCAACACAAAATATTACTTTGTTTTGAATGCTTGTTACTCTTAAGAGATTTCAACACTAGGTGAAAGCTTGGTGCTTGCGTAAGCCAATTCTTAAAATGAATATTTCCGAGCAGCAATCAGAAAAATTATTTATGACACCCAAGTTGAAAAGAAACAATTTAAATTTAAGAAATAATTTAAACTACATTAATTATTTAAAAATATTTCAACGCAAAACACTCATTTTGGGGCTCCAGACTGGATAATACGGAAAGCAGAGAGCACAAAAAAAACCATCGATAAGATTGGGTGTAACGTACATTCATCTGGTAAAACAACGTATTGGCCAACCGACAGAAATAAAACTCCTGATGTTCTGGATTTCTTTATAACCAAAAAATGGCATCCAATTTTATCAACATTGAAGACAACTATGACCTTGATTCAGATCATTCATGGATAATCATAACCCTCAGTGAAACTGTCATCAAAAAACCTGTAAAACCTTCTTCTTCTTCTTCTTCTTCAGCCTTTCTCGGTCCATTGCTGGACGAAGGCCTCTCCCAGAACCCTCCACGAATTTCTGTCATGTGCTACTCGGACCCAATGTCTTCCTGCGCATCTTTTGAGATCGTCCAATCATCTTTTCTGCGGTCTTCCCACACTCCTCTTTGTTTCTCTAGATCTCCAATGTACCAGTCATATTGTCCACCTGTCTGTAATCTGCCTTGCAACGTGTCCTACCCATTGCCATTTGAATGTCATTATTCTTTTGATAACATGTGTTAGGCCTGTTCTTTCTCTGATGATTTGGTTGCGGAATCTCTGCTTTAAACTCAAACAGAATATTCGTCTCTCCATTGATCTTTGTGTAACCCTTAGTCTTTCTGCACTTTTTTCTGTAAGCGTGCCAGTTAAGTCTAAGCCATAAGTAGCCGCCGGCAGTATGCACGTTTCATATACTTTCCGTTTGACGCAAATTGGTTTTGTAGAGTTACTAAAAATGTAGTTCAGCCGACCGAAAGCGACCCATGTCAGTTCTATTCTTCGCGATATCTCCTCGGTCTGATTTTCTTTCCCTAGCCTTAATTTGTGACCCAGGTATACGTAATGGTTGACGTTTTCTATTAATTGATTATTTATGTTTATGTGTATATTTTCACGGCTCATGATTTTGGTCTTCTGAATATTCATTCGCAGTCCCACATCGGTTGATGCCTGTTTGAGTTCATGCAGCATTGTTTCTAGTTCGTTTTTGTCAGTTCTGATCACTATAATGTCGTCTGCAAATCTCAAGTGGTTCAGGTATGTCCCATCTATTTTAATTCCTCTAGCTTCCCAAAGGAATTTTTTGAAGGCTTCCTCCAGAGCTAGGGTAAATACTTTCAGAGACATAAGATCTCCCTGCCGGACGCCCCTCTCGATGGGAATTTTGTCTGTTATCATGTCTTCATCAATGTGTACCTTTAGGGATACTTTTTCGTAGATATTGCTTATTAATTTAGAGTATCTTGAGCCTATTCTAGCTCCATCCAGTGCTCTAAGAAGGGTCCAAATCTCAATGGAATCGAAGGCTTTTTGATAGTCTACGGAGGCCAGGTGTGTGTCGATGTTGTATGTTGTATTCATTTGTCTTTTCGATGAGTAGTTTCATTGTTTGTATATGGTCTAGGGTGTTGAAACCTTGACATTAGCTGATAAACCTGAGACCTGACATTAGCTGATAAAAGTACGTCTTACAAAATTTTTACTAGAAGCCGCCACAGCCATTTTCCAGAACGTCCCAAAACATAAAAAATTAAAAAAAAATGAATTGTAAAAATTAGAATTATTTCAAGCAGTAGTCAATTTACCACCAAACAAGCAGCATTCAAAAATAATTCAAGCTAACCCCAAACTTTCAAAAGTGATCGAGCAGATAGTGTATATCCATTTCCAGACCAGACTTCTTTAGCCAACATGTTAAAATTATAATTTACTTTAGAAGGTGTCATCATTCATTATACCTGCTTTGACTAGAATTTTAGTCATAAATATAGAAATTATAAAAAAAATTATATTGAGACTAATTGCTTGCATTGCGGAAATAGTATTGCGTGAAGAATAACAGTTGACTAAGGCACGTTTGGTAAAGTGTAATTATCTCGCGTCTGCACTCAATACCTAATCCATTTGATACCGATCATCCTGTATAGACTTAAGCGTCTAAACGCACTACCAGTTCAACAAATTGACAACAGGTTTAAATTTACATAAACTAGTCAATGAATTATTAATATCAAGTTTATAAAGCTGAAATCCTTTCAACGAATTCCCATTAGAATCGGAATCCTGTTAGTTTTTCTTCTGAATATTCTGTTCTTATTTATTGCTTCTCAGGAATGACCCCCATGTAGAGCGGAGAACTAGGCTCAACACGTATAATGTTCGTTTTTAGGGCCGTTCCACACTTGCGCGCGAATGACACTATGAATTCATGCCACAATCGAGCACTTGGGTGCTAAAACAGACCCACTCCACCCTATCAAACTTTGTGTAACTTTAACAATATTTTTATTGTACATAAATACATACATAAATACAAAAAAATTGAAATTTTCCATTTGCAAAGGCATTTGAGTATAAGAACCAAGGACTCGGACCGAATCGAAATAACTGTTCCGTTCCGGTTTCGGTCCAAGGCAACATTTTAACTTTAGATTCCGATACGGTTCGGATTTAGAAAATATTTTCCCATTCGGTTCAGTTCCGATTCCAGATTTTTTTCAGTTAATTTCGGTTTCAAAATCTATATAATACAACGAACGAGGGCAACGAAAGAGGCTACTCTATCTAGGAATCTCATTATCTTTTTCCTTCTTCTTCTTCTTCAAGCAGCACTACAACCCCATGTGGGTCTTGGCTGCAAACACAAATTGCCTCCATCGACTTCTATCTAGGATTGTTTCCTGTTAATTTTCAATGCCCATCTTCCGCATATTCAATAGAACATTGTCCCTCCATCTCATTTTAGATCTTTCCGGTGGTATTCTGCTCGTCGGTGCTCTGTATATGTGTAGTGCCCATCTCAGTCTTTGTGACTTTGCTTCTCTCACAATATCTCCCTAGTACAATTGTTCTAGACTACCCGGTGAAAAAACAACTCTTCCAAAATCTGGACATATGTTATACCACAACAACACCGAAAGAAATGCACACAACGGAGGAGCAGCCATTATAATCCACAAAAACACAAATCACCTAGTCACAAAAATGAACTCAATATCATCTAGAGTAGCGTATATTATCCTGAATCTAAGCAAAAAGTACTACCTTCAAGTAACACAGTGTTACGCACCAACCAGTACATCATAGGATGAAGAAGCGGAACAATTCTATGAAGACATTACGACTGCAAGAAGATCCGAAAACGCAAGGTACTGCACAATTATTGGCGACTTTGGCTTTGGCCTAGGAAATCGAAACCATAGAGGAGAAATGCTGTTAGACTACCTTCAAAATGAGAACCTCTACTGCATGAACACTTTCTTCAAGAAGCCAATACAAAGAAGGTGGACGTAGAGAAGCCCAAACGGAAAGATAAAGAACGAGATTGATTATATTCTTACCAACGAAAGAGAAATATGTACAGACGTCACGGTTCTAAACTAATTTGATACAGGTAGCGACCATAAAATGGTTAGAGCTACTTACTTTCCAAATTAACACCCAAATTGAACGCAATAAACTAACACGAAAACATGGCTAGGCAACACTGGATTCTTCCTTCGCAATTCTTTTCCATCGCAATTTCTATTGCGCTGGAAAAGAATAAGTACCAGGAGACACTAAATAAGAAATTAACAACTGCTCCAATATATTCCTATATATAGTAGAATTGAAGTACAGTCAGGAAAATATACGTAACGATATTAACAACTGCGCCATTGGAGGCTTGAAGGTAAATGCCCTATCGCAGAAAATTACAGAAAGCATTCAAACAGGTACTAAACAGATATGCATGAGATCAAAACAGAAAACATCAAAGCTTAAATAGAACACAATCGAGCTAATGGAGAAGCGGAGAAATACGAGCAGAGATTCAAATGAATACAATGAATTAGACAAAATCATCCACAAAGAAAGCCGAAAAGATCTACGAGCACATAACACCAGATTGATTCAAAACACAATAGAAGATAATAAGAACATGACGGTGTTAAGATCAAAGCTATCAAAGGGAAAGGTAAAAATATGTAAAATGAGAAATAAACAAGGCATAGTCGTGAACAAAAGCGAAATCAAAAGCGTGATTCAAAGTTTCTACCAAGATCTATACAGTTCAATAACTTCAGAACCAGAAACCCAGCCACAAATGATTACGAACGTAGGCTCCGAAGAGATCCCTGATATAGATAGAGCAGCAGTATTGTTAGCAACAATACTGCTGCTCTAGTTACAAATGAAGAACAGGGAGTCACCTGGGGAAAATGATTAAAATGGGGGATGTATTAGAAGAGTCAATCAGATTACTTCTTAATAAATGCCTTCATCAAGGAAAGATCCCCAGAACATGGCAAAACGCAGAAGCTATTTTGCTCTTCAAGAAGGGCGATACCGCAAATATAGAAAACTATCGACCAATAAGTCTCCTATCGCACCTTTACAAGCTTCTGATAAAGATTATTACAAACCACCTGTCAACAAAATTCGATTTTTACCAACCGGTTGAACAGGCAAGTTCCCGAAAGGGTTTTAACACAACAGACCACCTACAAACAACCCACAACCTAATTGAGAAGACTGTTGAGCACAATATACCTCTCAATTTGGCATTTATAGATTATCATAAAGCGTTTGACTCGATAGAAACATGGGCGTTTTTAACAGCAATGGACACAGCGAGAATAGATATAAGATACTCCACCCTCATAAAATGCATCTACGAAAATGCAACAATGCAGGTTGCAATAGACGAGGATCTAAGAACAGATAAAATCCCAATCAACAGAAGAGTTCGTCAAGGGGACGCTATCTCACCCAAATTGTGTACATTAGCCCTGGAGGATGTATGTGTGGACGGAGTATACTAAACCCCCTACGCTTTGCCGATGATATTGTGTTAAGCGACTCCAACGAAATAGAAATTATGATAAACGAACTCCATGAAGAGTCCCTGCGGGTGGGACTAAAAATGAACCTGAATAAAACCAAGATCATGAGTAGGGATGATCTACACATAACAATAGACCATCACGTGTTCGATACCGTAAAAGAATACGTATACCGAGGTCATTTAATAAAATTGGGTAAGAAAAATCAAACGTCTGTGATAACCGGGAGAATATGACTGAGCTGGGCGGCATACGGAAAATTGGGATATATTCTCAAAAACCAAAACATCCCTATAAGTCTAAAAAGATGGTCTATGACGCATGCATCTTACGCGTACCTACATATGGGCTGAAAACTGTAATCTTAAAGCAGAAAATGGCAGAACGCCTTAGAACAACCCAGACAGCGATGGAAAGCTGCATGCTTGAAATCAGCCTACGAGACAAAATACGCAATACAGAAATAAGGAGGAAGGCAAAGGTAAAAGTAATATTCGAGCGCGTAGCTGAAGTTAAGTGGCGATGGACTGGACACGTGGCAAGGCAGGACACCAATAAGTGGACAATACGCCACGATCAACAACAAGAAGTATCACGACGTCAAGCAGTCGGTGGGCCGGGACTGGCACCAACTTGCCCTAGATAGGACTACATGGAGAAATTTGGCTTATATCAAGCAGTGGATAAATAAAGGCTGACAAAGAAGAAGGAGAAGAAGAAGACAATTGTTCCAACTCCGCGTTTGTTCTTATTCGATATGGCGATGAACTAGGATCCTAGGTTGATGCATATATCCAATCCGGTGTAGTAGATTCTTCTTCTTGTCCTGTGCCGTTACCTTTCCTTGCCGTTATTGCGTTGGTGGGTGCCGGAAACCATATCCGGTCTAGCGCCATTATCTCGTATTAGTCGGGGCTGTTGTTGTTGCTAGGACTTCAGTTACTGCAAATTTGATGCTGTGCACTCCCTCGCTGAGGGCATGTTCCGCCACTGCCGACTTTTCCACATGCCCCAAACTACAATTTCGTCGATGTTCTTCGATCCTCGTCTTAAACGATCTTTTCGTGGTTTGTATGGAGACGCTTCCACAGGAGCATGGGATTCGGTAGGTCCTTGCAGTGGCGACGGAAGGTCTTCGGTTCTTAACCAACCTTAGACATTCCTGGATTTTAGTCGTGGGCTTGTAGATCTTTTTAAGTTATGTTTCCCTAGGATTTTCCGAATTATGTCTGTAACTCTGGGAATGAAAAGCAGAAAGGCCTTTTCAGTGGTTTCACTCTTATCGGCACGGTCCCCCCTTGCTGCTCTTTTGATGTCAGTATGAGAGTATCTGTTCTGAAGGAAAGCCCTCTCTAAATGCTGTAGTTCCGCTGATAGCTGCTGTGGTCCTCATATTTTTCTGGCTCTATCCGTGAGAGTCTTGATGATTCCTTGTTTTGATTCGGGTGATAGTTGGATAGCTTGTGGAGGTATCTGCCCGTGTGGGTGGCTTTTTGATATACCCGATGGTCCAATTGGTTCCCTTTCCTAGATACCAAGACATTCAGGAATGCGAACTGTTGGTTTTGTTCAACTTCCATGGTAAATTGTATCTCTGGATGTTGTTTGTCCAAGTGTTCGAGGATGAATATGTCTACATATCACGAACGTGTCATCGACATATCGATATCAGATAGTCGGTTTAAATGGTGCGTTTCTCAAAGCTGTTTCCTCGAATTTCTCCATGAAGGCATTTGCTACAACCGGGCTGAGTGGGCTTCCCATGACTACTCCTTTCATTTGTTCGTAGAAGTCTCCACTCCACAGGAAGTAGGTGCCTTTTAGACAAGCTTTCAAGAGATTTGCGCTACTTTCCTCAATTAGCTCCGACACTAATTCTACTGATTCGTCCACGGGTACTTTTGTGAACAGTGAAACGGCATCGAAACTGACTAGCATGTCCATTGGTTCCAGTCTCAGATTTTTGATTTTGCCAATAAACTGTTTAGAGTCTCTGATATAAGTGTCTGTGGATCCTATATGTGGCTACAGAAGAGAGGCTAGATATTTTGCCGCATGGTAAGTTGGCGATCTCGGGGCACTGACAATCGGCCTAAGTGAGATTCCTTCCTTGTGAATTTCAGGTAATTCCACGTTTGTATGGAAATAAAATATTTCGGTTCCGGTTCAGCCCTCAACAATGTGTTAATATAAAATATGGGTTCAGTTTCGGTTCCTTTAAAAAAAAAACGGTTCCGTTCCGGTTGTGGGTCCATATCGGTTCCGGTCCGGATCCCTGATAAGAACTCATGATTTAAAATGGCTGTGTTTTTTTAATACAAACTAAAACCTTTAAGACCGTTAGCTAGAGAAATTTATTTTCACATGTTTTAATGTATTTGATTTTAATTTGTTGGTACTCAATAAGAAAGCACCAAACTATAGTTAATAGTTAGTGCGTCAGCATTTGGACGGTCACTTTGAACAACATTGGGTCGGCAGAGGTGGTGCAGTTCCGTGGCCCCTTAGGCCACCCGATCCATTACTTTAAAATTTTTTTTTTTTGGAAATTGGTAGTGGTTGGTTTTAGGAAAGCCAGTGAAACCACAGCTGGACGTGATTGCCAGAATTACTGCGGTATTTGAAGTCGTTCAACATGACAATCAAATTTTCAATACAGTCGACAAGAACCAGTGTTATTGTGAACCAACATTCTAAAATAAATCGTAATGAATCTCGGGAAAACCCATCATTGTATATAACGATCCTAAAGAGAGTTAAAACTTTATTTTATTTTTTAAAATTATCGTTATTTTAGATCCTTTCAGGTCGAGGTTTTTTTTATAGTTCTCTCGTTTACTGCTTTCCAGTTGGATATACGCTTTCTGTATTTTTTTTGGATCAGTACAGACACATCTCTTTTGCATTTTTTTCTTTATTAACTAACAGTGTATAAGTGAAGGTATATATTTTTGTTTTACGAGTTCTTTTTCTTTGTTTCCGTAATCACGGCGAAGTCTATTCTTTGTTTTTCTATCTCTCAAGCAATCGTAGGATTTGTTAATTTCTGCCTGCAAAAAACATTATTACATTAGCATTATGCATTACTATTTAATAAATTTAAATCACCAAGCCGATGATCAGATAAAATCATTAGCATTTGCCCATCTTTCCACTTTTACACCAAAAATTATTATTTTCGTTGTAATCGATATTATCATGCTTTCATGGTTACCCAATTTTTAATTTGTACTTCTAATTCTGTTCATTTTTCAAAGTGCGAATGAAATGTTCTTTTGTCTGGTTAGCAGTTGAATTGGTCCCCTTGTTTTCTATATTCGCAAACTGTTTTCTCTGTTGGTGGCGGACCAAAATGTCTTTCTGGTACTCTGTTTCCAAATTGTTTTGCATAATTGATCACACTTTATATGAAGGTCGCTTTTGTAATGAGAAAAACCACACTAGTAGAACATTGAATCGTTGCGAAAATATCTATAGATATAGTATCAATATGTCCATACGTAAAGTATGTATAGTAAATAATAAATTTGTAAATCATCAGCTAATTATTCCCATAATTATTTTGTCTTTGTCAATAGAGGTGCAGACAACCAAACATACGACATTGAATGGCGCGAATCTGCCATAAACATAAATGACGACATAACCTTAAAATCGGTTGCCAAACAGTTAAAGGAAAAATATTATTACTTGCAGAATTCTTAGCTTCAGAATGTCGAACCCAAAAGAAAGAATATGTTTAAAATACACTAATTCATCTAATAAGTTTTCGGAACCTTCCGCGCAGTACAACAATCAATATTGCAGCATCTACTTAACCCGCCTTAAATGTATGGAGCCCCTTCTCATGGAACGAATAGAAAAAAAATGGGGTGATAAATACCCCATTTGTCAACTGCATAAGCTTACAGAGGAAAAGTATAACAAATGCGTTGTCATCGGTACTCTATTTAAGGACCAAAAATTAAAACCGTCAGTGCTCAAACAGTTGGCTGAAGGAAATCAGTTAATTCCTCAGCCCATTTTAACTCATTTTACAGATGAGTCGGATTTGTTGTTTATGGAGGATGAAGTTCAAAGATATCAAATTCTGGGTAAGTTCAATATTTTCTTTAAAACTACTTCATTCAAATTTACTTGGTAATAGATGTGTACCTACTACTAGGTAAACAATGATTGTGGTTTTCCATCTGATTTCCTTATTTGTCGCTTATCTTATTTCAAAGTATTTTTTATCGTCTTTTTGTCAATGAAGTGTAATTAATAGTTTGACATAAATGAGATATGAAATATTTCATTCAAAACTTTGATTGGCTGTTGTGGAAAATAGTAATAAGAATTTACTCAGGTGTATCAGCTGGGTTCAAAAATCTTGCTATACTTTACAACTATTAAAGATAAAACATTATTTTCTAATATAGAGTAAGTACCTATGCAAAAATGTGAAAATAGTCCATTTAAGCCGAAATTTAAGCTTTTAATCCACGAAAACAAATGCGCTCTTGAGGGGCAACCGAGAGTTATATTAAAGATAATTTCTTTGGAAGGATTAAGAACTGTTGGTTCCCGAATGTTTAATTTTTTTCAACGTTTTATTCGGAACCATTTCAGGACCACAACCGGTGAGCAATTGGATGAAAAATTTTGATCTTTAAATGCCTTGGAGAAAATATTTGTTTGAGTATTTTTTTGTTATGAATTCTAATCCCCTCTATAATCTATTGGACTCTAAGCCACGGAAGCAGACATGTTAAGCTTTCATAATATAGTGGTCGTGGATAAAGAGTTTAGGTAACTCAGCCCCAGTGGTACAGCGCCGATCAGGTCACTAGGCTATCATAATTTTGCGTGTTCTCAATTTATCTACTGTGGTAAAATAGTGTTTGCTGATGTCTTCACCGACCTTCGTCTCATACATAGTACCCTCAAACGCAACTTTGATAATTTCAATTGATATAAGATTATAATTGTAATTTTATATTCCTTTATATCTTTTTTTTATTTTATATCTTTTTGACTTGTCAGCTGGTCTTTCGACAACTTACCTAAAAGCCATTAAATCGTATCTTAGTTAGCACTTAATTAACTCATCCTTCATACTGAACTTGTTGATATCAATTCTCAATTTACCCTCTTCAGTTAATCATAGTTATCACTGACAATACTGTTTATCTTTAATCGAATGCCAAGTTTTGAGCCTGATATGAGCAATACTTTTTTAATTTGCAGACAAACGGTTCCAATTTAATTACATTTAATACAGCAGGTGTGGCCAAACTTTTATGCCTTAGACCATTAAAAAGTAGTGTGTGATTTGTATTTTAATATGTGAATTTTGTGAAAGTTTTTTTATTTAAATTGATAATGAATGTAAAAATGTATATTTTAGACAAACTGATGATGGTGGAGAAAGACACCGAAACGTATTTGTATAATTTTAAATAATAAACAATAAAATTCCAATATATTCCTGGGTTTCAGTCAATTTTACTGTTTATTATTTAAAATGTTACAAACAAAATTTTGTAACATTTTAAATAATAAACAGTAAAATTGACTGAAACCCAGGAATATATTGGAATGAATTAAAGTACAGTCAGGAAAATATGCGAAATAAACAATAAAATTGACTGAAACCCAGGAAATTTTGAAATAAATTAAAAAGTAGGCCATTAAAATTCTTACATACTTATTCTGTAAAATATACTCTATGGGCCACAAGGAATATAGGCAAACAATTTTAGGATTTCTCAAATTTTTTATGGATTTTTTAATAAATCATCAATAAGATTCAATAAAAAAATATGGCAGATAACGAAACAAATAATTATATATTTTTTTAAATTTTATGTTGCCCAATAATATTAAATACATTTTAAAATTACGATGTAAAGAAATAAATACACACATTAGCAAATAAGGAAAAAAAATATAAAAATATTTTTTTAAGTTGAAATAACGTTAACTATTAACTTAAAACATATACAGTAAATGAGCAAACTAATGAAAATGTTTACTTAACTGTTCGAAACCTGGTATTGCATAAGTACAGTAAACTTTTTAAAATTTGTTTTACGTTTACCGTATAGTTGTAGATTTAATTAGTGTAATTTTCCAGTAACATTGCAGAAAAAGCAAGACCAGTAAGCCATTCTTCATTGTTTAGAAGAATAAATTATCGAATTAAGATTTTCAAACATTCGTTTAAGTGAAAAGAAGTTGTTTGAGGGCTAGCTTGAAAACGTTTGCGGTCGACCCATCGACTATGGGCAACCATCTTATATACATATGCAAGATTGTTACCAAAACCTCTTACTATTAATAGTTTAATAAACATCAAAAAGCAATTAGGACATATTATTAGCTTCTGTCCTTACTGTTGTTGATTTAACTTCAAAAATGTATTATAATAACTATTTCCGCATTATTTAGCACACATTACGCATTGAACCATAAACAAGTAGTCTTCACTAACATAAAACTTTAAGTAAATGTTTTGGGCTTGCAATCCTAACTTTCTTAACTTGCTACAACATTCTTCTACGTCTAATAAATGGTTAAAATACTTAAGCAATTTGAAATAATTTAATTTCATAATTTATTTACATATTTTGTTGCACTGTTTCAAGTAAGTAATATAAAATGATTTATGCATGCGAAAAATATAGAAATTAAAATCCACAAGTATTTTAATGGTGTCTTACTGGGATTCTAGCAGTTGTCAGATGTAAGCTTCTTTTAGAAAATCAATTATTTCATATATTACTATCAACATTAATTTATCATGTGTCGTCACGTTCAGAATTAAAGAAGTGTCTCTTTGAATTCTTGAGAAAGCTTTTAAAAAGGAATTTTCCTAAAAGTGTAAGTTCAAAGTAATATTCGACTATTCAAGATTTGCATTAAAATAGATATTGTTTTATAACTTAAACTTAAGTGTTGTGTCTAATATGTGTATGGGGGAGGGATTAAAAATCACTTAGATGTGCAAGTGGTATTTTACCACTTTTATGAGTGATCTCGTTTTTTTTTGTATACTGATGCAGAAGGAAAAACCACTCTTCAGATTTCTGATGCATACTTCTTTTTGGGGAAAGTATTAGGTAATACTTCTTCATACTTCAACGTACTTCCTCGTTACTCCTTCATATTTTGCCAGAGTTTCCCATACTTTCCTGTACTTTCCAGTACATCCTCTCTCAATCCAAGACGTGGTTTACGTATTTTTTTCCATTTTGTGAATCAATTGATGAAGTCAAAGGAAAACTGAAACAGAGTAAATTGAAACTAAGTTTTCAATTTTAATTATATCAAGGTCAAGTCTAGTAATGACTTGCTAAATTTCAAGTAAACTTGAAATGAGATAAGCTGCTTGAACTTTAAGTGTACTGGCTGAAATAAAAAGATAAGTCTGTTTTTCTGGTATTTAGACGAAATAATTTTCAGGCGAACTTTATCAACTAGAGAAGCGAACATACTAAAACTTTATCGACAAAAAAGTTTATTTAAAAATCTGTGCTTTAAACAAATTATATAAGTTTGTATTTCAACGGTGTCTTGACTATTGAGTTGAAATAGTCCATTTTCCAAAGGGTTTACAGGACCGAATATGAAAAACGGTTTCTCAACTTGCGCATAATCTGGGTGATTAAGCCATAAAAAAGACAATAATAAGTAAGTAATAACAACAATAATAAATAATTGAATTAGTCAATTGAATATAAAGTATAATAACTCTATCGCATTTATTTTGCTAAGCAAGCTAATATAATATTAGATAAAGTATAGAATTTTATCTAAAAAGTTTCTGATATTAGATAGACGATATATAGACGTTACTACAATGCCAAACTGTTGCATTTAATCGGATATTAGTCGTGTGTATATTTAGTATTAAAGTTTATGACTTGAGCCCTCAAGAATCCCAACAAGTTAAAATTGGTATTTAGAGAGTTGCTTCATTATAAAAATGTTTGTTTCATCCTATGGGCTCCCTGAAAAATGTTCCGTGATCGGATTCCATTTCCGCATTCTCTTCACTTGATGAGCTCACGACTTCTTTTTTGTTTTTTGCCAACCTTTTTCTTGATTTTTTTTCTGAGGATCGGTTATTTGATTTAATAAAAAATCTTCTCGTTTTGTCAGTGCTAACTCGTCCATTCGTCTCTTTAAATAACCAACAGTATGTTGACTTCCTTATAATGACATCCCTGCTGCTTATCTTAACTTTCAAAAACGGACTGTTTTCGATGATTGATTTGAGTTTTGTAGGGTAATCTTTCAAGTATTTCAAGTCTTTGTCGTTTAATATTGCAGGAATATTATTTTCTGGACCATCTGATGATTCGCACTGGCAGTGTTGGCACTTGGATTATCAATGGATCAATAATCTACGGACGCACACATTATTCTTGTGACGTAACAAAAACACCATAAAAGCGGCTATTTTTCCAAGGGTGATTTTTATTTTTTCTCCGTTCTGAGCTTTAATAAGACTGCAACTACAAAAACACCAACAATGATTGCCTTTGAAAGAAAGTTTGCAAGAAAGTCTGCAACACCATCTTCGAACTCCCTTGTATGCCAATTTTTGTGGTGTTTCTGAAAACACTACAAAATTATCACTTCAAATTTTAGTTGAAATCTTTAACCGTCTGTTATTAAACACGTTTTTATTTTACTCTCTGACTATAACCCTAAAGAAAAATTCAAAAGAAAACGGACATATTTTACAGATTTTAACTAAAAAAAAAAAAATAATGAGATGTTCGAAACAATTTTTCGTTAAATTTTCTTATAAGAGTTCAAGATTCGCCACAATGCAGCAGATGCGACAAGAAAGTGTCGGCTAGTCAACCGTGCGGACATATCGAACTTTACTGAATTTCACGGCGACGAAGGCACTGGTGGACACAAATGCGTGAACAAATGTTCCCGAGCTCGCGGAGGAGCGTTGAGTAAGCAAAACGACGGTTTCGGATCATTTGAATGGTATAGGAAATTGAAAGAAACTCGACGAATGGGTACCCCATAAACGGCACGAAAATCGTCGTCAAAAAGTGTCGTCTGCCTTCTTCGCAATAAAAACGACTTGTTTCTACCCCGGATTGTGACGTGCGATGAACAGTGAACCGTCTAAGACAATCGATGACGTTCAGCTCATTGAATAGGCCGAAATCTATCTTCACAACACTTCCCAAGCTGAAACTGCCACAGCTTCCTAAATGAAGCAAAACAATTACGACAGAAAGATGTCAACAAATCGCCGAAGTGCACCAGAAACTCCGACTTATGAGTCAATTCGTCAAAAAGGGACCTGCTCAACTGCAACGCTCGTCTGCATGTTGCACAAATTACCTTGCAAAAATTGAATCCATTGGGCCACGAAACTGAACAGTCTCCCACTTCATCACCTCCAGAAGCCGAAGTTTTTTTTATGTTATCTTACTATGTTACCAAACTTGCATCTCGTTGGCAAGCAGGTGTTTGTTGTAATGGTTCTTATTCCGATTAATAATGCTTTGTTTTAAGCAAGTTATGACCCTTAAAGGTTTTGAGTTGGAAACGATCAGTTATCCCCGAACAACGTAAATTTGAAGATAGCACACATGCAGTGTGTCTTTCAACGTGACTTATTTCTTAAAAGAAACATTGTAGCCAGTTACTTCTCTAATTACTTAATGTACTAACTTTTTTACTTACTAAAAACCCCCTCATAATTGAATAATATAGGAATAACCCCTACAATAACTGCAGACGACCAAACGACACAACCAAAAAACGACGTAAAATACCTTGGAATCACAATTGACCACAAACTTAAATTCACTAAACACATACGAAACATCAGGGCAGAAACAATAAAGAGAACAAAACACTTCCGATCACTAACCTACAAAGACAGAGGAATTAGCACAAACACCGCCACCAAAATATATAAAGCTATTTGTAGACCCTTGCTAGACTATGGACATATACTCATGACCAACGGAACAGAAAGGACAAAACGTTATATACAAACAACAGAACAAATTGCACTAAGACTAATAACACGAATAAGACACCCCCAAAACCCACTACACAACCCCCCCACCCAACTACTATACGAACGCACAAACATGACAAAGATTTCGGAAAGACTCATACATCTACAGACAAAATGGACAAACAACCCCTACAACTGGACCATACTGAATCCCCTTTGCCTCACAAGACCAACCAGACAATCGCGCTTCCGTTTCCCTACATCAACGCTACTCGAACACTTACAAACGCAACTGACTACTTGACAATAAAATAATTTTTTCTTGTAATTAGTATAGGAAAGTTTATTTAATAAGATATTAACCTAGAATAAGAGAATTTTCATCTTTGTTTTTTTTATTTAGACTAAGACTACATGTATTAAACAAGGGCAGAAAGACCGATAGGTCGATAGCCTTTTTTTAGAAATAAAGATGTTTACTACTACTACTATAGGAATAAATAATCTATGGATTTTCAGGTAAGATAGATGGCAGCAAATTAGTTACCGGTATTACCTGTGCTCTACTAGGGACCGACATCGGAAAAGGAAAATTTGAAGTAGATGAACATCTGTTTGCTGAATTTCGAGAACAAGTTGAACGGCCTATCTTTGACTCTGCCGTTTACGTATTATTTGTCAGTGGCCTGAATCTTGTCGATCAAGCAAAATTTGCACCTAATTTGCAGTTATTAATATATTGGTTAAGTGGGGCTTTTGGGGACCATGATAAAGTATCTAAAATATGCAGAGTTATTATTGCTGGAAATAGCATCCGAAATGACCCTCCAAAGGCAAACACTACCATCTCTATGATTTCTAGAGTAACCGAGTCGTCAGAAACGATTGAAGCAGTTAAGTCTTTAGATGACTTTCTCTTAAAATTGTGCCAAATTGTTGATGTAGATGTTATGCCTGGCGAACATGACCCATCAAATCACATTTTGCCGCAAAAACCAATGCATTTCTGCATGTTTCCCGAATCTTCACAATATAAGTCATTCAATCAAGTTTCCAATCCGTATCGATGCGAGTTAGATGGATTCAAATTGTTAGGATCTTCGGGTCAACCAATTAGAGATATTATGAGGTTTGCTGATGTGTCGACCAGTTTGGAATCTATGGAGGATTGTTTGATCTGGAATCATTTAGCTCCCACAGCTCCAGACACGTTAGGCTGTTTTCCATATTATGATAATGATCCTTTTATTATCGATGACTGTCCTCATGCATTTTTTTGTGGGAACCAGCCTGAATTTGCATCTAAAATAATTACAGGTTAGTAAATGAACATAATTTTTCTAACAGTTTCTTATATAAACCGTTTTTTTAGGAGAAACTGGTCAAAAAGTATGTTTAATAAGTATTCCAGACTTTTCTAAAACATTTGAAGCAGTTCTGTTAAATATGCAAAACCTAGATTGCCAAACCATATCTTTTGAAACGAGATAGTACAGTTGCATGTAAACATATTTGAGTTTATATTATTATTATGTTCTAATTTGTTCATTTCTTTATATCAAAAAATTCTTTTGAATTTGAAAACTTTTCAGGCTTATTTTGGCTTTATCGTCCTAGTTGATAATAACAATGAATATAATCACATCAGCAGCGAATTTACATACCTTAAGATTATAGAAAAGTAAGAATATTGTCTTTGGGAATTTTTCTATTCAGTAAAGAATCTCAAACAAAACTTTCAGTTTTATTTAAAATACCCAATTATAATAAACAACGGGATAAACCCGAATACATAAAAAATGCAGGCTAATCTGCTTGCGCTATTATACATGATAAGTGCATAGTTACAGGTTTGCAGATATTACTTAACGAATTATCCGAGAAGTAGGATTTAGAGCAGGGTATGACCATGATTTATTTGCATTGGGGGAATAACTCATATTTGACTTCCAAAGGGAATTACCACATAACTCGTATATTGGAAAATTATCAAGTCGGCGTCTTGATTAACAAACAAATTTAGAAACTAGACCCCAATTTCTTTGGTCTTCTTCTTCTTTCTAATATGGATACATATTAGTAGGCTATTGCCTGTTCATTGCCAACACGTCCTCCCCGGAGGATGATGTCGAGCATTCTCTCCAGTGCTTTGGTGGTCTTCCCTGTGGTCTCTTTCCTACTGAGTTATTAATTTTGCGTTTTTGACGAGTCTGTTGTCCTCCATTCTTTCTACATGTTTGTTCCTGAATCTTCTTCTCTGTCTCACCCATCTTCCCATGTCCTGTATCCCGCATTGTATTCTGATGTCTTCATTTCGTACTTTATCGTATAGTTTTGCCTGTATGCTCATTAAGGTCTTCATTTCAAATGTTATAATTTGTAGAGTTCTTAGTGTGTGTTCTTAGTGACTTGTATCTGGTCTTGTTTCTGCTGCGTATGTTATTATAGGTCTTACTGCCGCTTTATATATCTTGACTTTGCTTTCCGCCTTTAGGTGTTTGTTCTTCCAAACAATTTCTCTCAAACATCCCGAAATTCGAGCCGCTTTCATTGTTTGCTCTCTTACTTCGAGAGGCAGATTTCCATGGCCCGTTATATCTACTCCCAAATATTTGATTTGGTTTACTTATTCGACGATCTTGGAGTCGATCCCCAGCTTGCACCTTATCGGTTCCTTTCATATTACTAAACATTTCGGCTTCTCGGTGTTGATGAGCATATTTAGTTATTTTGCTTTGGTGTTAAATGAATGGAGTAGTGTTTGGAGATTATCTTCGGAATCTGCAATAAAAGGCACTCACAAGATACGACGCACTCTGTCTAGCTGTCTCTCAAGCTTTGGTCATATCGATGAAGCACATGTATGCGGGTTTATTGAATTCTAGGGATTTTTCAGATATTTGCTAGACTATTAATATTGCATCTATTGTCGATCTGTTTTTTCGGAATCCTTGGTGTTCTTCTCTTATTCGTATGGTTTTGGTGATTTCCCCCAGGATAGTCTTTGTGAATTAAGAGCGCTATCAAGTAGGGTTATTCCACGATAGTATTCTGGGAGTGATTTCTGTCCCTTTTTAAAAATGGGTATTGTTATACTGTTCTTCCATTCGTGTGGTATTTTCTGTTCTATGATATTTTAAAATAAGGTCAGTATTTCTTTTTTTAATTTTTCCCTCCGTATTTAAGTATCTCGTTAGTGATCTCGTCTGGTCCGAGGCTTTTTCTATTTTTAAAGTATTTTAAGGTGCTTTTAATCGGGAGACTTGTTAATTCTATGTCGTTGTTTTCTTCATGATCGATTTTTGTCTGTTCCTTATCTTCCTCCTCCTCTTCCTTGTATAGATTCCTAAAGTGCATTTCCCACTGTTCTGTCGTGATTTTATTGGCTCGTATGGTATCTTTGACTTCTGGCTTATTTTTTCTCAGCGTTATCCATATTTTTCTCTGGCTTCCATATAAGTCTCAAAAATGACCTTGCTGTTTTTAATACGACCAAGATATGGATTTTTTCAGCACTTAAAGGTGTTTAGCAGCAAACACAAGGTTACACACGTATTTATTGCCGGTGCAAGATCTATTAAAGCTTTTGACAACTTTGCTAACATTTTTCTTATGCAAAACAGCAAAGTAAGAAAATGAAAAACCCTTTTACAGAGAATGTAATAACATTTCAAAAAAAATGTATTACAACGTATTCCTTTCTATTTGAGAGAAATGAGGGGTTGCATCCAATTCAAATTTGTTTAAAAACGCAGTAAAAAAATTTGAGACCTATTTTTGCCTACATGCTACATCTTATAACTTTAAGGAGAAAGAAAAACAAGATTAAGTAAAAAATGTTTTATTAAAAAATCACAGTTTGTACGATTTTGGCAATAATTTAAGTTATGTGTTATGTACATTTCGTTTAATCTTAACTCTAAAACCTCCGACGCGGACTTCGGAATGATCTATTTCCTTCCTTTTCTTCATCCACACATTCTAATCCGGCAATGTTGAAGTATATATTGCCCATGAAATTAGCGATCGGAATATCAGTTTGACTTTTTAAACAATTGTAAAGATGTTCGTCACATTCACAATGTGATTTTGTATAGATGGAATTGTTGGACAAGTTGTACTTCTGGGAGCGCGCCCTTACTTTAACTGGGCACAAATCGTGGGTTCTACAGCACACATCCACAGTCGGTTCGGATCCTAAGTCGTAATAATTTTCAGCTATGTCCCCTGTTCCACACCATTTAGTCCCTAGGTGAAATAACGAGAAATGTAACGAGTAAGATATGAGTTCGTAACGAGTAAGGTATATGTACCGGGTATAATTCCTTTGAATAAACTGAAAGGATCGTTAGCCAAAATTCCTCTTGCTTGTTCAAATGGGCTAGCTGTTGAATTCCGAGTATCTCTTTTGATGTTCCCTGTATATTCTTCTAGTTCCTTACATTGGTCCATCAGCGTGAGCATTTCCAGGAAGGTAATTCCTACGGGACGCGCTTTGCTTGCAAAACTACCAAGAACTTCTGAATATTGCTCCGGTTTACTAAAAAAAGAATGAACAATTTTCAAATAAACATTTTAATTAAGTGTAAAGTGGGTATAGGAGAAGTTGATGTAATACGTGGCTCTAAGATGAAATGGTGTACGAGTTATATTGTAAGTTGTGTACTTTCAACAGACGTCGTAATGTCCTTATGGGGGAAGGTGGGATAATATGTAACCGCTGCAGACCGAAATAAGACTTAAAGTTAACCAATCAAAAGTCGTTGTACTAGCTTTTATACATTTTACAACACATAAATCTGGCAAAATGTTTAAGTTATAAATATTTTAGAGTTTCGTGGAAAACTTACAAAGTATGTATAGTTCGAAATAGTATATTTGCTAGGAGTTATACCGTTTTCATATTATTTTAGTCTGGCATTAGCAGGTCACTCCTAATGGCCTCTAAAATAATTTTAATTTGTGTTAAAATGGCTCCAGTAGCATCTCATTACAAATGATACACTGAGCAGTTTTTTTTCCAAAATAGCTAATAAAAATTTAATTTCAAATTGTGGGTAATGGGGCTCTCTGATAGATTTAAAAAATATTTGTTAGACGGAGTAGAAAGTGAGAAAGATATGAGGTGACAATCTGCTGTTCAACGTGGTTTTAACTTTTTGAAAAAACGTTTGAAATGCTGCCAAAAAAATAGTGAATAGTGCTGTTTGAAGTGCTATCAAAAGCTCCGAACGTGACCGGAACCATTATAAAAGCGAAGCTACGCAGACAAAAAACGCCAGTGCTACACATTTCTGAATTTTTTTTCCAGGCCGAAGCCGAAAGCGCTGAGCTAAAAATCAACAATGCCAAACTCATTCAAATTAACGAAACATTTCAGAAAACCAACACCACCCTCAGCAAAAAAATCAACGCTCTTCTTTTTGAATTTTACAGTCAACTCATTTTCGGCCCAATAGCACCCCAGCAATTCCTAATATTTCCGCCCAGGCAGAATTCTGAAAGTAAACCGCCTCACATAAACGCGAACCGATAAAATGTATGGAGGTTTGCGAAGACCCAACTTTCCTCTCAAGGAAACAAACTAAAAGCCTTGAAACTCAAATCACTCAATCACCCTCCTGTATCCGGCCGGCTGAAGCGAAACTCATTACTATCTGAAAACTTTTGAATTCTGAAAAGTTTGCATCTGGAATACACAGCGCAATCCTCTGACCTCGCAAACAAATAATTAATCTTCTCCACACTAATAGCACCCAATACTTTATACACACCCTCTAGGTGGCGAAAATTCTATTTTACCATGTGCAACTCGAAGAAATCCAGGCAAAACTATATCTGGGCTTCACCTTAGAGCAGATCCACTTCTACCGTTTTGGTAACACGAAAGAAGTATACAACACGGCGTCAACCAAGAACAAAGAAATATAAATCCCAGCTAAATGCTGCAACTGGTGAGGGCCTCATCCTGGCAGGTATTTTCAATGCCGATAAAGCTTTAATTTCAAGATACAAGATTTTTCTACAAATGGACGTAGGAACTTCCTATGCCTTGAAAAATAGGTCGGAGCTCCGTCTACCGGAAAACTCTTCTAAACCACAGAAAAACGGAAATCTAACGTAAACTCACAAAACCCCACAGCCCAAACCTGAAATCCAGTGTTCCCCAAATCAGCAAGATTTCTGCCTAGATAAACCAAAACCCAATAATCAAAACTTTTCTCAGAAGCTTCAGCAGCTTAGTAGCTTCAAAGCTGCAAATAATGGGAAAGTGGGATGGCTGCAGAGCAATCGTTTTAATATTGCCAAATATTCTGCCAGCACTCTAATGCTTTTAATAAACGTTAAATAACTTGCTTCTTGGGAACACAACAACAAAATATTAGGATATTTGAACATGGCTGAGCCTGCAGAATCAGCCATTGAAAAGACATATAAGATTTTTGCTACTAAAGATCGGAAACAGGGAAGTGCAGTAACCAGTACGGAACGAAGAATGCATTTAACTGTAGTTCACTGCACCAATCGCATAGGTAATTTTATTCCCACAGCCAAAATTTTTGCTCTAAACAATTTTAAACAAAGATTTAAATATGATACGCCAACTAAAACATTACAGTTGTTGTGTCAAGTTTCAGTTTGCATAACGGATAAAAAGATGTTTATTTACGCGAATGGTTTGTTAGAAGATCATAAATGCGTTAAAAAAGGAACGGATTTTTGGCTGTATCAAAAGCAAGCACTGGCCAGGACCGGTTTCGGGCCTATAACCACTCACCAGCTGCGTTTAGCTTGCTGTGACAAAAAAGTTGGAAAAAGAAAGGGGACAGAATGAGAAATGACATGATATTTTAAAACACATTTTATGAGCTACCCAAACGGAGACTGTACACATAGACATCCCCTCAACACAATAGTCAGAGTACAGTTAGGAATCAGATAGACTATATCCTAGTAAATCAGCGTTACAGAAACTCTATAAGATCAGTTAAGGCTTATCCGGGAGCAGATATTTTTTCAGATAATAACCCCCTGATAACGCGTGTACACATTAAACTCAAAAAACCTTCACAAAAATATTAAAATAGATCAGATAGATACTAACCGCTTACAAGATCAAAAAATCCAAGATCTAAAACGACATATCAACGATAACTTACGATTGCTTTCTGCAAAGACACAGAACACGCATGTAGATTTAAAAGAGGACATAATACAACCTGCCCAGAGTGTGCTTACCAGAGAGAAACAGAAAAAGGGACAAGAGTGGATAACTGAAAAAATCTTGGGACTCATGGAAGAGCGAAGACATTGTAAAACAAAATGCAGACAAAAGTATAATGAAGTACACAACCAAATCAGGAATGAAATAAGGACAGCTAAAGAAACTTTTTATGAAAGAAAATACGAGGAAATTGAGGAACTGCAACTAAAACATGATACTTTTAACCTACATAAATAGATAAAGGAATTGGCAGGTATACAGAAACGGAAGCATACCAATCTATTATGCAACGCAAATAGAGAAATAATAACCGATCTGCAACAAAAAAGCTTATGACTTGGAAGAATTATGTAGAATAATTGTTCGATGATGAAAAACTAGAACATAATATAGGTAGCATACAAAGCGACGAAGGAACAAAAATAACTAAAGAAGAAATACTATACGCTATAAGCTAACGCTATAAAAACAATGAAGAATGGTAAATCACCGAGTCCAGACGGGCTTACATCCAAACTTCTCAAGCTTGTGGAAGGTGATTCAGTGAATACTTTAGTCGACTTTTTTAACTGCATCTACAAAACAGGAGAAATAGCAAAGGAATGGCCCCTATCAACTTTTGTCACCATACCAAAAAAGACAAACGCAAAACAGTGCGCTGACCATCGCACAAAAAGCCTAATGGGACACATTAAAAGTATTCCTCAAAGTGATTCACACAAGAATTCACCGAAAACTAGATGTGGATATTGTTGAAACTCATTTCGGACCGGATTTGGAACAAGAGAAGTCATGTGCCAAAGATGTCTAGATATGAACCAATATATATAGCGTTCGATAAAGTACGTCACGATCATCTAATGAGAGTGCTGGTAGAAAAAAGCGTGGATAAAAGGGACATCAGGATTGTTTCCAAGATTTACTATAACCAAAAAGCGAATGTTCAAATAGAGCAAGAGACAACGGAAGGACATGGACAAGGAAATAGAGATCAAGAAAGGAGTAAGACAAGGATGTATACTATCACCAATCTTATTCAACTTATACTCAGAAGAGATCATAAACAGAGTACTTTCAGAGCAAGATAGGTATTAAAATAAATGGCATCCCAATAAACAACTTGAGATATGCCGACGTCAAAATTGTACTTGCAGAAACTCCAGAAGATCTTCAGATACTGATTAACAGAATAGTAGAATGCAGTGAAGAATACGGATCAGCACTTAACATCAGCAAAACAAAAAGAATGGTGTTATCTAAATCACCAAAAAAATTCTCTGACATAACGGTACATAGTCAAAAAATTGAACGTGTGAGAAAATATAATTACCTGGGAACTGTTATCAATGAAAATAACGATAGATCTGAAGAAATCAGGATCAGAGTGGAAAAAGCTAGAGTTACATTTACTAAAATGAAGGTGTTCTGCGGACGAAATCTAAGGTTTACGCTTAAAATTCGCCTTGTGAGATGTTACGTTCTGTCTATTCTTTTCTACGGAATGGAAACGTGGACATTGAAAAAGATCGATACCAAAATGATAAGAGCATTTGAAATGTGGATGTACCGTAGAATACTGAGAATATCGTGGGCAGAGAGAGTGAGAAATGTGGAGGCTTTGCGCAGGATGCAGAAATATTAAGAATTGATACTTACTATTAAGAAGCGCAAACTGCAGTACTTGGGACACGTTATGAGGTGAAATAAATATCAGTTACTGCAACTTATTATCCAGGGAAAAACAATGGGCAAAAGATCCATAGGAAAAAGAAGGAATTCATGGTTGAAGAACTTAAGAGAATGGTACAACTGCTACAACTGCCAACTGTTTAGATCTGCAGTATCAAAAATACGCATAGCTTTGATGATAGCCAATCTTTGGAACGAAAACGGCACCTAAAGAAGAAGAAGACAAAAAAACCATAAACTTTTTAGCCTAGACCTAAGACTTTGAAAAAAAACTAAGCTAATGAAAGCTCATAGGCCCGAAAAAGTTTTGGTAGTGCTTGCTTTTGGCACAACAAATTCATTTGCGCATTCCTCAGAGTTTAGTATTAGGCCTCTTCTCTATACAATTTACATACATTCTTTACTAAAAGCTGAAACTGATGATGTCATCATTTCGTACGCCGATGACACAGTACTTGCAGCCGACATTAGTAGAGTGTAAAATTGAAGCCCAAGCCAAGTTTGCCCAGAGTCAAGGAGTGAGTTTATTTTAATGAAATCATGATTAATTAGAGAAAATATATGCTGCGCAGTGAAGAAATATCTAAATTGCAAAAAATCAGTAATAAGAACATAAAACAAACAGCAGATGCACAAGAAACAGTTCTGGAAAGGATAGAAAGGCGAGGATTAAGACGGTTTGGACATATGATGAGGATGGATGAACAAATATTACCCCTAAAAATGTTTAAATGGAAGTCCCACCAGGACGGAGGAAGAGAGGAAGACCCAGAAGATCATGGAATGAGGGCATGAGAGAAGCAATGGAAATTGGTGGTTTAGATCATGAAGACGCCACAGAGAGAGATCGATGGAGATGGAGAACAGGAAGACGACGACTAGCTGTATAATACCCGATTTACATACATTGTTGATAACAGTGGTTGAATTAGGTCTCCAGCTTTTTCGTCAAAATTAGACGAAATAATATTTCCAACTCATTCACTGTACAAATTATATTAAATGTTCGGATGTTATATTTTCATAATAACTGCGTGTTCCACATAGAAGCAAGAAGCTGTAAAAATAATTGGTAATGCATACCAAGTGCGACATATAAGAAAGCTAAACTTAATAATTCCATTCTTCTGCAAGGGGTTTTCAAGAGAGTTGGTCCAAAAGTTTATAACTTTTTTCCAGCACATTTAACACGCATTCAAAGAAATGCCAATTTCTATCTGAAGTTCAAAAAATTCATATACACTAAATATTCTACATAAATTTGTTTATTATCATTAATTGACTCTTTGTAAAAGCAGTAAAGTTAGGTTTTGAAAAACATGCTATTTGGTATAGGTATAATAATAAACAATAAAGTTGGCTGGACCCCAGGAATTTCATTTAAATTAAATTGAAATACAGTCAGGAAAATATACACAATGAATTTGGTATAGGTACTTAAGATAATTTTATTATATGTATGTTTTTTTTAATAGAATTCTTATAATTAAAAAATAAAATTAAAAATATAATTCGGACGTGTTAAATTCTATACCGTTTGAATAATGCACATAAAGATTGCACGTATAGAAAGCTGCAACAGTCATTAATGTACTCACACCTATTATTTGGTATCGCTGATTTAGCTTAAGACAAGCCGACTAAATGTATGATTATTATTTCTTTGATCGAAGAATTGAGGGCTGTTTTCAGTTTTCATATCTGGGAAATGTATTTAAGATTTTAAACAGGTAAAATAATAGATATATTCCGATCATTCAAATGTTACTATAAGTGCACAAACGGTGAGGACAGGTAAATTGCCTCTGAAATGTAGTAAGACGTAAAAGGTGACTATTTGGTAAGTTAATTTACTTTTTAATGAGCTCTCGGTGACTGTGCTGCACGCGCACGGCGAATGAATCGAGATTTTTTTTCAACGAGTTCTTTCTTCTGTATAAATACAATCGGTGGGTTATTCAAGTTGCAGCCAAAGAAGGGTTGAAAGAAGAAACATTAGTTTGTTTGTTTTGTTACACATTGAACAAAAAAACTTTACGTTTAATACAGTAAACAACACTTTACGTTCCATATTTTTATCAAAAATTACTTATAAGGTAATACCATTAAATTTTCTGAAGCGGTTTCGGATAAAACAATAGTGTTTCAGGTTTTTTAATAACAGTTTGACACCCTGTATTTTCGTAACAATGCTCTTCGGGACACTCATTTATTAGAACGTCGTCGTAAAATAATGCCAACAATCATGTCACCACATTTGTCATAATACTTTCGAATCACCTGTATAAAGGCTAATGAAAATCCTGTTCTTTCGACAACTATTTTGTTCAAAAACATTCTTTTTGCGAAAAAAAAGAGATTATTTTATCCAAACTTTTCCCCAAGTATGCATCTGTAGTGATGTGTTTATTAAATGGCCTCCATGTGGTCCCGATATAAACTCCTTAGAATTCGTCTTTTGTGGATACTTGAATGAGTGATAATATGCAAAGAACATCGATATTATTGAATATTTTAATGTTCAATAATATCGATCAATGTTGAAACAGAAGACTTACAAGAACAATTTTCTTAAGTGCCTGAAAATTTCATTCGCTGTGCTCTAATGTGCATAGACAATCACGAGCAGAAGTTCGAGTGCAACTACCATGTAGTTATTTTTATTGTAAAATAACTGCAATTTGCTAATTAATTAGCTAAATAATTTAATAAGTCTATATACATTTTTAGCACATGCAAACTTTAGAAAAATTAATATTTTAAATTTAGTTTGTAAACAGGAAAAAATTAGTGTGTAAACAGAACTGTATTTTGGACTACCAAAAAACATTTTCGCGTAGTGGTAAATCACCCTGCATTTTGACAGGCGTGAGACTTATTATTCATGTACATTATCTATTAATCGTTGTGTCTCAAGAATTGCATACAAAACTTTTAATTACTTTATTCTACTTTCGGAACTGTCGCAACTAAGTTTCATGCTAATGGAGTAATTATATTCAAGGTAATTTTGTTACTTGAATTTACATGGTTCAACTAAAGATGATGCATTAGAAAAATACAGCTAGACATACTAATTAGACGTATTATTTCTAGTTGGCATGATTAAATCCTTAATTATATCGACCCATATCACGCACGCATATTTATTTTCTACAGGGTGTCCCGGAATATAAATAAATAAATAAATATAGTCTTTATTTGTAAAAAGCAAATTTTTACAAAAAGGCGAAGTCTGGCCAAAGCTACTCCACTTAACCTTACATAAACAAAAATTAAAAAAAGGAATACTAAGCACATTTAACCATTAAAAAAAATAAATCAAAATGAAACAAATACAATTATTTAATCAATGAGATAGAAAATCCTCCTTTAGCTTCTTTTTGAAAGAAGAAACTGAAAATTTCTTAAAGGAGTCATTTATTGAATTATAAACACGTGGACCATTAAAACTAAAAGATCTCCGTAACAAGGTTGAAACATGACGAGGTTTATCCAGTATATGGTGCGATCTTAGGTTCAAACCATGTAAGCCCCTTCTGAATTGTAGTTTTTTGTATAGGTATGTCGGTTCTTGTGCTATAATTACTCGATGAACGGTCGTGCCGAACTGCAGTCTAAATGTGTCATATACTTTTAACGACCCAAGAGATTTTATTCGAGTGGTAACATGTTCGTAACGCCTTAGACCAAATATAAATCGACAACAATTGTTTTTAATTTTTTTGCAACCTATACAATGACCTCTGATCTAAATAGGGTACAAAACATATATTGGCGTAGTTTAGTACTGGCAACAATAAAGTTTCGCAAAGCTTTTTTTTGACTTTAAAGTTCAAAATATGAATATTGCTGTACAAAATTTTAAGCAAATAATAGCACCTTCTTACGACATGTGAAACATGGTCTGCAAACCGAATTTTCTCGTCTATAATAACACCCAGAATCTTTACTTTACTTTGCTTTTATAAATTTTTGCCTCCAATGAATAATGTTAAGTTTGATTTTACAAAATTTATGTGCAGTTTAGGTCCAAAGCAAATTAAGGAACTTTTCGAAGCATTTAATTGTAAGTTGATATTCTTTGAATATAGATTAACTGATCGAAGGTCGGCGTTAATCGCGTTGTTAGCGTCTGTAACATTTTTTGGAGCGAAACTGTAAAGTAGCTGGATATCATCTGCAAATCCCTGAATTTTACAACGCTTGGTTGTATTTTATATATCTACAGTATACAAAAGAAACAGTATTGGTCCTAGCACAGTACCTTGTGGTACACCTGATGTAATGTTACCGAAATCTGATTGACTACCATTCATAATAACAGTTTGTGTTCTGTTACTTAAGAAGGATTTAAAAAAACGTTGAGATAATTCATCAAACCCGTAGTATTTCAATTTCCTCAAAAATAGTTGATGATCGATGGTATCAGAGGCTTTAGAAAAATCTAACGACACAAGCGCTGAAGCAAGACCTCTGTCTAAACTGGTTAAAATGCTGTCGGTAATGTTTACCAGCGCAGCTGCCGTACTATGACCCTTCCTGAATCCTGATTGTAGATCCGGTATGATTCCATTACCCATACAATATTCGTATATTTGTGGTTGAATAAATTGGATGAATAAATAAAGTTGTAATTAATGATATTGGTCTCAAGTCAGAGTAATTTACAGGATTATTTACCTTGCTTAAGGGTCTAACCATTGATAATTTCCATAAACTCGGAAAGTATCCTAACTCTATACTGCAGTTTATAATATGTGTAACATATTTTGAGATTACAGGTTGACAAAGTTTTATCATTTTAGCATTAATCCCATCGTACCCAGACGCATTTGACTTTAGTTTTCTAATGATGGTGTCTATGTCACTAATCTCTACAAGTTTAAAGCTAAATGATATCTGGTTTTTAAATTTGTTATTGTCGAAGTTCTTATTTGTGCAAGGACAGTTATTTTGAGCAATTTATGAAAATACAGAGCAAAAATATTTATTTATTTCATTTGAGTTTTGGAGATCTTCTGGCATAATAAAGTTTTGTTTTTTGCTATTAATATTTAATTTTTTGAGTCCATTTGAAATACCGTTTTTGATTGGAGAATCGTTTAACAAGGATACATATGATTTTTTTCATTTCTTAATGTTTTCAATACCAAATTACGTAACACTGTATATTTTTTCCAATCCGTTACGCATTTAGAGTTTTTATACCTTGTTAAAGCTGTGTCTCCACCTTTGATCATTGCTCTTAACGTGTTTGTTAGCCAGGGAGCGTGTGGCTTGGATATTCTAGATGATGTAAAAGGTGCATGTTTATCAAAAAGTGCAAGTATATTATTTGACAGAAAGTTAATCTTGTCATCATTGTTTTGTAAATAGAGTATCTCGTCCCAACAAATAGAAAATAGAACAGATTGAAAAAGGTTATTAGAGAAAAACTTAAAGTTTCGATATGTTACGATTAACGGTTCCTTAATGGGTGCAACAAAATTTATAGAGCAATAAATGAGGCAATGATCGCTTATTGCCTTATTGAATATGTGGGCATGCTCTCGGATTTGTCCAGGGGAAGTTAAAAAACAACAAGTTTCTATAAAAAAAAATCCAGAAGACCCCCGTACAGAGGTACAGGCCTCTAAAGGAGCAACCTGAAAATCGATTTTTTTTAATAACTTTCAGAATACTTCATGCAATTTAATTATTTTTTCATACAATGAACAGTACATTAAAATCCGTATTCAATAAAAATATTTTTTCCTCGAAAACAGTTCTGTTTATCGATATGAATCAAGAGTGTCTTTTTTTAGTTTATGGTTAAAGCTACCTAAATACATTATTTTCTGCCATGCTAAAAATGTTTTCATGGGTCCTTTTTATGAGTAATGATGAGAGCATGAAGTATTCTATAAGTTATTTTTAAAAAATCGATTTTCAGGTGGCTTTTTTTAAACCTGTATCTCCGTGGGGGGGGGGGGCATCTGGAAATGTTTTTATAGGAACTTGTTATGTTTTTTTTAACGTCCCCTGTACAAATCCGAGAGTATGCCCACATATTCCAGGACACGCTGTATATTTTTATTTTTTCCAAATTGGTTTGGCAATTTAGGCTCATCAAGCATATCAATTAAACATTTAAGTATATAATACATTGGACGTACGGAATGCATGTAATTTAACTGATTTACGTCAATATGAGGAAATAATGACACCATTGTTGATAAATGACTATTGTTGATAGTAAACTCCTAATGATAGGTAAAATGCAGGTTAATTACGTTGATATATCTATCTATTGTATAGCGTTAGATAGGAATTCCGAGCTTCAATTAATTGAAAAATAATGAACCGACATCCATTGTGCAGATATATTATCTTGTAACCTAAATTAAAGTAGTATATTGCTATATATACAGGGAGGCTGACCTTATGCAAGACTTTTGTCGTAGAACCGCATTTAGACTGCCAATTATTACCAACTATACACAGTATTTGGCTTTCGGCTAAACAGTTTTAGGTAAAGTATGTTTTCGTAGTGAAGCAAAAACCCTTTCAAATTAATAGTGCACCATCAAATCTCTAGAGTTTAGATGTTTCTAGAGCATTGGATTTTGTTGTATTAAAATTGAAAGGTGTATACTTTCCTGACTGTATTTTGATTTAATTCCCAATCACATGTTTAAATTTTCAAGAAAAAATTGTAAAATACTCAATTCGTTTATGAGACCCATAATATAACATGAGTTTCGATTAAAATAACACCAAAATGTGGCTTGTGACATTTTTTCATTAAGCCACTACGAAACGAAAATGTGCGAACTAAGTAGCTAATGTTTTCTGTTTATGCTATGGGTCAAAGATGTAAGCCGAACACAGGTGTTGGAATTAGAACAGAAGCTTAGAGAAACCGGCTGAATTCTAAAAGAAAAAAGAATTGTATGTTGAGTTTTAAGATGAATGGTATTAACACCAACAATTGGTGCAAGACAGTGTCTACTTCCACATGGAATAAGCGCAACCATTATTAGGAGAATGTGAAAACATACACCTCACAAGTTTCACCTCTACAAAATTAAACTTACACAACAGTTGTCCCTGTCCAAGGCAAAGAGCGACTGAAAATCAGAATTTAATTTTCTACATCGAATTTTCGGATGAAAATGGTTTATTATTTAAATGACATTGTTAATCGTCACAACTGTAGATATTAACCCATACATCTTCCACGCAGTGCTTACTTTTCTAAAAAACTAAACGTTTGGACGGGTATTTTCGGGCATTACATTATCTGATCATATTCTATTCTCAGGAAAATCTACATATGTAAACTTTACAAACCGTAACATTGGTTACCAACCCATTTTCCTCAATGGCATAATGGTTCCACCAGCGGATACGGCAAAATACCTGGAAAGGACTCTTGATGCTAAACTCCGATGGAAGGCCCACATCAAGAAGAAGCAAGACGAGCTTAACATCAAGTTCCGGAAACTATACTAGTTACATGGAAAACGATCCGAACTGACAATCTATAACGAGCTGTTAATCTACAAACAAGTGCTGCGGCCAATATCGACGTATGGCAGTCAATTGTGGGGCTGGGCCAAAAAGTCTAATGTCGAGATAGTCCAAAGATTTCAGAACAAAGTACTAAGGCATATAACTAATGCGCCTTGGTATCTAAGGAATTGCGACTTACATCGGGAACTCAACGTGGAAACAGTTGCGTCAGTTATACAAAGATGTGCTGTTTCACACGAGGATCGCCTTCAGTGTCACATCAACGAAGAGGGGTCCAGGCTCCTCGATGTTGAAAGCTTAACAAGAAGACTTAGTCGTACCAAACCGTTCGAGCTTGCCAGTCTGCCAAACAACTAAGGAACCATAAGGAAAACTTAGATTTTTAATCATTGTAATATCTTAGTGCCAAAACAAAACAGATTGTTAGTCGTCTCTGTGACTAGTTTTTGGATCATCTTGCATACAGTGTAGCTTCAGCAGCTTCAAGATGGAAGACTTTGCTTATCTCCAGTAAGTAGATCTTGTGGAAAATAATACGGATTGTTCAAAAAGTCTAAAGTCATTCGAACAAGATGGTACCACCAACTATGCCTTTGCGGTTCGCCAATTTTATAGTGAAAAATTCCTTGGCGTTTGAATTGTTATGCTAGAAAACCTTCAATTAAATGGCTTGTAACGGCTCCATTAAATTTTGTTTTATGGAATCATCTCAAGTCGAAGTGAACTCCATTCGTCCAGGAATTGTGGAAGTTTAAAGCTAATTAAAGCCGCCAAATAAACCAATAAATACTATAGAAAGAACGACAATGATTCGAGACAAACTGATTTCACTGTTAGAAAATTAACAGACAGCATTTTGAACACTTCACTTTTTTAAAAATATTTTGTTTCTTATGTATTTTGTTCATTAAGAAATAATCGATTTACTTAACAGCGACTGATTCAAAGTAGAAAATGTTCGTAAGATCACACTATAAAGATCTATAAAAAACCTTCCGGTTTAAAATTTTAAAGCCTTATAAAAATAATGTCTGGAATTAACATAAATAAAAGCGACAAGAAAAAATATTCTTCTCATTTTTGAATATCCTCTGTGTCTGTCTCACATGTAATGTGTGGGATGAAGCAGATAATTAAAATTAAGATGGTTTACTTTCACAATATGAGCGTTTTTGTTGCAAAATAAAACGAAAATCACATTTATAATGTATAGTACGGGCGCATACGTCGACTAGTAATCGTAAATCGAAGATAATCAAAATTTCATTGGTTCTAAATGTTCTCATGTATAAAGTTGACTCCTTTATACTCGATAAAGCCCAAAATCTATTTCTAAAAATATACGTTTCTCTATCCTGAAATCTACCAAAGTGTTAAAATTCGTGTGTTTTAAAAGATGAAATCTGAACGATTCTTTTTTGCACGTTTTTCCAATACAAATATGGTCTAATAAGTAATAGAGAAACATGTCAAGGGCGGATTTCTGAGGTGAAAATAATACGACTAAGCACAACTTACCTTTGAAGAATAGTCAAGGGAAACAGAAATACAGGGGTTCGAATTAATTTTTTTAATGGCCTTTTTCAAATAACTCCCAAACAACTTACTTTTTTCGCTAAATTTTGGTATCCAGGAGTTTTCGAGCGCGACAAATTTGATTATTACCTCAGTTTTAAGCCAACTTATAGAGGCGCAACATGCAGCAAACGATTCGCTTTAAAATCGCCCTACCATTTTTTAATGCTAATTTATTTAAATTTCAATTTCTTTCTCCACCAAGTGAGAACTGACACGGAAATACCTAGTTGGTATCCCTAAGACCAACGGTTTTCGATATATTTGCAATCAAAATATTCGTATCTATGCAAAAACTACTTATTCATGGATGGAATAGAGGACAATAATAATTTAATGAACAATAACAATTGCATGAGCACAGCAATAGATAAACATGATAACACTAATAAAGAAACTGATCATCTTTTGACAAAAGTTGAATCGGTGAGTTCGAAAACCCTACAAGTCTATTAACTTTTTTAGCTTTTGTAGCTAGAAATAGTTCACGAAATCAGCAGAGTGAAGGTAGACCTCGCGGTACTATCAGAAACAAAGAAAAAAGGAACATGATCGAAAACCTAGGACAATAGGACTATTTCTATAGCGGAGTGGCAAAGGAAAAACATGCACAACAAGGAGTGTCCATTTTGGTCAACAAAAAAATTATAGGTAGCTATAAACGAACGGCTGATAAAAATGAATATAACAATTAAAGGGGTTAGACTGACGATTTTTGGAATATATGCAATAAACGATAACGCCAACGTAACCGAAAAAGACAAGTTCTTCGAACAAATGCACAAAGAATATATTTATTGACAGCTACTTTTTAAACTTTAACTATAATTTTTTGTTCAGATCCACTAAAGCATTTATTAAAAATTCCTGAAAATGGCAAAAAAAATTTTACTGTGGTAAAATAAACCTAAACGTTATGTTTTTGGAGTTAAAAATGTTTGAGTATAGCCATAACATTCGAAATAATACTGTTAATACCCCATAAATCAATATATTTGTTATAATAAAAGTAAGTTTGGGTTTGCTTAAAAAATCAAATATTTTTTTAAATAATTTTAATAAGTAACCTAAATGAGTTTTAATAGGTGTTATTATGTCAAACCAAAATACTTATACCATAGTCCTTAAACAATTTACCAGATTTCATAAGAAGAAGAACACTCGAATTCATTGCTAACTAATTTTTTATGCAGAACTGTTGTTAGGACAATTTTTATTACTTTTTACACTTCAAATATTGTTAACCAACTTTAAAAATTATCTATTTGACGTCTGTTTTATTTTTATAACGTTTTTACCACCTTATAAATTTCTTCAGCAGTCGCGGGTGTTACAAGCATTGTTCTTATGATTCAGTTAATTCCGGAGTTTCTCAACCTGCTTAATAATTCAAGTACAATTGATTATATCTGTTCGCGATCAGGTCCATCGAATCGCCCTCAATACTAATTTCCGAAGAATTTTTGTTGCGTATTGTGGCGTCTGGTATAATAGCGAACGATATTGACAAAGGCAAGTTCATTTAATCTAGCTTTTAGTGACCGTTACATTATGATGGTCTGATATGGATGGCTACAAACGCGTCCCAACAGGACATAGTCATTAGCAGATCTTGCTTAATTATTTCACTTAAAACCCATAGTTATTTAAAAATGCAAGTATAAAAAAATTGTAAAAAATTCACATTTTAACAGCTTTTAAACTTAATAAATATAATTTAAATAAAAAATTAATATTAATATTAGATCTGTTTTTCAATTGTTTAACACTGAGTGATATGTTATTTTTCAAACCTAAAAAATACATTGAATTTAGTTTTATTAAACTTTTATAACGTTTATAATGTTAAAATTAATCTCAAGCGTTTACAGGCGCATAACAAAAAGCAACATCAGCATGCCAAACAATACAGTACGGAGACACAGTCTTCAAAGAGTTATTTCATTTTTTGTGTACCTAGTATTGCCCAATTAGTGGTTGTCTTAAACATGAACTTCAAGAAATACAAATGCTGAGGATATAGAAAAATATACGACGAAATGGGCAGAAAGGCCGATAGGTCGATAGCCTTTTTTAGAAATAAAGATGTTTACTACTACTACTATACGACGAAACTAACAGTCGTTACAGAGAGTGGTTTATTTGTCCGGATTTCCATCTGCTATAAAGATAATTTTGACTGACGTTTCGCTCACACAAGTGCCTCACATCGTCAGAGGAATCTACACGAGCACTTACATTACGTGGTGTGATTTTGCAAGCACAATCTGCGTTAATGCATAAATCATATGCCTGCGAGGTCAAGTGTTTGTTGCCATCTTCAGATACTATGAAGTTCCAAATACAAGTGTCGCGTGTCTTTTCTGCTTGTTCGTCTATCTGTTGCTGTCCGCTTTGTGCTCTTTGACCTCAATCAGAACCCCTGATAAACTTAATCCAACAAGTACAATACCTCACTAGGCTACACTTACACAGAAGTAATTCTTCAAAAAAATTAGAGTTAATCTAAATAAATATGAAAAAAAAAGGCAGAACTCTAGCTGCTTATCGGATAAGTTAAAGTACAACAAAGTGGCAAACGACCTGAAGAAACCAATTACAGCCAAAAGAAAGTGACGTTGGAAGAGTATTTAAAGAACTCTAGGACACCGTGTTTTTGTGGAAGGCAACCAGATTTTTCGAAAACCCGCATTTTTTTATCCGCCACTATATGGTTCCACCGGTGGTTCAGGTTTAATATCGATAACTTCAGAAATCAAGAGAACAGCTAAGAATAATGCAGGGGCATTATAAAAGTTTTCCTTAAATCTCATCGTTTCGGAAATAGAGTCGTTGAAATAAAAAAAAATTCAGCTTTTCCCTCATAACGTTAGAAGTATTTATCCGATTGAGACAAAGTTCTACACACGAAAGCTCCTAATAACCCTACAGATTTTCCCGAAGGTTTAAGCTCACAACTTTCTTAGAAGTGTATCGTTTTTGCTTTCAAAACTTAAACTGCCACTGTTTTATCGTTATTTTTCTATACATACGTGCTAAATATAGCTGAGCTATTGTAAGAGAACCTTAGTGGAGAGTAATTAAATTGCGACAATAAAAAAATGTTTAAACTTATTAACTCAAACTGTTTAAAGCCCATCTCTATGCAACATTTTAGGAAAGATGAATTAGTCGAAATAGTCTGCTTGCGTAGCCTACTCGATCGCCTGATCTGAATTCAATGGGTTACTTTAGGGGAAATTTTTTGAGAAATGATGTTTATAAAACAGTATAATATCGCTTTAATTAGCAAAATTCAATGCACAAAACGCGATATTTAACCGCTCAAATCCCAGCTACTGCACAGGTTATTCACGACAAACGTGATACCATTTTCGATGGAGTAATCAAAATCACCGAAACTGGAAGTTAATAGTTTAAACAAGTAGTCACAATCAAGTAATTGGTATAAATAAATACCTACATTTTTCGGTTTTCTAATGTAAGTTATTTTGTGTTTGTATACCATTACAATGTAACAGTGCCCATTTTTGGGTCTTCTCATCAAAATGTAACTATACTTTAAACCAAATTGTATATTACCAAGTATTTTAACACGATTAACTCCTTATTGCTTAGTATCCTGTGTATATCGACAAAAGCAATTAGCAAACTTTACGTTATAAAAATAAATCAGGCTATAACCTCTATGTGCACAAATTGTGAAAATTATTTTGTGGTTGGCTATATTTCTGAATTCATACTAGCAAAAGTTGTGTAATGTAATGATTGCCTTGACTTCCTAGACACTTGTTAATGTGAATTCTTTAAAACCATGAACTTAAATTAGACTTGAACTAAAGAAATGTGAGGAAATGGACGTTTTTCAAGGTAATAATTTCATTTCATTAATTAGCAAATATTTATAGTTTATACAGACAAATTCTGTTTTATTTGTCCTTACATCAGGCAAATTGTTTTAATAGCAATATTTTTAAGGAATGCCCATATTTTTGGATACTCCTATTATATTTGACTTTAATCGAAAATGGTTTTACAATTTTACATTGGTTTACAATTTTGTCTCATACGATCCTTCCAAAATTTACGGGGAATATTGCCTACATCATAATTTGCTAACATCTAAAGAAGTAAAAGCCCAAATGCCAAAACGTTTAAAACAGATTATATCTCGAACGCGTTGAAAGTGTTATTGTTCAAAATTTAAGACCTTATATGTAGAAAACGGTTCTTAAATTTTTAACAATAATGTTTCTTCATGTTCCTTTCATTAAAACGTCTAAAGCAATATCTTCCCTAGAAGCTAATACTTTTAACAACAGTTACATTTACAAGGAAACATTTAAAAATATATGAAAAATTCCTAGCACCTTTGCGATGGGAGCGCCTAGCAAATGGTATTTTCTAGTTTGGCTTTATCAGAAATCGTGAAGTCACATTTTAAATACGCATCATCACGGATCCGGTCGAAGACATCGTGATAACTCTTAGAACTTTTGGAAAGGGATTTACAAATACAGTATTTCCTTCATTAGGCTTTCTCAGAAGTACAGGGCGTTCTGAGAAATACAGCAGATGATCAAAAAGGCACTGCTCTTTATTATTTAATATTATTTGGCTCAATAGAAGACGAAATGACCTAAGTCCTCTGCTATTGATGGTCAAAGTTCTTCAAAAAAATTATCTTTTGAAAATATCGGGAGAATCGTACGATGGATTTTAATGAAACTCGGTGTGAATTTGTTCCCATCTAAGACTCATGTTTTAATGAAGCAACCGAGTTCAATCGCTTTGGGCAAGTGAAGAATTCTTGAATGTCTGTCTTGATACAAAAACTACCCAAACCAAAAATTTGGTAGTTGGTATCAACTGAGTTTTTTTGAGTTGATGCGCTAATCCTTTTTCGACATTTTGGCGATCTTTGTAACATTTTGTAGCATTCATAGTTTTTCCGCAAAAAAATAATTCTGTTCTCTTGCCAACTGACAATTTTATACATTCATTAACTTTTTACATCAACAGAACTCAAATGAACTTTTGTGTAATATCGAGAAAGCGCTCAGATAGATTTTAACAAAACTTGCTGTGGATTTTTTCCTACGTCAGGGCCATAGTTTGCTAAAAACTCGCTTCTTCTTTACGTGAGATTTCTGATGAACGCAGTTCAGGCGAAAACGATTCCAAAAGACGACCAGGCCCAAGACTTTCACCATGTCGGTCAGTTAAAAATTATAAAACGTTTGCAAATTGATTTATTATGAAAGAAGATTATAGCTTACTACGACGTTTGCAGCATATAATAGCAAGCAAACAGAATTGAATTTTTGTGCCAAAACTAATAATGCTACAATATTTTACAAAGAGCGCAAAAATGTCCAAAAAATTTAAAGGATTAGTGCATCAACTCAAAAAGAAAACAGTTGATTCCAGCTACGAAATCAAAAGTTCTCAAGAATTCCTCACTTGTCCAAAGCGGATGAACTTGGTCGCTTCATCAAAACACGAGTCTTTCCTAGGAACAAATTATCCATCTTACATCGTACGATTCTCCCGATATTTCCAAAAACATAATGTTTTTTGAAGATCATTGAGCATCAATAGTATAGGAGCAAGATATTTTTTCTGAATAAAAGTTATCCCAGATCGTCTTCTTTTGATCCATAGAATATTGCAGTACCCTTTTGATCATGTGCTTATAGGACACCCTGTATTTAATCTTTGAAAATAAGAGAAAAGAGCAATTTCTAAGAAGCCATTGAGGTTTAAGAAATTTCGAACATACCTGTTCACATCCTAATGTTCGCTTAGTGCTTTCATTGCATATTTATAGCGTTTTCTACATCAGAAAGCCATAACACCCAAAAATAAATACACAATATGTTGAAAATTTTGCATTTTTTCACAGATATTTTTGAAAAACTAAACTTATAAATATCCCAATAATTATAAAATTTAGTTTGACAGTGTTTTCTTTAATAATTTTCGAAAAAATATATTTATGGCTCCGACCTTTGAAACATTGCATGGTTTCTCAGGTCACATCTAACTAGAACCTTGAAACCTTCGATGATTATATTAATAATAAAAACGTTTTTTGTAACTTGTTTCATAACAACTAATCTAAACTCTTCTATTTTCACGTAAAGAAAATGTGGCAAATTTGGCATGAATATTTACATCAAACTAACAGTTGGTAGATTTGTGTTTGTCAAAAGAGGATTTTATTTTCCCTAGCAATTACATTTACCATTTACCATATGTTTTACTGTCTTATACCTTGTGTGTTTGTGGTGTTAAATTAAATGGGGCATGTGTACATATGTGCACACATTAATTAATTTCTAGCCAATTATCAACATGATAGAAAGCTATAATTTTCATCAATGAAAAAGTTAAATAATTTTCATGGCCTACATGCGATGTGTTTCGCGAATGGTATTTAATTAAATGTACAGAGTGATTGAAATGTATGTAATTTATTTGAATGGTTATTTGGGATCACTTGGAAAGTACCATATGAATATATTGTGTATATTTTCTTGACTCTATTTCCTACTCTATAGCTAGACAAGCTATTGAATAGCTTGTCAAATGTGAAGGTGGAAACAGCCATACATACAAACTGATGATGGTGGAGAAAGACACCGATAGTATTAGTAAAAAAGTTTTTTAACAATAAACATTAATATTGACTGGAACCCAGGAATTTCTTTTTGAATACATATAAATATAGTAGACAGTTTGCGTTTTTTTTAAACCTTATACGGAACTTTCTCATAGATTTAGTGGCAATCTATTCGCCTTGTAATAAAACAATAGATATCTAAGTTAAAATGATTAAAAGAGTTAAGTTTTTGCGGTCACTATTTGAAACTGTTGAGTTTTTCGCGTTTTTAGACCTGTTCGATGTTTCTTACCTTGGCACACCGCAGTGTGTGCACATTTCTAATTATTTTAATGTTAGTCAGTTGGCAACATTGTAATTATGCCTTATATCAAAAAGGGACTGTCACAGACAGATAGGTTAGCGACACTCTCTCGCCGACACTCATTCACTCAACTACTCTCCTGTTTTCCATAAAGGCAAATCTCAAAATATCTAATAATAAAAAACCCATCGAACAAAAAGAGAGTTTCAACGAACACAAACGGCATAAAATAAGCCACCCTATCGCAAACCTGATCACCAGAAGAGCTAATTCCAGTGGTGCACTAACCACATTAGAGGCAGCTCAAAAATAGTGGAACCAACCACTTCACATTGGTCCTTCGAGCCGGATATTATTGGAAAACAGAGGATAAAAGGTCAGTCCCATTCAAACTTCCCAAAATAACCCATTTTTTGTTAAATAACTCTAACCCACGTGTGACCTAACCTAACCTTATTTAGTGCTGCGCCTCCATGAAAATAAGTCAACCTCATTACATACCCTTCAATTCATATTAGACGCATCTATTTATCTGAACGCTGAAATTATTGTTGCCTTAAATCTTAAACAAGGCCTTACTTTAATTTTTAATCCTCCTTATCTTCCATCTTAATTAAATCTTACATTGCACTTGAATTTATATCCATATCTCTAACATGCCTAACTCACAAGAACAAGCTGAACTTGCTAGTAGTGAACCAAAACGCTACATATCTCGCCGCGGTCAATTAAAATCTCAATTGACACGTTTTCAAACATTCTTAACAAAAACTACCTTACGCGGTACAACAGAAGCGCTCGATTTACAAACACGCTTGGATATTATTCAACCCATATACTCTGAATTCGATACTATCCAGTCTGAGATAGAGCAAATTGACACAAAAACTACACCAGAACAACATGAAATGGAAAGGGAGGCGTTTGAACAAAGGTATTTTCAAATAATCGCCGAAGCTAAAGCTAAGGTGCATGAATTTAACAAATCAAATGTTCAACAATGTAGTTCACCTCAGCCCAGCATTCAAAGCACCTGTCCCAATCTTAATGACATAGCTGCCGCATTTTGTGCAAAACTACCGCCCTTGTCATTACCCGAGTTTAGTGGCAGCTATGAGAAATGGACACATTTCCAAAATACATTTGAATCTCTAGTGCATAATAATCCTTCAATCCCTAATTTACAAAAGTTTTGGTACCTCCAAAATTCCCTCAAAGGTGATGCTGCACGTTTAATTAGTTCATTAGCACCCTCTGACGATAATTATGCAAATGCCTGGAAATTAGTCATTGACAGATATGCAAATAAAAAGGCCATAGTTCACGCACATTTAAAAGTAATTTTCGACTTAGCAATTGTAACCAAAGAAACTCACACGAACTTGAGAAATTTCACCGATATATTCTTAGCCAACTTCCGAGCCTTAGAAGCCCTAGGTGAAAATGTTAATCAATGGGATACCATTTTAATTTATTTATTAAACACCAAACTATGTGTACAGACCAGGCGAGAATGGGAAATTCATTCTCAACATAAGGTTAACAACACAATTTCTGAATTTTCCAACTTTTTGGTAGCGCGTTGTTGCTTTCTCGAGTCAGTAGATTTTAAAATTAATCAATCAACTTCTCAAATTCATACCAATAATGGTCAAAATAATCACAACAGAACTTATTCTCATGCAATCACTAATCTGTCATGCCCGTTATGCAAGCAACCGCATTTCCTATACGCCTGCGAAAAATTTAAAGGCATTCCAGTTAACGTCCGATTTAATGAAGTCAGACGTTTACAGTTGTGCTCAAATTGTCTTCGAGCCAATCACACTACATCCAAATGTCAATCCACCCATACATGTAGAATATGTCAGAAAAAACATCACTCACTACTTCACCTAAATCCGCGAGAGCTCAATTCGTCAAGGATTAGCAATCAAGGTAATAATTCAAGGTTTCCGAGCAATAACACTTTTGAACCTAGGCAAGCAAGCCATCTAGTACAAAATCAAATTTCAAACGCTGATCAAACAACTCCACCAACAGAAGTCACTCAAGTATATGAGCAACCTCAAATCCCAATTCAATCATATTCTCAACCAAACAATAACCATTTTAACACCTCTTCAAATGCGTGTTTCACTCCCACGACTCAATGCAGCTATCAATCTGGGCCATTCACCTTATTATCGACAGTCATTTTGTATGTTTATGACCTCCATAATCAACCAGTTCAATGCAGAGCATTACTAGACAGTGCATCACAGTCAAATTTTATAACTGAAGACCTATTAACTCGAATACAATTACCTTACTACCCCATAGAATTACCAGTTGCTGGTTTGAATCAGAATCTTACAAATATTTCAAAACACTGCCGACTCAAAATTCAATCATTACATTCTAGATACAATACTCAAGCTTCCTTTTTAGTAATCAAGGATATTACAGGTACTATGCCTCAAATTCCCATCGATAAATCAAAAATACAAATACCCCAACATATCGGCTTAGCAGATCCTACCTTCCATCAACCTGCTCAAATTGATATGCTGTTGGGTGCGTCTATATTCTTCGACTCTCTTGGTAAAAATAAAATTGAGTTAGGTAAAAATCTTCCATTTTTGCAACAAACTAAATTTGGTTATATAATTTCTGGTCCAGTACCATTATATAAAACACATTCCTCTTGTCTTCTCAGTCTTAACTCCGAATTGAAACAATTTGAAAAATTTATAAACAATGAAGAGAACTATATGGATAAGAAGCTGTACTCCAATGAAGAAATTCAATGCGAAAGGCTATTTATCGACTCCACAACTAGAGATCACGTTACTGGAAGATTTATTGGCAAGTTGCCCTTAAAGGACAACGTTAATGAATTAGGAAATTCCTATCATACAGATTTAAATCGTTTTTATTCCCAGGATAAAAAATATATAAAAAATCATCACATTTCGTCCAACGACAACCCAGCTGACATAATCTCTAGAGGCATTAGTCCAATGGACTTTGAGCGATCTTCTCTTTGGTGGAATGGACCAAACTTCTTGTCAAATTCTCCTGATAATTGGCCCAAAAACAATCACATTTCCAATGTTGCCAGAGAAACCTCTGATCTTCCTGAGCAACGAATGCGCTCTGATATAGTTCTGACTGTAACTTCCGTGAAAAATCCATTCTATGACTTAATAGGCCGATTTTCACATTATTCGAAATTAATCAACGTTACTGCATACTGCCTACGATTTCTAAACAACGTAAAACCTAATACCAAAAATATCACTGGACCTTTGAATTCTCATGAAAGGCAGAGTAGCACTGAACTTTTAGTGAAACTAGTGCAAGGGGAATATTTTCAAGAAGAAATTCAGAGTTTAAAATCCTCAAAGTCGGTTAAATCAAGCAGTAAAATTATCTCCTTGAACCCATTTTTAGATCATAATGGCATCCTCAGAGTTGGAGGAAGATTAACTCATGCCAAGATAAATTTTAATCACAAACATCCTATGTTGCTCCCAAATCGCAACTCTTTCACAAAATTGTTCATAGAACATATCCATAAATTAAATCTACATATTGGGCCTCAAGCAACCCTCTCCTTTGTTAGAAAAACTTTTTGGCCAATTCATGGGAGGCAAACTGTAAAAATGCATCTCAAAAAATGCATAAAATGCTTCAGAGTATCGCCTTCCAAGCTAACAACACAAATGGGTTCCCTTCCTCCGTCTCGAGTAAACCCATCTAGAGCGTTTAGCCAAGTTGGTGTAGACTATGCAGGACCCTTTCAAATAAAAGACGGAAAGTATCGAAATCGGAAGATCATAAAGGGCTATGCCTGTATTTTCGTTTGTATGTCAACAAAATGCGTACACATAGAGCTTGTTACTGAAATGACGACTCTAAGTTTTCTTGATGCACTACAGCGGTTTGTATCGAGACGCGGACTTTGTAAGACTATATTTTCTGATAACGGTAAAACGTTTATTGGTGCTAATAACGAGCTTATAAAAGTCTCCGAAATCTTGAGCGACAGTAAATTCCATTTGTACCTGAGTGAGCATTTTATAGATTGGCGATTTATTCCTGCCCGATCTCCACATTTTGGCGGATTATGGGAGGCCGCGGTAGGTTCTCTTAAGTATCACTTAAAAAGAATTCTCAACTCAACCCCTTTAACTTATGAGGAATTTTATACAATACTAACAAAGGTGGAGGCGGTACTAAATTCTCGTCCTCTCACTCCTCTCTCCAACGATCCCTCTGACCTTGACGCAATTACACCCGGACATTTCCTCATCGGAGAAGCTCTGAATGTTGTGCCTGAACTGGATTACACTGATACTCCCATCAGCCGGCTATCACGCTTCAAACATTGCCAAAAATTGCTAAGGGATATATGGAATCGATGGAAGACCTCCATCATCTTCAACAGCGCTCAAAATGGCAGTATCAACGTCAACCACAAAACCTTGTCGGATCTCTGGTAGTTCTCCATGAGGACAACGTACCTCCACTCCTGTGGTCTTTAGGACGCATTATAGACATCCACCCCGGTGCCGATGGTATAGTTCGCGTTGTGAGTGTACGTACTAAAGGCGGAACTCTTAAAAGAGCATTAGTGAAACTTAGTTTACTACCCTTAGACAATGCTCGTGAAGAAAAACAGTGAACAACTCAGTGGAATATCCTATAGTTTATATGTTAGTCATTGTTGCTTAATCCTTATGTTATTTTAAATACTTATGCTATGTTTAGAAAGATCCTGCAGCCTTTCAAGGAGCGCGGGATGTTCGATGTTTCTTACCTTGCCACACCGCAGTGTGTGCACATTTCTAATTATTTTAATGTTAGTCAGTTGGTAACATTGTAATTATGCCTTATGTCAAAAAGGGACTGTCACAGACAGATAGGTTAGCGACACTCTCTCGCCGACACTCATTCACTCAACTACTCTCCTGTTTTCCATAAAGGCAAATCTTAAAATATCTTATAATAAAAAACCCATCGAACAAAAAGAGAGTTTCAACGAACACAAACGGCATAAAATAAGCCACCCTATCGCAAACCTGATCACCAGAAGAGCTGATTCCAGTGGTGCACTAACCACATTAGAGGCAGCTCAAAAATAGTGGAACCATCCACTTCACAAGACCTGTCGAAAGATTCCGCTTTTGCCCGAAAAACTCACCAGTTGAAATTAAACTTATTTAAAAAATAAAAACGATTAACGATGGTTGTTTGATTGATAAAGAGTTCTCGAGGTTTAAACCTACTAAGACTTGACATTTTGAAGGAATCTGTTTAATGTAGAATTGTCCAAGTAAAATATCATAACTACTGGCTTAACACGTTAGTGCAGTTTTACTTGAATATTTTATTTTTGCCTTAGCATAAACTTTTGATTAGAACAAACATTATCTGTAAACGGAGTTTAATAGATTTTATGTTTGTTTGAAAACATTATAAAGAATACACAGACTACAACAATTAATTGGACAACACATACGCCATACTAATTCGGTTTTAAACCTAATCACCCAACTGTTCACCCTCTGCTTATACTAACTAACAACATTAAAACTACACACCTTGAAAACAAAAATCAGCATGTCTCTTTATGGACATAAACAAGGGTTTTGACAGCGTATGGCACAAAGGACTATTATACAAACTACACAAACTGAATACACCAAAATACTCAATCCACATTATTAGAAACTTACTGGAAAACAGACAACTAGAAATACGTAAAGACAACACCCTTTCCTTTCCTTTTACTACCGCAAGGGTCGCCTTTATCACCCTTCCTCTACAATATCTACTGCAATGACATACACAACCACAATCTACATGACAAAAAGTACATAAACAAACATGACTACATTCTACAATATGCTGACGATACTGCACTAATAGTTCATGCCAAAACTACGGCAAAAGTTGTGGAGAAACTTCAAACACTAACAGACAACCGGACGACATGGTTCTACAAATGGAGACTAACACCAAACCCCACGAAAAACCAACTACTCTTTCCAAATCACAAAATAAAAGACAACTTTCCTAAGATAACAACAGAGGGAAACGTAACTACACCAAGACAAGAAATAAAATACTTAGGAATATCACTTGACCAAAAACTCAAATTCACAAAATATGTACAAAACGTGAGAACGAAAATTATTAAACGAACCAAACACTTCAGAGCTCTTAGGTACCAGAACAAAGGTATAAGCTCAAAAACTGCAACCAAGATTTACAAATCTATCTGCAGACCTCTACTCGACTACGGACACATACTAAGAGTAAATGTGACTAGCAAAACAAACTACAGAGCAAATTGCACTTAGTCTAATAACCAAGATCAGACACCCGCAAAACTCACACACAACTCATCTAACGAATTACTGTACGAGCGGACACAAATGACAAAAAATAACAGAACGATTAACGGAACTAAAGGTGCAATGGAAAAACAACCCCCACAACTGGACAATAAGAAACCCCCACTCCCTCACAATACCAACTAGACAATCTCGATACACCTTTCCCCAATACACACTGTTGGAGCATTTTACATAGAAAACGGTCTAATCTTAACCTTTGTAATACTGTAAATGTTATGTAGGACACAAAATTAAGGATTTTTTTTGTACTCATATTATTATTTATACATGAGCCATATAAAGTAAACTTCGATGAAGCCAATTTTGAATCGTTTTATACAGGTAGATTTCTAACTTGGTACTTTTTTAAATGTATAAAGATGTCGTTGAAACAAGCAACATCTTTAAACAACTCGCTTCAAAAAAGTTAAAAATAAGACACTTACAACAATAATTAAAAAATCGTAAAATAAATGTTGAAAATACTAGCTGCCACACACAGTTTCTTTCTTTTGCACATTCCCAAATATTTTGTTTTGTTAATGCCACATACTTCTTCAATTCCTTCCGCTTAGATCTTGCTGTTGTTTGTGTCATCAGATTGCGGCAGTAGCTTCTAGGATTTCAAAGATCACGTTTTAAATGTTGTTGAGCAAGTTCCAAAAAGTACTCGAGTCCATCCACATTGCGAGAAAATCAGTGGTATTCTTTTCATGTTCAAAGTGTTCAAGTAGAATATGTGTTCAAGTGTAGAAGCTTACAGATTTTTTGTGAATATGTGATTAAGGAAGTGTTCAAGTATAATAGCTTACAGATTTTTTCTGTATAATGCACGTTTCTAAATCAATTAATATTAACCTCTTACAAACTAACGTAGCGGAAGCACTTATGGATGTTCCAGTAGCTACCCTGCAAAACTTGTCACATAATGGACGTATTATCACAGAATTTTTAAATCACGAATTTCCCAACAAGTCGATAAGCAACCTGGGACCAGTAAGATGGCCTGCGAGATCCCCTGACATAACACCGCTTGATTTTTTTGCATGGGGTTTCCTCAAAAATGTGGTATACTGCAGGTCATACGAAACCGAAGAGGAGCTGAGACACGCTGTTATAGAAGCTGTTAACAGAATTACCCCAGAAATGAACAGAAAATCCTGTGAAGCAGTAATGAGACGATGTATGTTGTGCGTGCGAGAAAACGGTGGCTTATTTGAACACCTACTTTAATCCTAAAATGTTACTTGTTCTTTTGCAGTGTTCGATGTATGATCAATAATAATTTAAAGTAATAATTAATAGAAATATCAATGCCTACTACCATTAAATCTTAATTTTGTTAATTTTAATTATTTATCTTGACCGAACATAAACATGTTATACATGGCTGAAGAGCATATTTAAAGGGGAATTTAAAAATGCAGAAATTCAATATGGCGCCCATAAGAAAAACAAAAGTTGACCTCGGCCTCATTGAACATAGTGGGCCCAGATTATTTTTTACTTTATTTTCAAATTCACGCTCATTTCTTACTCCCACCCTGAAAATTTCGTTATTGTACCTTTTATAATAAACACGATATAAAGGATTTTATAAAACGCACTTTTTTCTTTTTTTCCCTGTATATCCGTTATTATTCCGAGTTCAAAGAAGTTGATGACAGATTATTTATAGGCACTTGATTGCGCAACTTTTTCCCCATTTGGTCCACCCTGTAACTCTAACGGTTTCCAATATCCCCGTGTACATCATTTTATACTGGACACACTGTATATAAAACCGTTTTTGAACTCACAATTGCTTATATTCAACTTTTCACTGCAATATTAGTTCCAACTTAATGTTTATAACAGCGAAATCTCTATGAAAAAAAATTGAGGGTAGCATAGAAATGGAGTGTTTTTCATAGTCCCAACTTTTTTACAGAAAATATGGTGAATTATTATCTTTGATGCGCTACAATAAGATCACTTTCACAGGGTGTCTATGCGAAACAGTTAAATATTCACTGGATCTTAAGTATTTAAGCTTCAACATACATTTATTTACACATGCCTACTGAGTTATGCCAAACAAACCTATAGAATAGAATAATAATCAAGTAAAATTGCCTCCTACATTGTATGAATAAAGAATAGCACGTTTGCTATATTCGATATCTAAATGTATTATATTCAAAGCAGATTTTAAATATGGATATCCTAAGAAAGTCGTTTGATTGGAGTGGAGATGTACTTTATGTAAAAAAAGCCACGGAAAAGCTTATAATACCAAATGACAATTGGTTAGTTAATGTAATTTTATCAAATTATCTGTAGAAACTGCTCTGGCATACAAACCAAAATTCCTAGTTTAAACGCTAGACTTCAACTTAAAATTTGAACGCTAAATTTGAAATGTTAATATTAAATATATTAAAAATGCTTAACAGTACAACAAAGTTTTCAGTACATTAATCAATGCTTTTTATGCGACAATACTTTTTATGACATACTCATCTGCTTTACTATTAAAGTTTATTTGCTATAGGGCTCTTAGTAAATCAGTATAAAGTGTTAAAAGCAAGGAAAATACTTGAAAATTTTCCAATGTCCAAGTAACTTGTCTCTGCTCCTCAAATTAATTCAATTTTAGGTCTTCATTTGGCAAACGATTTATAAGTTGACTTACATTGAATACTAAGTGCTCAGATATCTTCGCTTATAGATCGTGACATTTTTCCAAATCCTTTCAGTTCGGAATCAGTTAAATAAAGAATTTGAAGAGGATTTAAGTAACGGACTCCGACAATCTTCATTATAGGTTTCAATAATGACAGGACAATAATTTTTTCAGTTGACTTGCTTGCTTATCATTTGGAAAAGCGATAAATATGCAAACCGCAACATAAATGAATTCGAAAAGAAACTAAGTTTTAGTTATCTCAACTATCTCATTCAACTATGATTGCCATTTAAAAACGATTTTAGGCAAAAGTTTGTTTCTTAAGTTAAATTTTCGGAAATCCAGCAGAAAACCATAACCGAAATCACAACCAAAGCATAAAACCGCTTGGAATCCATCTGAGATCCATCAAAAAAATGACTATATTAAGTTAGGCTAGCTCATAAAATGGAAACAAACAACTTTCAAAAAACAGTTTGACTCAGAGAAATACACACAGCCACAGGGTTCAAACAAATATTGCAGCAGCAAGTTGCATGAGTTTAAAACGAAATGTGGCCATAAATAGACAATAAACCACAGACTCAACGCTGACTCCCCCACAATAACTGCAGACGGCCAAACGACACATCCAAAAAACGACGTAAAATACCTTGGAATCACAATTGACCACAAACTTAAATTCACTAGACACATACGAAACATCAGGGCAGAAACAATAAAGAGAACAAAACACTTCCGATCACTAACCTACAAAGACAGAGGAATTAGCACAAACACCGCCACCAAAATATATAAAGCTATTTGTAGACCCTTGCTAGACTTTGGACATATACTCATTACCAACGGAACAGAAAGGACAAAACGTTATACACAAACAACAGAACAAATTCCACTAAGACTAAGAACACGAATAAGACACCCCCAAAACCCACTACACAACCCCCCCACCCAACTACTATACGAAGGCACAAACATGACAAATATCTCGGAAAGACTCATACAGCTACAGACAAAATGGACAAACAACCCCTACAACTGGACCATACTGAATCCCCTTTGTCTTACAAGACCAACCAGACAATCCCGCTTCCGTTTCCCTACATTAACGCTACTCGAACACTTACAAACGCAACGGACTAGTGGACAATAAAATAATTTCTTCTTGCCACTGAAGTCTTATTTATTCAATAGTATTGTTAACCTAGAATAAGAGAATTTTCATATTAGTTTTTTATTTAGATTAAGACTGCATGTATTAAACAAGGGCAGAAAGACCGATAGGTCGATAGCCTTTTTTAGAAATAAAGATGTTTACTACTACTACTAGTAGACAACAAAGAATTTTACACCACTTGCTTGCACATAAGCTTGCACTTCTAGATTTGGCTCAGAAGAAACACAAAGCTTTTCTATCAAGTAAACACACAACGTTTAAATGCGTAACAGGTCTATTAACAGTGAATGGAGGAAAAAGAATACTCGAATAACGTAAAGAAAGAAGAAACTCGAAATCGTAGAATAAAAACATAATAATACATTGATGAGGAGAACAGTTAATACTTTTCCACGTTTTCAACATAGCATTATCCATTAAAGTAGCCCCAATTATGTGAAATTATTTTCTAAAGACAGGAGACATTCTACACTAAGCTTAGTTCTCCACAAAGATTATAGATGCAAGAGTATAAACATATCAGAAGAACAACGAGTTTTATCGTTAGATAGCATGTTTTATACCTACCTAATGTTTACAATAAATATAGAATCAGGGTTTATTTGTGATATTTGGTCTTGAAAAGTGGACTGCATGACCATATCAAGGAAATTAGAGACATTTAATTAACATTTAAATTAGAGTTTTATGTCTAAGTTTCTCTAAGAGTCTATGAAATGTTTAAACATTCCATAGAAGCTTTTCTGAACGTTAAAAATTGAACGAAAACTGAAGATATGAGATGTCGTTGTAAAAATTTTACCGCAATTTTTTTTTATCAAGAAGCACTACACACCAATTGAACGAAAGGAGTGTTTGTGAGTTCGGCCACCTACTTATCGCACATCCTGTAAATGCAGAATTTTTGAGGAAAGCAACAATTTCTGCTGCCCCGTTTTGAGATGAAACTGCCAACGAAGAAGCGTATAGCGAACAAATGTTCAATATTAAGATGTTGACGCATATAAGATTTGAGAAATTGCAGTTACTGAAGTGCTGAATCCTGAAGTTCTTCCAGTGCGAGTACAGAACTATAGAAGAACTTTTCAAATACCTATATTTTCCTCGGATGCGATACATCTTACCCACTTGAGGCACTTCAGATAAAGTTTTCAATTTTAGCAATAGAAATACTGGAAAGTGGAACGTGTACTATTAAAACATAATCATTAACATTAATAATCATTTGCCGGTGTAGTTTCCGGATTTCCTGTATATGATGATTTAGCATTTGACAAATATTAAAAATAATTTTTTAATAGTGATAAATATACGAACTTCTCCCGCTTAAGTGAACATTATTTCTGTGTAAATACAAATTCCTAAAATACCAGAAATAATCTTAATTGTACTGGAATTAATTGAGCTTCAGCTGTTCAAAGTAATAGCAATTTTTCAAATATGACTTGAGAAAATTTTAACATAAAAGCATTATTACGTAGAAATCGCAACACCGTAAGAATTCTTTCAAAATACACGGATGGACAAAATTTCAAGGAAAAAAATTATAAACCCAACATACTTCCTCTAGCTCGAATAACTTCCCTCAAAAGTCTTGGAAAGCCATAAAAAAGGTTTGTAATGAATTCTTGGGGTATATTGTGCCATTCTTGAAGAATCGCGTTTTTTCCTGTCGTCGAATAAGTCGTTTGAGCTGATCCCAAATATGTTCAATCACGTTAATGTCAGGACTACGCTCTGACCGCACTAAACGTTGAATGCCAACCTCATTAAGATATTCGCGCACGATCAGAGCTCGGTGCGTCTCGCATTGTCATCCATAAACAAGAAATTGTAGTCTATGGGAGGTGAAAAAGGTACCACCTGGTATTCTAAAATCTCTTGAATGTACTTCTGGAAAGTTAATGATCTTCCTCGGATCACTACAAGATCCGTACGGGTCTCCAAAGAAATGCCACCCCAAAACAATATTGAGCCACCAGGGAAAGCCAGTTGGAGAACCAGACATGCTTGGCTGTATCTTTCTCCTGGTCTTCTCCAAATCAAACCTTGTCTATCGGAAGATTGTAAACCCACTCTAACTTCATCAGTAAACAAGACTTTCTTCCAGTCATCCAAATCCCAATCCACGTGTTGTCGAGCAAACTCACGCCTAGCTTGCTTGTGGGCTATGGTTAAGAGAGGACCTTTTGCGGGATGTTTTGCACTCAATCCGAATTCATTGAGCCTTGCTCTTAGCGTTTTGGAAGAAATTGCAACATTTCGGGCATTTTGAATTCTATGTTTTAGCTCATTTCCGCTAAGAAACCGATTTCTTAAAGCTTGCAGTCGTATAAAACGATCGTCCGTCCACTTGGTTTGTGGTCGTCTAGCATGGCAACCTGTTTCCCTAAAACGCTGAAGACATCGATCAATGATGTTCCCAATGTGATGAATACCCAACCTTCGGGCCACGTTTGGAATACCCTTCTTCCTACAAGTTGACAATTTTGACCGCATTGAGGACATTTCAATGCAAATACACTTTAGTTACACACACAAGTTAGAAAAAAGCAAGAAAATTGAATCGAAAACAGAATTTGCTGAAAGCAATGATGAGATGTTGCAAATGACACAAAACAAGTAGAAACTTGCATTGGAATGAATAGAAAGGGATCAAAAACAATTGGTTGTGTACAATGTTACTATGGTTACGTTATTTACCAGCCTACTTAGGGAAAAAATTATCTATTCGAAAATGTATATGTGATGCTCTAATTTTGTCCATCAGTGTATATTTAAACGTAATTCTTTTGAGTAGAAATATTGCGGTAATTTTATAAAAGTGAGAAAAATAGTTCTATGAAGCTTAAGAAAATTGAAAGTGTGTTTTTAAGAGCGAAGCTGTTTTTATCAGAAATGTTATTGGTAACATCTGCAATGAAATGTTCAATTTGTAATCTAATTAAAGGAACAAAAAAATAATAAAGACATTTTCCCATGGGATGGATGCAACAAGGAAATATATAAAAAAATCTCACGGCATGTGAAGAGAGAATGTTAGAATTGTCCGCGAGAGTTATGAAATCCTATAACACGTGTTGCATCAACGGTGAATCAATACCAGTAGAACTTACTAAAGGAAAAAGTAGAATTAATAAAGAAAAAGTGATCATAGTCAAACCTAAAAACCTATTTCAAAAAAGCGAAGAGACTAAAAGATACATGGAAGAGAGGAAAACTCTTGCTTGCTAGGAGTTGTATCAAAAATAGAGTACGTACTTGATTGAGGAATAGCTATCAAATGCAATAAAGAGATACAAGAAGCGGAAAAATCTGATATACATACTAAAAATATAATAGATAAAATTAAGAATTTATTAGGCCTTGGCATAAAAAGGCATAAAAATGAGAAATTTAAAATAATCCTCAATGCTCTCAAAGTAGCAGCAACCAGAGATTAGTAGAGTCAACTAATCTCTGCAGCAACCAAGATATGTGAAAGTTAAATGAATTCTTCCTGGACCAGCATCAGAAAAGCAAAATCAACAAAATCCTTAGAAGACACCGCAGCAACAACAGAAATTTAATGTCAAATGAGAAAAATTAAGAAAACTAAAATGCCAGATTTGCGTAGAATATTGAAAAGAATGGAAAATAAAGAAAGTTGCACCAATTGGATAACCGTTAAACTTCTGAAACTTGCATTCGAAATAATAGGGGATAAATATCTAAATGTCATCAACCAAAGCTCAGAAAAGCGAAAATTTCCTGATGAGTGAGAAAAAAAGCTCAGCAGTTCCAATCTAAAAATGGAATAAGATGAAGAATACAGACCAATCAATGTTGTCCCTCCTTATGAATCGAGTCTGGAAATGTGTGTATATGAACAAAAAAGGGCTTATATGAAAGAAAATAGTTTACTGACTGATCAAATGCGCTTCAGAAGCAGGAACTCTTGTGAAAGTGCCTTACAGTCTATTCCCTTTGCCTTAAAGCCGCATTAGAAGCTGGAAAAATATAAGTGTAGTTTTTTTAGACTTTTCACGTGCATTCGAGACTATTAATAGGAGGCTACTACTACTAAAATTAGAATAATATGGGTTCGGTCAAGTGATTTTGAATTGATTTGTGGGATGTTTGAGGATGCAAACAACAAGACATTGAAACATTTCAATACGTTGAAACATCCATATTTATGCATCCTCATAATTCGGAGCCCAATAACTTGCAAAAGATTCAAAACAAGGAATTTCAAATGATAATAAGATGGAACAGAGGACAGATATATTATATTATTATACCATGAGGACAGATATATTATATTAATATAATTTTATTCGTATTCAAAAGCATTAATAATTCAGTCTCTCAACATAAATAATATGTAGGTTTGTTAAGGATAAACATTTATATCTGGTGTTATATAAGATTTTTTTTCGGGTTGACTAGGTTGGACAAAACAGTTTAATTTTTAATATATTTTTTACCTAAATAAATCTTACCTACCTTACCTAAATAAATCTGCTTTTTACATTTAAAAACTGAAAATATTAATTGCTTTATCTACATGTGCGCATAGTGAGGGTTTGTTTATATTCAATTTATACGATGATTTTCGACGATATGATATGATATTTCCACGTTTTTGATCGAGGGCATGTCAGAAAATCATTATTAAAACAAAACCCATACAAATAAATTGGTCTGCTCCAAACATTCCAATTTTTCGCACTGTGCTACGCACTCATTCTTCTAGAGCAAATAAAATCAAACCAGTCACTTTCCTCTTATTTTATGTAACACTTTCTATGTCGCAAATAAAAGAATTGTTAATCTACGTTATCATTCAAGAAGAAAGTTATTTAGCACTTATTGAATGGGTTGATTCAAATTTATTTACCGCTAATGTGATTTGTATTTTGAATTACTCTTCAGCGATTTCTCTAGTTTGTATATCGTTTCGCACAATAATTTACTTTTATGTTAATTAGGCTGACTGTACACGTAAAAATAACAATGCCTTCAGTTTAAGATTTTACGGTTTTGATTAGTTAATATTTGCTTAACAGGTTTTGACATAAAAAAATATCGAAATAAACTAGACCAGACAACAATTTTAGTTGCATATTCCAATTATTTCCCCAAATTTATCATAAATTTGTCGCTAACGGAAGGACCAGCTATGAATTATATCAACATAGTTGTAAAGATGTAGAAATTATGCAGAAAAAATGTTAAATAATACTTACAAAACTTCAATAATTTCGCAGTTTAACAGTAATTTCCTTGGTCCCAGTTCGACAACAGCAATCGTCTGATCATGAAAGTACACCATTCGCATAGAATCGCCAATTTTTCGTCCGCTGTAATGCTTCAAATTTTCATTGGACTCGTCTGGTCGAGCAAAAGGCCCCCTAAACCGGAATCTTCCTAATGACGGTTTACCATGAATTTCCAGAATGCATAGCAGCAGAAAAATTGCAAGCATAACCACATATTGACTCTTTGTCAATAGAACCATGTTGGGTAGATGTCAGATGGTGATCACTCTATTTGGCCACCTGTAAAAAATAGATGCCTTTAAATACAAAATAAGACAAAAAATTTAAACAAAATGTACCATAAAAACATAAAATGCAAATAGATGTTGCTTAATGATGAACTAGAATGGGACCTAACATAACTAGGCATGGAAGACTGATGGTAAGTAACTACCATCAGTTGGTAAGTTATGGCTATGGAAGGAAGTGTTAATCGACAAAAATAAAGAATTTTAACTATTGCGGAAAAAACACAAATTTATAAATATACAACTTTTTTGGATAAATGATGTATTATTTAGCCTAAGAGCTAAGTAAAATAGCGTCACTTTTTCAACTACCTAAGTTTCGTAAATGTATTTCGACATCTTCAGAGCCTACCAATCAGCAAAATAACATGTAACAAAAAATTCGTTTGAACTATGGTGTAAAGTATTGACACTATGGTTGTGATATGTGCTTATATTCAGGGTGGTGCTAAAATCCAGCAAATACGAAACAAGGCAATTCTGTTGCTTATTGTACGACTAACATTTCACATAAACAAATATCATTATGATTTGTCTCTTTTATTCGATTTTTAGCTCAAATTTCTACTATACATTTTGCTATAGATTTTCATCATTATGCATGATAATTTGCCACTTACCTCTTGACTTTTTTATGTAATGTTTGTGTAATTTGGAGACTTGTCTTCCTATCTCAAGCATCCTCCAATTTTTGAAATAAATGAAAGAGATTTTTTTAGCGGCTTAAGCGGACAAATAATTTTTCCATATTCCAAAAATTTTAATGCTAAAAATGTTTTCATTGATTCTTTTTAAGAGCAATGGTGTACTGTTCATTGTATAAAAAATAATTAAATTGCATGAAGTACTCTAAAAGTTATTTAAAAAAAACGATTCTCAGCTGGCTCCTTTAGAGTACCTGTACCCTGTACAAATCCGAAAGCATGCCTACATATTCCGGGACACCCTGTATATGTAGGTTATCAGTTTGTATCATCTCATAGGAAGCTCTAGTAACATTTTTCCGGTGATTAGATCGTATCCTGGTTCCTCTGTGATATTTATTTCAATTCGAATTGTTTTGATTAGTTCTACTAATTTATTTTGTGATGAGGCAAGTCCATCTGTACGGGAGAATGCAAATATCTCTCGATTTCTTTTTCCTCCTGTTCAGAATTTTTGAAAGTAAAGAGTTTAAATACCTTTTCCAGGTGGTCTGCAAAGGTTTGGGCTTTCTATCAGTCGTTTGTCGCCCAACCGTTCCTGTATGTTCTAAGAGGAGGGTGATGCAAGTGTGGCATTTTAAATTTCTTAGTCGCTCTCCACAGTGAGTAGTCTGTTGATTCCGTGGCTGTTAGGTTTTCTAGATAATGTTGAATGCCCTCATTCTTGTATTGTTTCAACATCTCTTTCAGTTCTCTATAACCGAAAAAAGTTGAGATGTTCTTTGGTTACGATATGTGGGTGGGCTTTTGTGCAATCTTAGTATTTCATTGCAAAATAATTTTTTGATGGACCCACGAAACATGCAGATCCCAATGGATTGTAACCTGATGAGACTACAATGCGAATGACTTTATATAGAATTACTCGTTTGTCAAGATTACGTTGTAATATGTACTTTACCAATTGGTACAGCTTTTCATATCTTATGTTAAATTCTGAGCGATTGATTTTTTATTTTTCCATGTGATGCGTTTATCGATTTGCATCCTCAATTATTTGGTTGAAACATGCAATTTGTCAATGAGAGAGCCTCTTTTCAATATGATTTAGTTCGGTTTGAATGTCAGAGGAAGCTCGGACCGCGATTTGACATCTAAACATGACCTCACTATCCTCAGCGAAGGTTGATATTTATCCAACAATACACACGTGAGCAGTGTATAAGATATAAAGTATTCGTGCAGTTACTGACCCTTAGGAGGCCACCGCTGTCTCCTAAGGTTCAGTAATTATAATAATGTCAGATTTTATTTTCAATAGGCGTTCTGAATGGCAGACATAGGCCAAAGCTTGTTTAACGTCAAGGAACACCCCATAAAATTAAATAAATTTTATTCTTATCATTCGGACACTTGATTATTTGGTTAGTCATCAGAATCATAGCTGAAAGGTATATTAAAAGACTTGAATGAAGTAATAAATTAATTTGTATCTATTCAGGTGGTTACAATTAAAATTGACCTTCTAATTGTTCTCTATGAAAGCTTTGTTTCCTATTAAATGTTCAATTTCCGTTCAGTAAGAGGAATTGGTGATTTTCGCATAACAGCTGCCTAGCCTATATAATTGTGAATTTTGCCATCTCAAATCTCATCAGTGTTTGTACAGGATAGTTTTGCGTTCATTTAATATTTGGATATTGCAAATCCACTCAATGATTTATTACTTGATAATGAAAGTAACGACATGATGAAGACAGGGTGAGGTGGTTAACGACTATGTTTAATAAGATATACGGTTCTGGTAGGATTCCGCACGAATAGCTCACATCGGAGTTCACCTTGCCTAAAAAATCCGGAGCTAAAAAGCATGAAGACTTTAGAACAATAAGTCTGTTGCGCCATCTACTGAAACTGTTCCTAAAAATCATACACAGAAGAATTTACAGGATCTGTGAAGAGCAAATAGCACCTACACAGTTTGGTTCCAGAGATGCAGTGGGAACAAGAGAGGCAGTATTCCATAAAATCCAAGTTTTATTTCAGCGATGCAGAGACATGAACTGTTTGCGTGTTTGCATGTTTTGTTGACTACCAGAAGACTTTTCATAGAGTGAAACATCGAAAAATATTAGAAATTCGGAAAAATGTAGACTTAGATGGAAAGGACATCAACATAGTCAACCTGTACTGGAATCAATCAGTTTTTGTCAGAATCGGAAATGAGACAACAGAGGAAATGAAGATACTGAGGGGTGTATGGCAGGTCTGCATTCTCTCCCCATTATTGTTCAATATTTACTCAGAATTCAAATTAAGAGAAGCCTTAGGACCCACAGACACAGGAATATCCCTAAATGGAGAAAAAGTGAACAATATTCGTTATACAGACGATACGGTCGCTTTTGCCGACAGCATAGAGGGGTTACAAAATCTCATGAATCGAATAACAGAATGCAGTCAACTGTATGGCCTGGACATTAATATTAAAAAGACAAAACTAATGATTATAAGCGAATGCAACATTAATAACTGTCAGCTTATAAGAAACCAAAAAACGATAGAACGATAGAGCAGTATTACGTATCTCAGAACTCTGTTGAACGAGCAATGAGATCAATCGCAGGAAATACGAAGCAGAATTGAAAAGGCCACCAGGACTGCATTCAGGAAGATGAGACATCTGTTCACAAGCCATCACATAACATTGTACACCAAGATAAGACTTCTGCTCTGTTACGTGTTCTCTGTCCTGTTTTACGGGGTAGAAGCATGGACGTACTGAAGTCACATCGAAGAAATTGGAGGCATTCGAGTTATGATTGTATCGTAGAATATTGAAAATCCGTGGACAGATCACATAACAAATATCGAGGTTCTCAACATAATGTGCAAGGAAAGGGAAGTGGTGAATACTGTGATGCAACGAAAGCTCCAATATTTGGGACACGTTATGAGAAATGAAAATAGATTTCACTTATTGCAGACTATCTTGCAAGGAAAAGTACTAGAAAAACGAAGTGTGGGTAGAAGACGAATCTCATGGCCTAAAAATCCTTAGAACCTGGTTTAGTGTGAGTACAACTCAGGGGTCCGGGCTGCAGTGAACAAGGTTAAGATAGCATGTATGATAGACAACATCCGAAACGGAGAACTATAAGAAGAAGAAGTAATATCTCGAGTGAAGAATCCAGAAATAGTAATAGGTGCTAATTGCAAATCAATAAATGCCTTATAGCTCTTCAAGATATGCAATGTTTTGCGAGAAAGTAGGTCAATCCGGTAACTACAGGTGCCTTGAGAAAATAATTACGTGCTTGATATACAGGGTATCAAAATTTAAATTATATTTTAGTATATTTTGAAAAGCTTTGTAAGCTGGTTTCACTATAACCACAACATTTTGTGGTAATTTTCTAGTGGTATGGTTGTAACTCCTAGAGAGCGCTAGCTGCAGTTCTTTGAAGCCGTTTGAACTAATAGAACTTTATTGGGTTTTACAATATTGAATTTCTTTTCATTACGTATTTTCTCTGTGTGTTTTCTACAGAAAAAAAATATTTTTGGTGACAGGCGGTATCTCGCCCTGGGTGCGGAATATGTTAATTCCAGTTTAGGAAAAGAAAACAGGCGAATTAAAGCAACTAAGGCCAGTCAGTCAATGAGGAGGACCTCCCGACTATTCGCAGAATTTGATGGAAGTTGCTCTAAGTAAAAGCACTATGCAAATCGCTAGAGAAATGGGAAATAATGAAGATAATACAGTTAACTTGACTAATGTGCACCGAATCTTAAAGCTACAATTGTTATACGAGTATCACGTTCAGAAATGTCAGGTGCTTTTACCAGCTTTCCAGCAAGCCTAATTTTTTCCTATTGGTTTCGTCATGAAAATGACGATTGGTCTTAACATGGAACTTAACAGATTTACATATTTTGTTTCCGGACTAGGCTACTTTTGCTAGAAATGGATTAACGAATATTAATAATATCCACGTATGAACACTATGAAAATCCACGAGCTAGCCCAGAAACACACCACTAAGTAATCTTTATTTATTTAAACATTTGGCCAGGAATAGTTGATTTTCGTCGAGGTCCGGTTTTCTTGCCACCTTGTCTAAATGCCGACACCTTTTATTGTTCGTACAACAGTGGTTTTTGATTTATTTCAAAATTTGCCTGTGGCGGTTGGTTAAAATATATACATAGTTTCAGCTAGACGGTGCACCACCATATTACGGACAAATTGTGAGAAACCATCTAAAAAATATTTACTAATCGCTGGATTGTTCGGGGTATCAAGACACCTGTTCAATTGCCACCTCGTTCTCCCGACCTAAATCTATTCGACTTCTCTTCTGGGGTTTTATAAAAGACTTTGTTTATATGGTAGCGATCTTAAACAAAGAACAGTTGCGCGAACGAACCATCGATAGGATAGGATCGAATTTTTTTTAACTGAAGCCACTAATCTTAATATCCGTTTTTCCATGAATAAAAGAGTTTCAATGTGTATTGGTCAAGGTTGTAGACATATGGAACATTTTATCTAAATTGATTAGTGTTACTTTTAGTTTAACCCAAAAAAAAATTCCTGGGTTCCAGTTAATTTTATTGTTTATTATTTAAAATGTCACAAATACGTTTCGGTGTCTTTCTCCACCATCATCAGTTTGTATGTATATCTGTTTCTACCTTCACATTTGACAGGCTATTTAGAAAAAAATAAACAATAAAATTGACTGGAACCCAGAATTTTTTTTTGGATTAAATTGAAATAGAGTCAGGAAAATATACAGAGTTACTTTTAGTGTCGTTGATGTAGAAACTGTTTGGTTTTTAAAAAAAGTGAAAATTCAAGTATTGTCTTGAAAAGCTGTCAAGAATATCCAATCAAACATTTTGCAGCTTATAGTAAAGGAGACTTATTAAATTAAAACCAATTATGAAAATTTTAATTAAATGATTATGAGTCCCTAAAATCATTTTTGCAAAAGCAATTAAGTGTTCTAGACCACATGAAGGAATAAAAATGTATTTTATTTTATTGTTCTAAATAGACTACTAAATTATAAATTGTGTGCTCGACTGAAAGTTGCAAAGTGAAATATATCAAACACGCGGCGAGATACCGCCTTTCACGAAGAATCACTTTTTTTGTAGAAAACAAAATAGATCAGAACATGACCAAAAAAATTCAATGATATAAAGCAGAAAATAGTTCGAATGTTTCAAACGGCTTCAGAGTACTGAAGCTAACACCTTCTAGGAATTACCACCAAACTATATGGAAATGCCGTGCTAATAGAGAGACCAATACCTACCTACCAATTTGGTTTCAAACAGCATCACTCGACCGTTCATCCGCTCTTTATTTTGGCCAACAATATACAAACTACCCACCTAACTGACAGAAAGACATCTTGCCTGTTTATGGACATTAACAAGGCTTTTGACAGTGTCTGGCATAGAGGCTTACTATACAAACTATACAAACTACACACACCAACATATCTACTACACACCATAAAGAACTTACTAGAAAACAGACAACTACAAGTACGAATTGACAAAACACTGTCATTTTCTTTTTCCCCTGAACAAGGGCTCCCTCAAGGATCCCCGCTCTCACCGTTTCTCTACAATATATACTGCCATGACATATACAATTACAACTTACCAGACAAAAATCAAATCGACAGATCGGCATACATATTACAATACGCAGACGACACGGCACTTATTGTACATGACAAAACTACTGAGAGAGCAGCTCAAAGACTCCAAACACTAACAAACAACACAATGACATGGTTTTATAAATGGAGACTAACACCAAACGCGTCAAAAAACCAACTTCTGCTCACAAACCACAGACTCAACGCTGACTCCCCTACAATAACTGCAGACGGCCAAACGACACAACCATAAAACGACGTAAAATACCTTGGAATCACAATTGACCACAAACTTAAATTCACTAAACACATACGAAACATCAGGGCAGAAACAACAAAGAGAACAAAACACTTCCGATCACTAACCTACAAAGACAGAGGAATTAGCACAAACACCGCCACCAAACGGAACAGAAAGGACAAAACGTTATACACAAACAATAGAACAAATTGCACTAAGACTAATAACACGAATAAGACACCCCCAAAACCCACTACACAACCCCCCCACCCAACTACTATACGAACGCACAAACATGACAAAGATCTCGGAAAGACTCATACAGCTACAGACAAAATGGACAAACAACCCCTACAACTGGACCATACTGAATCCCCTTTGTCTTACAAGACCAACCAGACAATCCCGCTTTCGTTTCCCTACATTAACGCCACTCGAACACTTACAAACGCTACGGACTAGTGGACAATAAAATAATTCCTTCTTGCCACTGAAATCTTATTTATTTAATAGTATTGTTAACCTAGAATAAGAGAATTTTCATATTTGTTTTCATTTAGATTAAGACTGTATGTATTAAACAAGGGCAGAAAGACCGATAGGTCGATAGCCTTTTTTAGAAATAAAGATATTTACTACTACTAGAGAGACCAGTTCACCAAATCACGGTGACCCAAATTGTAAAATGATATTATGAATCTCGTATTCATTTTGCTCAAGGAACCTATAGCTAACGGATTGTCCTATTTTCTAGCAACACCTTGCGTATAGCTCCACAGATCCTGCAGCCATTGGGTCTGTGCTTAAGTCTGAAGATTTGCAATTTGTGCTTTTGGACAAACATTGCATTAGTGAATCCGTTCATGTCCAGTACCAAATATAAACAATATAGCATTCATTGATCCAGGCAAATGTTTTAGTTCGCATTTTTTTCTATTTTTATTGTACAATTGGGTGGTCCGTTACTTTTTCTGTAATATCTTCACGTCTCTTATAGTTAATTGTTTTTATGTTTAGTCACGTTTTAATGTATAAAAATGTTCTAAACAATAACATATTAAATCACCTCATGGCAACAAAAGTACTGAAAACACTTACATAACCAGCAAAATGTTATTAAATAATAATGGAATCTAATAGACAATAACTGTCGATTAAAATATTAAATTAGTTATTGTCTTTCCGAATGAGAAAGCATAGTAGGTACGTGAAAGATTTTTTAACGTTCTCTTTATTTTAATGGAGCTATAAACATTTTGCAAGTAGTCTAGAACTTCATCACTGAACGAAAAGTTGTCGCCTGTATATCAAGCAAATGGTATCCGATTTTAACTAAAAAAAGAAAGCTGTTTTTAATAGCGTTAACTAAATACAAGTAGAACTCAAAATGGCTTAGATTTTACATTTATGTGTGTTTATTATTATTCATTCAATGATAAATAAAAAAATTACTGCAATCAGTTTGAGTCGCCATTTTTTTACTTTCATTAATATAGCGGTTTTTTCATATTTCATTGCGTCCAGTCAAGTATTAAAGCCAACAAGATAACATCAATTGTATTCACATCAAATAAATAAATGAAGTCCGCTTTTATACGCGTTGCTTTGCACGCTCAATAACGGCTTGGAAATGAGTCGCTAATCGATAATGAGACTATGACTTCGCCGTTTTTCTACTAAATATGTATTTTTTTTCCGGTTCAGCAATGGTATTTATTATTAGAACCTGTATAACGTTTCACTTCAAAAGTCCCGGCGTAATAGGCGAAAGAAAAACATCAAAAAGCTTTGTTTAACAGAGTAAAATTTTTTCTTTCAATGTTGGGTCAAATTTTGATTTATATTAAATAAAAAATTTTAAAAAACTACATTTTATTAAAACTTTACTACAATCTAAACGGCGCTCTGAACACTGCGGATACGCTCGAATACATAAGAAGAGCAGTGACTAATTTGCTTGCGCTTTAATACATGTTAAATACACCGTTAACAAACTTACCACACTTGGGGTTAGTCCAACCATTCGGGAAGGGGGAATTACCATGGTGTGTCAATAACTGATTGATAGTTTAAAACTCACAGGCAAAGTGAACAGTTCACATGCAAGAAAACAGTTGTATTTCAATTGCAGTGAAAGTCGGATCATGGCTAAAACTTAACTGATTTCTAATTCATCTAATTCCTGATTTGCCGGCTTTTGATATCGCAGGGGTGTAAGAGGCGAAGGCAAGAAGGGACCAAAGCCTGCCCAAAACTCAACCTCACCTGCACGAGTGGTGGCCTATTATAGACCATCCGGCACACCCTGCTAGATAACAGACGAGGCTCTGGCGACCGAGTCACGGCGGTATAGCCATTAGAACTGAAATTAAGGAAGTGTAATTTCATACCCATGGAGGAAGATAACTGGAAATCACCTCCATTATACTTCCCAAGAGAACCACATGATGACAACATCTAAATCAAAATATTCCGGAGGTAAAATAAGTTCCCGGATCGGATCTCCGGGGGGAACGGTTTTGAATGAAGCCAATGAAACCAGGATACAATGACTGAACGCCCGCAAAAATATGAATAAAGGGACCTGGAATGTAGAAAGTTTATTCGAAGCAGGAGAGCTAGCAAATCTAACTCAAGAAATCAAGAGACTGGACATAGATATATTGGGAGTCTCAGAAGCTTGGTGGCCGGACATCGGAATGTGTACTGTCAAGGGAGGCCGTTTATACTACTCAGGCAACCAAAACAGGAACCACCGAAGTGGAGTGGGAATATTTATTACAGATAAATTATCCGCTAGCACTATAGACTTCTTCCCATACTCCGACAGATTAGCTCTCTTAAACCTCAACGCCAATCCCGTAAACCTGAATGTTATCCAAACGTATGCCCCTACGCAGAGTCAACGGAACAGAAGATTGAAACGTTTTATGAAGGATTAAAAGAACTACTCAAACCCCCTCAAATATTTACTAATTCTATTGTCTGTCGAACTATAAAAGATTACATCGAAAACGTAAACCTGATCTTTTATATGAGAGTACAAAGTTCATGTTATATTTCATATTTTTTTTCTAAACCAAAAAAAAAACTAAGCAGAGAAAAATAAAACTCAAACTGAAGTTCTTTTTGACAAGAAAACCGTATTTCAAACAGAACAGCAGTGATTTTTCTAGTTGATTCATCATTAATTGACAAGATCGAGCTGCTGCTAGCCAAGGCATCAGTCAAGCTCTCCAAGCCAAGGCATCAGTCAACCAAGCCAAGGCATCAGTCAAGAATCGAATGCTCGAACACCCTGTATAGAGCGAATATGTATTTAATTGAGAAAGACTTGCCACCGGGCTACATCAACATTTAAAGCTCGGATCCGGTCATCAACATGATTTTTATGATATATATGGAGAAAGTAAACTAATTGACACATTTCTTAACGTATAATCCAATTAAATAATTTAATTAAAAATCCTAATTTTCAACTGAAGCAATTTGTAAAATATATTATAGTCATAAACTGTACGCTTTCACTACCTATAAATTTACCAGAAATATTTCTCTTCTGTAGCTTCTAGAAGGAACTCTATTCGCATAACAGAAAAAAAGCTGCAAATATACATAGACGGACCAATCTTATATGATGAAGCACGAATTTTTGGTAGGGAACCAAAAAAAAATTAATTAAGAAAGCAGGATGATGTACTTAGCACCTTTATTGTTAGTTTCATAATGGACTTCCACGTCGTGTGCATGCTGTCCTTATTGCAGAGTCTGAGGAAAGTCTCCAAATTATGCTATTTCATTTTAACACTTAAGTAAAATAATTAATGATGCTATAAACATCAAGAAGTCAAAATGCTTGCTAACATTTAAAGGAAAGATAAGGTGCAAATTGGAAATCTATTTCAATACCATCGAGTAGGTAAATCACTTCTAATATGAAAACATCCTTTAAAAAATTACGCGAAAAAACATATATCTCAAGAAACTGACGAAAATTAGAGCATAACCCTACATCAACGCTACTCGCTGTATAACACTTACAAACGCAACTGACTACTGGACAATAAAATAATTTTTTCTTGTCATTAGAATTGGAGAGTTTATTTAATAAGATTATTAACCTAGAATAAGAGAATTTTCAACTTTGTTTTTTATTTAGATTAAGACTACATGTATTAAACAAGGGCAGAAGGACCCATAGGTCGATAGCCTTTTTTAGAAATAAAGATGTTTACTACTACTTAGAGTATAAGAAAGCTATGAAAAAACCTCCCGAAAATGAGGAAAGACATATTCAGACTCGCCGATAAAAACCAGACAGATCGAATAAAAGTCCTTAAAATGACTGAAGAATTTTACACGCAGATTTATAGCTAAGAAACGGAACTTGCAAATGCAGGGCAATTATCAAAGATTAAGAATGTTAGACTATAGTAGTTAAGAACTATAGACAAAACACAAATTTGGTGTCGGAAATGAAAAAGAACAGATACCTGGGAGACGGCGATATAGCTATTGAGGCGATCAAAGAAGGAAGCAAAGCCGTAAAATACACTATCCAAAAACATTTTAGTGAGTATACCGGTCCATTAACTTGCTTTCTAGCGTCTATAAGAAATTAATGAAAATAATAACAAAACTACTCAAAAACCAGCACGACAACTACCAACCACAAGAACAACCTGTCTACCGCCGCGAATACAAAACAAACATCCACCTACAAGTAATCAAAACGTTACTCGAAAATGGGTGAAGTACAATTAACCGCCCAATCTCGTTCGGCAGAAAGACACCATATCTAAGAAACTGGAGTTACTTGGAAGTTAATATACACGGCGAACATCGGAACCACCGTATGTTTGCGGACGACATTGTTGTAATTTCAGATAGGATCGACACAACTACACAGATGCTTCAAGATATAGAAAAAGCGTCAGAAAGGATCGGACTAATGATAAACTCGTCAAAAATACGTATAATAAGATCGTATAAATAAATCTTTATAAGTATGAAAGTTCTGGTGATGGGTGCAGCAAGTATCGTCATACAAATATCTTGGTGAGGAAATTAGTGCAGGTCGAGACAATCAAACTGTTGAGTTCTTAGAGAAGATTAGGACTGACCTGGGAGGCTTGCGAGAAGTCGAGACCGAGTTCGAGAGTTACTAAAGTCTGACATTCCGCTATGTCTAACGAGAAAGGTGTTTAATCAGTGGGTCCTGCCTGTTAGGACATACGGAGCGGTAACACTTACCTTAAGTCAAACATTAAGTAGTATACTAGGAAAAACTCTATATGACAGAATACGGAACGAATACATCAGACGACAATACCAGATACAGGATATAATATAATAAAATAATAAAATAATAATAAAATTTTGGAGCATTCATACAAGAAGACTGAAAAGAATGAGGCAGAGTCATTGAAAACGCAAAACTGAATAATCCAAAAAGAAAAAATCGAACAAAAAACCACCGAAGCGATGACGAGAATGCTGGACTTCACCTTCGTTCGAATACTTGTTTGCACTAAACAGACAGTTGCCTACTACGTGAACATTCATATTAGGAATTTTAAAAAATAGTTGTAATATTTATCAAAAAATGGGCGTGAATGCACAGTTGAGCTCACTGGAAGTTGTAGAAGTGGCCCCATGTGTCGTTTATTAACGAATAAAATATAGATCGTAATTTGTGCATTGATAACTAAGACACTCCAAAAATGAAATTAAAATAATTATATTTATCAGCAGGCAGCTTCTACATTTGCAAAATATATGTTAGGTTGAGTTTGGTGTGGAACTCAGTGGATCACTCGAGGATAATATGTCCACAAGTATAAGTCAATGCAGAAAGTGAGAAGGTTTACCTAAACCAAGGGTCAGCAACATGCGGCTCTTTGGATGTGAAGCTGTGGCTCTTTAATTGCAGACGCAAATATTAATTATTTTATCAAAAAAAAAACATTTAAAAATCGTTCTGAATCGCCTCAGCCACTTGTACTCGCTTTTCACCGCACCATCAAATTTAGAGAGACACTTTACTAAAAACATACTCATTTTGTTAGTAAATATCCAGCCGGCGAAGAACGAAAAAAAGCTGTCGACTAACTTCAAAAACAGAAACAGCAATCAAGTTTCATGTAAAGTACTGGACGCAATGTACAAGTAATGATAATATGGCAAGCCACGCAGTATCACTGGCAATTGCATGAAAAGGCAAACCATTCACAGATGGTGAGTATGTTAAGGATTGCTTCATACATGCATGTGAAGAACTGTTTCGTAATTTCAAAAACAAACCAGAAATGTTGAAAAAATCAAAAACTTGCCAATATCCGCAAAAACAATACAAGATAGAATAGCTAAAATGTCTTCAAATGTAACATATTTGCAGGTGGAAGATACTCAACTTTCTTCTGCCTTATCACTTGCTATACATGACTCTTGCGAGATGAAATACATGGCACAAGTTGCTATTTTTGTCAGGTATATGTCTTCCCAAGACCCAAAAGATGAATTTCTAGAATTAATACCGCTCTCGGGACAAGCTAAAGGGAAAGATATAGCGAATGCCGTGCTAAAATGTCTTTAAAACAATAAGATCGATTTAACAGTATGACAGTATGACAGGAAAAAATAAAGGAACAGCAACGATTCTTCAGAGCAAAATAAACCACGAAATTCTTACGTTTCACGGCATAATACATTAAGAAGCGCTTTGTGCCCAAACATTTCCGGCCGAAAGTGTTGAGGTCACGAATTTGATAATCAAGATTGTTAACAGCATCTTGTCAAAATCACTCTGCCATCGTCAGTTTAAAGAATTCTTCAACGAAATGAAGACTCAGTATTCCGACCTCCTTCTTCACAATAAAGTGCGATGGCTTCCCAAGGCGTAAAAAGGCATTAATCCACAACAAATGGTTGCAAAAAATTTACTTTATGGTGGATATCACAACGAAAGTAAGTGATCTTACTTTCGTTGTGATATTTTTTCGTTGTGATATATAAACCTGCAAGGAAAGAGAAACCCAGGCTATGTTTTGTTAGAAGAATTAGTTTGTTTTGAAGACAATTGAATTATTTTTGTAGAAGATATTCAGAGCGGTAAATTACTTTAATTCCTAAAGCCATATCGCGATAAAACCAGTGCAACTGTTACACGAATTACTTCAGAACATAAAAAAAATAGACGAATTTGCTGACAGATCTGAGCAATTCAAAACCAACAAAACCACTTTAGCATTCATAGTAACTCCTCTCAACACAAATAGTAACAAAATCCACATTGAGCCATTTGGTATTGATATTGATTGATTGATGGATTGATTAGATATGCAATTGATCGATTTTAAAAGTAAAACTTTGTGGATTGGAACACTTACAGAGTTGAAAAGCAAGTTGGAAGAGTTAAAGGTCCAGAAATGTATGTGCGTAATGCAACAAAAGTGGACAGCTTTGAAAGAAATGCCGCGAGTTGAGGCACTTATATTCGACGCATGGAATACTCTTCTAGATTACTACAGTGAGGTCAAGTTGGCATTTGGAGTGCATGAATATAATTAAAAGTAAAGTAAGAAGCCAAGTAACAAATGAAATTTTCAGAGTTGTGTTTGAAACTGAAAACAACAACGAGTTATGATCCAAATGTATCCAAACTTTCTAAAACCATGTAAGTAAATGTTTAATTTTATTAATTTTTTGCTTAATAATAAGTCATTATCTAACGATGCCATATCTGTACATATATTATGTAATTAGTTGTGAAAAACACTACTTATATATGAATAAATAGATTAGTTTTTTATCAAAAAACTTTATTTATGCGAGTACTATTTATTGTTGGACAGAAAAAAATTTGTGGCTCTTTAAAAACTTTGAAATTTTGTTAATTGAAATTTTCGGCTTTTCCGATTCAAAACGTTGCCGACCCCGACCTAAACGAATACCAATTCAGCGTCAATTTCTGAACATATGATAGAAACGCATTAAGTTCTAGGACAATTATGGAAAAGTGATAACGATAAACTATTACGATAATTACCATTTAAGTAGGTAATGAACTACAGCTATTAAAAATAAGTGGAGTGGTAAAAGCGAATAGTTTTTACCATAGAGAGGGTTAGATTGTTATAATTGAAATAACTACCATTTTGAGCTATTGATAATAATTCCAAACCTCTGTCTGTCGAATATGTGCTTATGGTAATCTATCTCGAATGCGAGTATTAAGACATTGAATCGTCATGATTTACATCCGTGTCAAATCCAGCCTGTTTAAGGTCTCTTGGCCACAGATTTTCCTGAACGCAGAGAGTTTTGCACCTAGATGGTTGAAAATCGTTAACTCTTTATAAAATGTCATTCAATCAATGAGGCAACCTTTACAACGAATGGATTAGTGAATGGAAAGAATAACCATTCATGAGTGTTCTAGAATCATACAACCACTTTCAAATTATCAACACAGGTTTTAATTGAATGTCCAGTGTGGAACTATTGATGGTCAATAGAAATTCCTGGGTTCTACTCTATTTTATTGTTTATTACTTAAAATATTTTACAAATACGTTTCGGTGTCTTGCTCCACAATCATCAGTTTGTCTAAAATATTGTATTTAGTATGTATATTTTAACAGAGCTCTTGTTTTTAAATTAATGACGACTGTGAATGTATATTTTAGACAAACTGATGATGGTGGAGAAAGACACCGAAACGTATATTTAAAATATTTTAAGTAATAAACAATAAAATTGACTGGAACCCAGGAATTTCTTTTGAATGATATTAATAATGCAATATAAGAGCTTACATTATATATATATATATATATATATATATATATATATATATATATATATATATATATATATATATATAATTATATTATAATTTTTGCCCTTGAAAAGCTAGGCGAAGAAAACCCGGAAGACAAATTTCTGGTCCTCCAGGTTGGGGGTTGTGGTAATGGGCTAGTTCCTCATTACGTTTAAAACACATACAAAGCTAAACCCCTCGCAGACAGCCTCGAATTAAGAATTATTGAATAGCCTTGAAGAGGACCGAATAAAGGGTGTTCCAATAAGAACGACGGTTTTGAATTGCGCGCTATTTGAAGTGCCATGATTTGACATTAAAAAAAGGCCGTTCTTTAGTAGACAGCAGGAGGTTAAGTAAAATGGAGCGGTTTAATCCACAACAACGAATTCTCATTGTGAAAAATTATCAAAGTGATGGAAGTTTAGCAGCTACAGTTCGCAAAATGTTTACAATTATGGGCCATCGGAATGCTTCAACTGAAGCCACTGTGAGAAAATTAATGAAGAAATTTCAGCAAACTGGGTCTGTTAATGAAGTGAAAACAGAAACACAAGTTCGTTCTGGTCGCTCCACTGGAAATATCGCAGCAGTACGTGCAAACGTTGAAGAAAGCCCAACCACACCAAATCGGCATGCAGAACAGAGCTCAGGATATGGGTGTTTCCACAACCACTATGCATCGAATTTTAACAAAAGATTTGAAGCTTCATGTGTACAAAGTTGAATTGGCTCAAGAGCTAAAGCCGGAAGACCATAGGCAACGAAGAGCCTTGGTTGATTGTATTTTGGAACAACGACAATTGGACGGTGATTTTTCAACGAAAATCATCTTAAGTGACGAGACCCATTTTCATCTTAATGGCTTCGTTAATCGACAAAATTGTCGCATTTGGGGTTCCGAAAATCCACGAGTGATCGTTCAGAAACAGATGCATCCAAAAAGAATCACTGTTTGGTGTGCATTGTGGGCTGGAGGTATCATCGGACCATTTTTCTTCGAAAACGCAGTTGGTCAAGCATTAAACGTGAGTGGTGTGCGTTATTGTGAAATGTTAACTAACTTTTATGTGCCAAAATTGCAAAATATGGATCTCAACAGCATGTGGTTTCAACAGGAGGGTGCAACATGCCATACAGCCAGAGAAACTGTTGAATTACTGCACGACTTACTGTCATTTCCTGGTCGTGTTATTTGTCGTTTTGGAGATTGGCATTGGCCGCCCAGATCATGCGATTTAAGGCCTTTCGACTTTTTTCTTTGGGGTTTTTTAAAGTCACAAGAGATGTGAGTCTCTTGTCAAGTCTTAAGAGATAAAATTCAACGCTGTATCTCTGAAATACCTCAAAATTTATGCGCAACAGTCCTTGAAAATTTCATGAAAAGAGCACGTCTGTGCCAGCAAAGATGAGGCGGTCATTTGTCCGATGTCTTATTCCATTCATAACCTCATGATGTGTACTTCATTTTTCAATAAATGTTTCAAACTTATGCTGCAAATATATGTTTTATTTAAAATTTAAATCCGTCGTTCTTATTGGAACACCCTTTATATGGTCGAAACGTCGGCTCTTTCAAAACGTAAAGAGTTTCATTCCAATTGTCCCAAACCTGCTAAATTAAACACCACATCTATAAATTGGGAACGCTAATACTCAAAAATCTCGTTTATCTACTTTATTAACTATTTAATTTTTTTAATATAATCTTTTTCACGTCTTACTTTAGTAATACTTATATAGCTATATAATTTCAGGGGATTCATCCAGAAGCAATTACTACTTTTTCATTTGTTCCATAATTAAATTAATTAAAATATAAACAAATGTTTACGTTGTAAAAATTTTAAGTTTTAATTTTTAAATTAATTTAGTTTAATTTTTACATGGAATCTAAAGCCATTAACATATTACGTTAAACAGTGCATTATTTAAGCAGAGTAACTATGCTGTGATCTTTCAGTTTACCAAAATTGAAAAATTATTCATAGAAGAACTTAGCTACTAGCCAGTAGGTAAAAAATTTTATTAACTAGTATTGCGTAAAAAAGTTTAGAATATATCTAGGTGCGCTTGCAATGTAGCATTATTTAACTATTTTCTTCAATGATAATTATTGTACTAACAGAAGCAACTTAAGCAAACATTTTGTTACCACAACAGCAAAATTTCTCAAACTCATAATAAATTGGATAAATAATGTGATAACAAGTCTGAGACATCAAAACTCATACATAGTTCCTCATAATCCATACGACATTAAACATTATTAATTATTTTGATGGTATACCAGCATAGAGCCCAAAAAATGTACAAGCTGAGATTTTCCAAAAATAAACCTGTAGTCAATATAACATGTTGGTGAAATATTACAAGTATACTTTGCGGTATATTTAATAAACAACTTTCAATACAATATCATACCTATGAGAAGTTGAAGAAAGTTCCAAGAGTATTTACTTGCCCTATAGGTTTTTAAACACTATCACATAATGGTTCTAATAAAACTTGAGGTACTTTACAGTTCCCGCTTTATTAGCGAACCCACGATCGGTACCACGGTTTAGGTATTCTTGCGGTGCTTTGCGTACTGTGAATGAAAAATGAATCGCTTGTGTCTGTGCTGATATGCACTTACTTTTTTGAAAGTAGTACCATAGTGGTACTGCAGTCGATATAGTCGAGTTGTGAATGCCAACGAAGAAAATTGGCATTCGTTTTTCTTGGGCGCTTGATTGTAACAATCAATTTGAGCAGAAAAAGACATGATTATGATAATTCAAGTATAATCATAATTTTGGGTTCTTTGAAGATTTAATTTATTTACTTTATATATAAATAAGTACATAAAATAGGTATCAGTGGTTTCAATAAAGAAATGTTAAAGTGAGCCACTGCTCCACTTTTTCCGATGCTTACACAGCTTTTCCGTTTTCTAAAAATCCATATTAGTATTTATCCATATATAAATTTTCAGATACTAGTCTGGAAGGTACCACCACCTCACCTTTTGTTACAAAAATTGAAGAAAATCAGGTAAAAAGAATGAATGCTCGATTTCCTTTCGTTTCCGGTACTTAATAAATGAAAAAGTAGATTCGGTAGTATTTGCAAGATATCAGTGCAGATATAATACTGCTATACAGGATGATCCGGTGCTCAGTATCTTCTTAAGTACCTACTATAAATGGTATTTCGAAAACTACACGTCGTAGTAAAATTGCCGTCATCTATTAATGGGATATATTTTCAGTGAAGTAGCACTGCGGGCTATATTGGAAATAGACGCTAAGTTAGATATACCAATAATATTTATTTTTTGCAGAAAATGCTACCGACCAGATCGGTTATTGTGCCCTTGCATGTTTATAACGATTTTCTCTGTCAAAACAACAGAAAAAAATATTCGATTCCTAGCTTATTATTGCCTATCATTATTAAATATGAACTCATCGGTTAACACAAAAAGTTGTTCTACTTAAACTGCTTGTAGACTACGACAGTATTATTATACATACATATCTGTCTGTATGTGTTTTAGGAGGCCTATGGTTTAGTCCGATTCTCAACCGTTTCTGAAATAATCGGATCTAAAGTTTTTTGTGACTATTTTTCATTTTAAAAACAATACAAATAAATAATTGTTGTATAAACAAAATTAAACTAATTTAAAATATTTTCTAAAATACCACCACCAACTTCAATACAGGCTTCAATACAACTTCCAACACGCTTGTTAATCTGTCGTGTTATAGTGGTAGAATTGCTTGGAAATTTTTTCTAATAATATTTGCAGCACTGAAAATTCGATTGCTCAGTCTTTTTACGATGTCTACTCTTGTTTTGTATACTAGTGATTTCATCCACCGGCAAAGACAATAATCCAATGGATTCAAGTCTGGTGATCTCGGTGGCCAAGCATGAGGTCCTTCTCTTCCAATCCAACGATCTTCCAAGAAATTACGCAGCCGGCGACTAAAATGAGGCAGGGCTCCATCATGCTGAAAGTACCTTCGGTGTCGTACATCATCCAACATGTTCGTTCCAAAAACCATAAATATCCATTTCCAGTAAGGAGTCCATCCAATACAAAAAGGCCAAACAACTGGTCGAGAATTCCACACGTTAATACTGAATCGATGTTCAAAATTTCGTTCAAACATGGCATGAGGATTTTTATCGAACCACCGATGTTTATTATATTATTTTTTCCATCGCAAGTGAACTAAGCTTCACCGGTAGATAAAATATATCTGTGTAGGCCTCGATTTTGTTGGAACCATTCACAAAATTGAACCTTTGAAGGACTTTGAACCGGTTAGACGTGAACAGGCTGTAAGCTGTTTTCCCTAAGTGTCTTCGGAATCTGTCGAATCCTCCTACTACTATATATCTTCAGTCATATTCAGAAAAATTTCTTCATTTCATAATGAAGAGAATCTCTCCTCCCGTTCAGAATCAACCCTTACACTTGGAAAAATGCCAGTTTTCTGGACACTTGCAAACATTTTTTGAAAAAATTTTCGATTAGGAAGTCGTCGAATAGGAAAACGACGTCGATATTCAACAGCATGCTATACGCTACCATTGTGGAAACCATACACAAATATCATGTCGGCAAACTCCCTGTGAGTGAATGTGTGAGGCATTACGTATGGAACCTTTTTTGTTCTCGAGTCGAAGCGCTCAATATACTCAAACAGACAACATGTCAATTAAATTAGGTATTGACAAACAATGAAATTCTTACAAACTAATGTTAAAAATTAAAAACACGTTCATTTCAGAAACGGATAAGAATTGGATTAAACCGGAACGGATTAAATTAAGCGGATTTATGGTTTTAACCGACATTGTCGTTCCATTGTGATTGTAGTTGTTAGAGTTGAGAACTGTTGTAGAGAAAAGGAGCCGGGATTTTTTGGTTTGTCTTATAGGAAAAAATATTCAGTCTGGTTCAGTTAAGGGGGTTATTATTCCATTTTGTTGCTCCCTGCCCAAGCGGCCTGCCGCAGCCTTGCAATAGTTTTAAAAAAATCAGGTCTAAAAAATGTTAACTAGAAACGTTTAAAAATGAATATTAAGTTGCTAGCAGATGTCGACCGCTCTACTTGACTGCTAAGGGACGACTGATCGGACGAGAACCGGTAAAAAAATTCGAAGCGAGTTCAAAAAAGCAAAAAGACAACTGCAAGCGGTGTTCCCAAGCGGTCACCCATCCAAGTACTAACCGCGTCCGACGTTGCTTGACTTCGGTGATCGGACGAGATAGATAGATAGATAGATAAAAACTTTATTAACATTTACATAGTATACAGACATTCACAAATTTACAACGGCAATAAAAGGATAGAAGCAAGCTCCTATCAGTGCCTGGCCAGATGGTCGGCCAGTTGCTCCTCTGTCTATGATCGAAATAGGCGGGGAGTAGTCCAGTACCTGGGCAGAGCCCTTACAAGGACATTCGCTGATTCGCAATCGCACGACAACGTGAGGAGGTAATCTGTAAATCCGGTTTTTCTTTTACTGGAGGGGCATTCATTGAGGAAAAATGAATGATCGGACGAGAACCGGTATTAGTCAACGTGGTATGGTCGTTGCCTGAAATTGTATGCTCGAAAACTGTTTTCATAGTTTGAGTTTTCTTTGAGTACTGCCAATTTTGCCTTCAGATCGACAAGGATCAGATTAGCCGTCAAAAATGCGGTGTTGACCACCACGTATGGACATATGGGGCTTTTATACTGTTCATTAGCATAGCATTTTGATAGGTCCATCGTGTTGGTCGGCTGCTTCGATTTTTTACGCTGATTTTTATTCTTTTTAGGGCTTACAGATTCTATCTTGCGTTTTGTTTTGTTATCGCTCCGGTGCTGATTTGGGCTTGGAGGGTTGTGTGCCGTGCACCAGCCGTGTTGTTTTTATTAGTCGCCGATTACGAGAAATAATTTTATAGGTTGAATAATGCAGCCTTCAAGATCGGGTAAAGTAAAGTTTGTGGGCATTTCCAAATAACCAAATCCGGTTGATTAATACAGAAACCACTCTGACCCATCAGATATAAATGAAATATTTCCAAAACCATTCCTGTTAAAGATGACGAACCTGGCAATTCCAGAAAAAAATGTGTCTAATAATCGAAATGAGTAAAATAACCATTGAAGGAAGTTTTCTGCACACATAGCTTAAAAAGTACTTATTTTAAATATAGGAAACATATTACAAATCGGTACAGATGTTTCAAGCTGATCACGTATCTGCTCAAAACATATGGAATTGGAACTATAAAACAGCGACATTTTCAGTAATTAAAATAATCCTTTTAATGGGACGCCGCAAAATTCATTTTCTAATATTTTCTTGTTATAACAGCACCGGCAAAATTGTTTATGACATCCATACAAGAAGCAGTCTATACACTGCCAACCACAAACTTATCAAAATTATTATCGGTAATGCTAAATACTCATAAATTAAATTCTCATTAGATTAGTAATTAATTGAAATTTAAAACACCCGAAATAACAAATAAATCAAAACATTGATTCTCATATAATTTCGTTCCATTGGTCTCTTGTTTAATCGATCTTTAGCAAAATAAATAAAGGAAATACATCAATTGCTTCAGTCGTTAAAATTTCAAATGTTTTTTTTTTCTTCCAAGTTTCAGCTTTTTTGTTACCACATCATTTCTATTACCGGTTCAATTTAGCAATGTTTTTTAATATAATTATACTGATGTTAGCTACCAGGCTGAAGCGGAAATATTATTTATAAGTCGACTAGTATTTATAACTAAATATTCTAAAACACTCGCTTTAAATTCACCGAATTTTTCTCAATTTAAATTGCACATTTGGAATCAATCGTGGTTTTTTATAGTGTTTCAAAGACTTTGTGACTGTGGTAATGGAATGATTAGAAACAAATACGGGCGGCTTAACATTTTTTCTTTCTTTACAAGATTTCTTAAAATAATTTCGTAAAATAAGTCTTTATAAGATTTCTCTATAAACACATTATATTTACAGAGATATTTATATATATTATATAATATATATTATATAATATATATAAACTTGCGTGCATTGAAATCGGCCCACTGTAAACTTTTAACTTTAACTAGATTTTTTTTTAAACTATTCATCAGATCAAAAAAAGAAATATGCTGTTTGAAAGACAATTTAACATGCTTTAATTTATTTCAAAATTTCCTGGGTTTCAGTCAATTTTATTGTTTATTATTTAAAATGTTACAAATATGCTTTAATGTGAGTACAAATTTATCAAGAAGGCTTGTTTGTATGCGTAGCAACCGGTAAACAAATGAAACATGTTTATGTGGTGATTGTAACGAAAATAAAAAAAATGTCAAATATTAAAATAATTTTTGTATACTTTCCTGACTGTACTTTAATTCATTCCAATGTATTCCTGGGTTTCAGTCAATTTTATTGTTTATTATTTAAAATGTTACAAATACGTTTCGGTGTCTTTATCCACCATCATCAATTTGTCTAAAATATCCATTTTACATTTATTATCAATTCAATTAAAAAAACTTTCACAAAATTAACATATTAAAATTCAAATCACACACATATTAAAAAGTACAATTTGGGACCTTGGTTCTCAGGTGATGAGTCGGGATAAACATGTTCGGGAAAAGACTAGAATCTATTGTTTAGAGATCTAAATTTGACTTACATGTTTAGATGTTTCTTCTTTTACATTTGGTTGGACATTGAATTACCTATTTTATTCGATATCGAGCGAGTGCCCGAAAAACCTATTTATATTTCGCCTTTTCTTTGCATTCTTGGAATTTCTCTGTAATTCTTCAATATCTGCTGTATAATTTTTATTTACCAGGTCCATTCAATTCATGCATGCGATCATTTAATTAGCGTATGATACACAGAGCTAAGATTGTCTGTATCTGATCTGAAGTTTATTGCATTAAAGCAAGTTATTGCTTTAATCGAAAATGGACTTAGACAGCGAGCTGTTGCTAGACAATTGGATATGACACGCACAGCAGTTCTAAGAGTGTGCAAACGTTCTGAGGAGACTGGATCCTTTCATATGCGACCTGGAACAGGCAGAAGGCGATTTACAACCGCTCGTGATGACCATGTGATCAACCGCTTTATTGTGTCAACGCTAGTGCAGTGCAGCGCTAGCTCCGTTAGATGCGAGGAGTGGATATTAGTCAGTGGACAGTAAGACGAAGACTGCAGGAAAATAACCTGACCCCTAAAACACCTGCTATTGGTCCAAAACTTACTCCAGCTCATCGGCAAGCACGCCTTCGTTTTGCACGGGATCATCAGAATTGGACGTTGGAACAATGGGGATCTGTTTTGTTCTCAGATGAGACCAGAATGTGCCTCCATGGTAGCGACCGAAGAAGGAAAGTGTACCGCAGACCAAGAGAGCGATTTGCAGATTGCTGCTTTGAAGGGTGGAGTGCTTATGGGGGTGGTTTCTATATAATCTGGGGTGCAATTTCTATAGGAGCACGAACCGACCCTAAGTTCATTCGTAGGGGCGACCGTGTTCACGGAAGAAGAGGTTTAACGGCTGCTAGATATATCGAGGAGATTTTAGCAATTCATGTGATACCTTACGACGACTACATTGGAGACGAATTTACCTTTATTTATGACAATGCCAGGCCGCACACCGCAAGAATCGTGCAAGATTACATTGCAGATGTCGGTTTTCGGGTTATGGAGTGGCCAGCATACAGTCCTGACCTAAATCCGATCGAACACTTATGGGATGAGCTAAAACGAAGAATTCGAGCTACACTTCATACCCCAAACTCGATCCCAGAGCTTATTGTTGCAGTAGAAGAAGAGTGGTTTCACTCAGTTATTAGGGAAAGAGGAGGTCATACCCATTATTAAAAAATTAAGTGTTAAGTTTTAAATTATCAATAACACTATTTATGTTAATAATAAAAAAGCTTTATTTTCTTAATGCATTAATTTCACTATATTAGACATAGGATACTCACAATAATTTATACTCGCATTAAAGCATATTAAATTGTCTTTCAAACAGCATATTTATTTTTTTGATCTGATAAGTTTTAAAAAAATATATAGTTAAAGTGAAAAGTTTACTGTGGGCCGATTTCTATGCACGCAAGTGTATATTATAAAGAATTATTTAACGGAATTTTGTAAGTTCACAGAACTGCATATTATTTCTCCAATCATCTCAGCTTGAAACACTTTTGTAACTTCGTAGCAACCACATTTTTTTATTAAAATCGTGTCAGAAATCTTCTTCTAAATGTCTACAGTCCGACAGTCACCACACGTTTTATACAGAGTGATTCAAAATATGCAGAATTTCTTTGTCAATAATTTTTTTAATGACATTTTTTAATTTATTTCATGCAGATTACCCGTAATGCTGATAAATTTGACAATTGACAGACCAGTAGTATGTCTAGCTACTAGGATTCAGAAATTGGGACATTTGTTAAGACTTTTTCTCGTGACAAATGTTAGTTAAAAAGTAGGTAATGATGAACATAAAAAACTGTCTCAAAGTTACTGGTCAGTTTTTCTATTGTGGTCCTTCAAACTTTAAATATGTCAAATACTTATCACTAATGACAAGTATCTTAAGGTTTAAATATACAACAAATAACAGTGTTGATCCTGCACAAAGTTTACCTTTTTGGAATAACTCACACGATAGGAATGACTGCCGGACACATAAAAATGCGTCAGGCAGGCAGACAAAATTTGCGAGGGGTTAGTTGTAATTCTTATTTCACCAGAACATAACACCTTTTTTTTCACCACCTAAAAAAAAGTCAAGACTGCATTGCAGCCTGCAAAATGGCTCTTCAACTTGTTTTTCAATACGTACAGGGACCGATAGCACGGGCAACAGACACAACCAATAAAAGCATTACATAATCCCGAATATGTGAATGGATGTAGCAGTTCTCAAAAATCAGAATGAGGATGCAGGATGCAGCCAAAAGATTCCAGATACCTCTCCTCAACGAACGACAGAATAGAACGAGGCCAAGCAAGAACCGCAGAAACTACTTCAAAAATGGGCCGGCAGAACAAAGCCGCAGCCAAGCCCTGTAGTGGAAAACAGAAGGCACACTCAGAAGAACCGCCAAAAGAACTAGACTGAATGCAACCTGCATAGAAGCAAAAGAGATGGTACAAGACGCGACAAGTCAGTGGTAGAGAATACTGCTCATTAATACACATGGAAAAAACACATGAGGCAAGGTCCAACAAAAAATAGACAATAGAAATTAAAACTTTCTTCTGCTCTGGGAATAAAATATATAGGGGAGTCCATTTAAATTAAGCAAGCTGCTGCTTTTCAAAATGTGTAATTGTTTGGGCAATATTTTTGTCCCAAACACTAACAAACAACACAATGACATGGTTTTATAAATGGAGACTAACACCAAACGCGTCAAAAAACGAACTTCTGCCCACAAACCACAGACTCAACGCTGACTCCCCTACAATAACTGCAGACGGCCAAACGACACAACCAAAAAACGACGTAAAATACCTTGGAATCACAATTGACCACAAACTTAAATTCACTAAACACATACGAAACATCAGGGCAGAAACAATAAAGAGAACAAAACACTTCCGATCACTAACCTACAAAGACAGAGGAATTAGCACAAACACCGCCACCAAAATATATAAAGCTATTTGTAGACCCTTGCTAGACTTTGGACATATACTCATGACCAACGGAACAGAAAGGACAAAACGTTATACACAAACAACAGAACAAATTGCACTAATACTAATAACACGAATAAGACACCCCCAAAACCCACTACACAACCCCTCCACCCAACTACTATACGAACGCACAAACATGACAAAGATTTCGGAAAGACTCATACATCTACAGACAAAATGGACAAACAACCCCTACAGCTGGACCATACTGAATCCCCTTTGTCTTACAAGACCAACCAGACAATCCCGCTTCCGTTTCCCTACATCAACGCTACTCGAACACTTACAAACGCAACTGACTACTGGACAATAAAATAATTTTTTCTTGTCATTAGAATTGGAAAGTTTATTTAATAAGATTGTTAACCTAGAATAAGAGAATTTTCATACTTGTTTTGTGTTTGGATTAGGACTGCATGTATTGAACAAGGGCAGAAAGGCCGATAGGTCGATAGCCTTTTTTAGAAATAAAGATGTTTACTACTACTACTATTTTTGTCTAACTAAAACCTTTTTTGTTAATTTAAATGTTATTAATTTGTCGTAAGACTGCTTCTATTAGTATTCGCAAGGAAAATTTGGGTTTCAAAATTATGAATATGTCTACTTCCTAGTTTTTCTAAGCAATTTGAAATCGTCATGCGTGTAAGACTTTTTTAAAGAGAATTTTTTAAAGATTAGAATATTTTTTCTGGTACAACAATCTTGCTTCTGCATGGTACCTTTCCAAAAATATGAACAAACTGCTATGTATCAATTGACTCAGGCAATTTTAAGACTAGACAGCATCGACATTGCACTTGGGATATTTCTAGACTTGTCGAAGTCGTTTAAGTAGTAACGTAAAAAGGTTTAAGTAGTAACATTCTTTTTCGAATATTGTGGCTTTATGGAATGAGGAAACCGATCTTGGCCTACTCAAATCATACCTAAGTGAAAGAAGGCAAACAGTAATTTTAAACAAAAATGAATATTAGGCTTACTTTTATTTATATTATATATAGTTCCGTAACCTTGCTCGTATCTCAAAGCAATTTTCCCCATTGAAATTAATTGAAATGCCATTAATCAGTTCCATCTGCCAAAAAAACAACCGCAGTTATTTTTGAATAAGAAAAATGTATTTACAAGAAGAAACATTTATTTATAAATAACAAATACATATTCTATAAAAACATAATAAAAGAAAAGGTGAAGTGCATACAGAAGCGATTAAGTTCGTCACTGATGTTCGCTTTTTCGTCTTGCTTTGTTCATTTTCACATGCAGATCGTTTAAAAAAACTGTCCAAGGAGGTTCGTATTTCCCTTTCAGGATATTGGGGAAATTAGTTAGGCAAGTTTCGTTGAACAATTCCGATGCACGACCAGTTACAACTTTCACTACGAACTCTACAATTTTCTCCCACATTCCCAATATCTCCTTTTTATCTCTTGTTGAGATAACTTCCTCCATCTCTGGCTCCTCTTCAAAACTAATTTTTCGTTGAACCACCGTGTGCTGCTGCGAATGTACATCGTGTAATTCATCGGTTGTCAGCTCCTGAGACTGTTCCTCGACGAATTTGTTCACATCTGTCTCATCCACCCCAAGACACATGGATTTTCCCAGAGAAACAATCTGCTCTACCACTGACACTTCGAGTTCCAATCCTTCGAAGACCCTTTAAGCTACAGCCTCACGCCACAGCTTCTTCCATGCAGAGGTTAAGGTCTTCGTTGTAATACCCAGCCAGGCCCGATCAATAATTCTTAGGCATGTCACGATACTAAAGTGGTCCTTCCAAAACTCTCGAAGGGTAAGGTTTGTGTTCTCCGTCACCTCAAAGCAGCGCCGAAAAATGTGCTTGGGGTACAACTCCTTAAAATTAGAAATCACCTGCTGATCCAAGGGCTGCAGGATTGGAGGGGTGTGTTGGGTGGTAAGTACAGAACCTTTATAAAGTTAAACTCTTCTAGTAACTCATCTTCGAGATTTGGACAAGAAGGGCTTGCATGGGCAGGTTGTTTTCCTGTTGATATTTTTTAACAGAAGGGCCAAATACCAGGTTTATTCACTCCACAAAGAATTTCCTGGAGAGTCACGGCTTCCGATTTGCCCTCCACATAACTTGCAGTTTTCCCTTTAAATTCTTATGTGACTTGAAGGCTCTCGGGTTTTCCGAATGGTTTACTAGCAGAAGCTTGATTTTGCTGTCGCCACTCGCCTTTGCGCAAAGTGCTAGAGCGAATCTATCCTTCATGGGTTTGTGACCTGGCATCGTCTTCTCCTCTGACGTGATGTAAGTCCTATTCGGCATCCTTTTCCAGAAAAGCCCTGTCTCGTCACAGTTGAAGACTTGCTAGGGGATGTATCCTTTGGCTTCTACCAGTTTGGAAAACGTTTTGATGTAAACCTCAGCTGCCTTCACATCCGAACTTGCTGCCTCACCATGCCTGACGACGGAGTGAATGCCGGTGCTTTTCCTAAAGTTGTCAAACCTGCCCCGACTAGCTTTAAACGAGTCTTCTGATTCCTCGTTTGTGGAAGTGTGTGGGATCTGCTTCAGCAAATCACCGTAAATCGCTCGTGCCTTCTCACACATAATGCTTTGTGTTTAGGTTCCTCCTTAAAGCTGCTTCTCTGTCACCCACACCATCAGTAGTTTCTCCATTTTTTAATGGGGAGAGGTCCGAAGTTTTGAAATTATTGTAACGCCCTTAGCTGTCGTTATACCCTTTATGAACTCCTTCTGTTTAAGCACAGTACATATCATCAATGTAAACACGACACCATGCGCCCCCATGTTGGGGTCGTGGGCAGCGATGTAGTGTGCGATTCTTCGTGCCTCAAATCTTGCTCTCATCTCAAAGCAAAATGTATCGCTCGCTAGGCGGCTCGTATCTCAAAACACTCGTATATTAAGGCACTCGTATATCGAGGTACCACTGTATATCTAATCAAAAAATAAAAATAAAAAATATATGACACTATCCTACTGGTTCGTGGCTCAAATTTGCTGGTTTCAGTGCTTCAAGTGGCTTCAGCAAATGTTTGCTTTGAAACGAATAAATTACTTTTGAATAAATCCAAAACTGATACTATGTATTTAGAATAAAATTAAATAAAGTAACTAAGCACGCATTTATTCTTGGTTGTGAAAATCTGTTTGAAATAACCAATAGAAAAAGTTTCTGGATTTTCTCTCAAATTTTCTCTTCAATAGTCTCTAACTATTTAGATAAAGCAACTGGAAGAACACTATATCTTGCAACTTTTGAAAGGACAATAAAATAAGGAATTATTTTTTGGACAGTAAACTCTGACTCAAAACTTATTTGTTATTCAAAAGCGTATATTAAGAATAATTTATAGAATTTCGCCATTACAAATTATCCTTACCTTTAAATCAAATTTGTTGTACTTTTGTTAGAATATGTAAATCATACTACATGAAAATACATTCGAGCTGAGTACGAACTGTCTGTTGGAGCTTATTAGACAAAGCGTACAAAATGTACGCGTCAAGAATTTTGAATTGCAAAATAATTAAAATTGTTGTATTTTCGAAATCATTCGGACATGAAGTAGCAAACGGCTCTGCGACTATTTCATTGTTATGTATTGGTGATCATTGTCTTTTAATCTTATTATTATTGATTTAATTTTATTTAATTTTAAGCATTATTTAATATCAAGACTTGCAAGACTTGCAAAACTCATGTTGCAAGTCCACGACCAAAAACAAGCCTTTACACGCAAGACCTAGACCTAGACTGTCTTTTGGTAAGCAAGAACAAGACCAAGACTCTGTGTGCAAAAGCAACAAAACAAAACTGTCTTGCTTTGCTCAACACTATCTACGAATAATCGTTGATGTCCCATGGTGTATCTCAAATAAAATTAATCGAGGCGACCTTCGAGTACCCACTGTGAGAGAAGAAGTAGGAAGATACAGTGTCAAAAATACGAGCAACGGCCAAGTGTCCATCCAAACAAGTTTGCCCAACATCTTTTCTGCAGAAAGATTCTAGCAATACGAAAATGAAAACCAGATTTTGATTCCGCCTCCCCCGATTACCAACTTCTGATCATTGATCACCCAGCAGTCCAATTTTAATTGTATTAATTAATTTTGAAACAGAGTGTCTTTTACACCTTATTTACAATCATTGTGTATATTTTCCTGACTCTCGCTCGATATTGGACAAAGTAAAAATTTTTCAATGGCTTGCCGAAGGTGAAAGTAGAAACAGCCATACACATAAGTAAAATTTAAAGCTCTAAACAATAAATTCCAGTCTTTTCCCGAACATGATTGTCCTGACTCATCACCAGTGATTCCATTGTTTTTAATATACTTTTTAATATGTTTGTAATTTGTATTTTAGTATGTATATTTTAACAGAGCTCTTGTTTTTAAATTAATGACGACTGTGAATGTATATTTTAGACAAACTGATGATGGTGGAGAAAGACACCGAAACGTATTTGTAAAATATTTTAAGTAATAAACAATTCTTTTGAATCTCATTTACAATAACAAAAAAATAACTTATCAGATTTTGATAGATTGTGATCTCTTGGAGTTGAAAAAAACCGTGGTCGAAAAAGGCAAAAAATAGGAAAAAAAGAGTGAGTTTGAGGACCTATTTAAATCGAAAACCCTTTGTGTAATTCCTCGGAAAATACGGAAGCAAGAAAAAATAAAAGAAAGGCATAAGTATAAGCGTATATTATCTAATACGTATTGCTCAATAACTGAAATCATTATACCTATAACGCTAAAGGATCTCTTCTTAATATATCAAATTCTGCATTAGACTTGTATTTTTGCAATGCACCGTTACCAGATAATTCTACCGGACTAAACTGATGATTTGAAAACGGTTTCCCTCAAACCGTCGTTTGTAGGTCACTCTTTAAAAGAAATGCTTGTGTTACCGGTATCTGTTTTACTATGAAGCACGCGTCTGATTTTGTTTATTCAATGTGATTTCGAAGTAAGTGAAATTTTAGGTAGTTTTAGGACACTCTTATATCTGCATAATTAATTAATTCTACCCACATGGTAAAAACTATAATGTTCGTATCGATGTCACTCGATTTAATAGGTTCGTGCTAAAGTTATGTAAAAATAATTTTTCAATAAATCGTACACTGAACTGGGATTGTTGAAATGGACATTTAGCTTCATACGTAAAGGGCGTTAGTTTAAACTCATTGATATGGCAAAGATAAACTACTTTACAACGCAATGAACTTACATCACTTATAAAACAAGGTTCAACTTCAGCAGTTGGCCGAACGAGACATTACATATGAAAATAAAATAGAAGAAATTAGTGAGCAATGAATTCCACAATATAAAGATATTAATAATTCATAATATCGACAATCGCAGTTTTCATACAACTACTTAGTACTTACCATTATGCTATCATTTTCTGTGTAGATTAGAAAATTAACTCAGCCAGCAACTGGCGTCAGATCACATACTTATCACGTCAAATTATGCTCAATTTCGTAGTGTGATATTTTGGTTGGTAAGAGATATCAATAAGACGTGACTCTTAGTCCTAGTCTTGACTTACATTTGTACAAATGACAAACTACAGGAATTAGAGAAATACTTTACTCTACAGCAAGCATTAATAAAGAAAGTTGAAATAAAGATTATGCTTCTTGTATTCCAACAAACATTAAAACTAAGACAATTTTGCACAACTGATTTAGTATAGTTCGAAGAATTTGATCATATCATCATCATCATCATAAGCCCAATTGTGTCCACTGATGAACATAGTGACGGTGCTGTGCCGACTGCATTCAGTTAGATTTTGATGGGTTTGTAAACAATAACCGAATAGTTGAATATACAAGGGTTGTGCTGGATCCAGCACAACCCCATACCAATTTCCAATCTTCGGAAATATTTCCTGGCTTTTTTTGTTGTGATCTGGGTCAGCTCAAGGTCGACGTGAACGGCGGTCATGATTTGCTCCATCTCGGAGTCCAGAGCGTCTTGACTGGTGTCCATGATAGGGCGCGACAGGGCGTCTGCTTGTCCAAACTCGTCGGTCTTGACATATTCGATGTCAAAGTCGTAGCCGATCCAACGAAGAGCCCATTGTCGTAGACGTGCAGCGGTTCATTGGCTGAGTCCCTTTGTGCTGCTGGTGTTGAACAGTGCTAGAAGAGGACAATGGTCGCTCTGTAGAATAAAGTGTCTTCCCCACACGAACTTGTGAAAACGTTCGACTGCGGTGACAAGTGCCAGTGCCTCCTTTTCTGGCTGTAGTTCCGCTGAGACTTGGTCAGCTTTTTGCTCGTATGAAAGACGGCCTTCTCGTTTCGATCAGCGTACATCTGGAGCCGGACTCCACCAATACCAGTGTCACAGGCGTTGGCTGCACTTCGCAGTGGGCGAAGAGCATCGGTCCAACAAGAATCTCTTTGATGGCCACGAAACAATCCTCGTGTTGCTGCCTCCACTTGAACGGTACGTCTTTGCAGAGCAGGTCCTCCAACGGTGATTTGAATCTGTGGAGCCAGAAAGGATAAATTTATAGGGGCGGTAGAGCTGTGCCTTAAGTCCACTTACTTCCAGTACGAGGGCAATTTCTATTCACAAATATATGGAGTAGCTATGGGTTCTCCCATAGCTGCAACAATTGCAAACTTCGTGATGGAAAGTCTGGAAGAAAAACTAATACCTGATTTGACTTTTAAGTGCGGATTTTTTAAAAGATACGTAGATGACTGCATAATGTGCCTGCCAAACCAAAAAATTCAATACACACTAGATAAGTTTAATGCATTCCATGAGACCATTAAATTCACCATTGAGGAAGACAGACGGATCATTGAACTTTTTGGATATGACATTGATATATATTCGTTTTTGTATATTCTATTTCCTGACTGTACTATAATTCATTCCAATGTATTCCTGGGTTTTCAGTCAATTTTATTGTCACTAATTATGGTGTTATGTGATGAGCCCTGCGTTTCGTCCCGGGTCTACCTATTGGACTCGTCAGTAAGGCTTAGGTAGACCCTGCCTTATACGCCGGACATCGGTTATACGCGTTCGGACGTAAATGAACCGAGCCGGTGTAGATCTTGTGCGGTGAGATGTTGGCAACCCGTGTTGCCGATGCTGCCACTCGTTCCATTCTGCTTTTTTTCCCAAGCATTAATCTTCGTTTTTGTATATTCTATTTCCTCACTGTACTATAATTCATTCCAATGTATTCCTGGGTTTTGAGTCAATTTTATTGTCACTAATTATGGTGTTATGTGATGAGCCCTGCGTTTCGTCCCGGGTCTACCTATTGGACTCGTCAGTAAGGCTTAGGTAGACCCTGCCTTATATGCCGGACATCGGTTATACGCGTTCGGACGTAAATGAACCGAGCCGGTGTAGATCTTGTGCGGTGAGATGTGGGCAACCCGTGTTGCCGTATAACCGATGTCCGGCGTATAAGGCAGGGTCTACCTAAGCCTTACTGACGAGTCCAATAGGTAGACCCGGGACGAAACGCAGGGCTCATCACATAACACCATAATTAGTGACAATAAAATTGACTGAAAACCCAGGAATACATTGGAATGAATTGATATATATGAGAATGAAAAAGGCTATCGACCTATCGGTCTTTCTGCCCTTGTTTAATACATGTAGTCTTAATCTAAATAAAAAAACAAAGATGAAAATTTTCTCTTATTCTAGGTTAATAATCTTATTAAATAAACATTCTAATGACAAGAAAAAAAATATTTTATTGTCCAGTAGTCAGTTGCGTTTGTAAGTGTTCGAGTAGCGTTGATGTAGGGAAACCGAAGCGGGATTGTCTGGTTGGTCTTGTAAGACAAAGGGGATTCAGTATGGTCCAGTTGTAGGGGTTGTTTGTCCATTTTGTCTGTAGATGTATGAGTCTTTCCGAAATGTTATGTGGCTTACGTTATCTTGCGTTTTATTTTGTTGTCGCTCCGGTGCTGATTTGGGCTTGGAAGGTGGTTTGCCGTGCACCAGGGTGGTCAGCCTTAATGTAATTCTCGACTAGTGACCAGATAAAGGGTTTCCTCGTAAAGTATGCTGCACTGAGCACGGCCAAAATGGCCGAACAACTCGCACAATTGTCATCGTCGGATTCAGCTTATCATTTGACAACTTGACATTGCCAGATGCTAATCCACCATTCCCACATCATTTCTCATTTTTCGACGCATATGTCGTCCATTTTGACACTTCCAATGACGTTTTCTCTATTCCTATATCCTGAGGGGATGGTTGGACTTTTGTGTACCTCTGCCAAAAAGTCTGCGAGAAGCTCACACTTGTAACTGGTGGTAATGTAACACCTTCCATCTTTTTCAAGAGCGGGGATGTGCTCGTAGCCTTTTCGGAGGCTTCTTGACAGTTTCCACAAAGAATTGTCACGGGGGGTTAAGTTTCGCAATTTTTCCGCCCAGGTGAAATTCGTGTAAGCGGAAATTTCGCTTTGAATGTCTTGTGCAAGCTTAGCTGCAATTATACGATCGGCAGGTTGCCGAAATCGCTGCCAACGCTTCCTGATTCGGTTTTTCGCCTTAATAAGGTCCAAAATGTTTTCAGGAAGGTTGTCGCGCCGAGGCCTATTTGGAACTTTTCTGGCTAAAGCTTGTTGTGTCCGTTGTATATTTCTGGTCAGCCCTTTCACTGCAAGCTCTAAAGCTTCGACAGTATCGATCTGGCCCGAAATACACGTCTGGTCTTGTAGTCTCTTTCGATATTCGAGAAAATCGAAATTTTCGTATGAGTATCGAAAGTCGTCAGTATTTGTGCGCTTTTTGTCTTTGATTTCAAGGTAAATGGGCAAATGGTCACTGCTGAGGGCGTCTATTACCACCATCTCCGTGAGATTGGTGAGTCCTTTGGCAATTCCAAAGTCAAGGAAGGATGGATTCCTTCAATTGCTTGGATAGTGAGTTGGAGAATTTGTGGGCATAACCAGTAAGCCATTATCGCGAACGTAGTTGGCAAGAAAAGTGCCAGCTGCGTTTTTCTGTCCAGGGTTATTAAAGTATGGATGGCAAGCGTTTAAATCTCCCATAAGCAAAACCCTATTGGTGTTTGTGAAGAATGGATCCACATCAGTGGCCTGTAAGCGTCTAGCAGTAGAGTACCCACAGTAAATCAACATACCATCAGGAAGCTCTACGCCAACGTTCTCTATTACTGACTGCCTGTATGGCAGTCTCCTGTATGGTATGGTTGTCTTTACGGCTATGGCAACCCCACCTCTGCTACCGTGCCGATCAGCGCGCTCTAGCCGGTATCCTCGAATCTTGATTCGGTCTCCGGGGCGCAACCATGTTTCCACGATTAGCGCCACATCAACATCGTGAGACTCGAGGAACTGGACGAACTCGCCAAGACGACTACGGAGTCCACATGAGTTCCACTCACCAATCTTCATAGCGCACAGTTGACAATATCAGTGCTTAAAAATCGAAGCTGTTAATGTCCTCGTTGAAGAATTGCGCGGAAACCAGAAATTTTTCTGCCTTCGTAACGCAGTTCTTCAATGCGGCGCTGTAAAATCTCACCGCCTTGACTATCTCCTGCAAGTTTACCTGCATTGCAAGCTCGGCGAATTCTCGCTGGACGCTGTCGAGCATGGTCACCGCATTCCCATTTGAACCATGGGCTTGAGCCGAGTTTGCTGAAGGCTGGTGGGCGGTGCTTCTGGGAGGCGCCGGTTGGCGGACTAGTGGCGGAAAGTCCGCCAGCGAGTTCAGTTGACTGGGCAGCATGGTCCTGTTGCCGTTTGGCGCCATGGTCCTGCTGCTTGGTGGTGGAGGGTGAATCGGGCCGGGGGCGCGGGCGGCTTGCCCCCACGCTGGTCTTGTGGGTATGGGAGCCGGCACATATTTCTGCATATTGGGTGCTGGTGCCTGTGCCTGTTTAAATTTATATACAGGACAGTTATCGTCGAAACTGCGGTGTGCACCGCCGCAGTTTGCGCACTTCAGGGCTGCACCAGGAGGGCAGGATGTGATATCGTGCGCCTCAGCGCACCTGGAACATTTGAAGTTCCGGTTGCAGTTTGAGGACACATGCCCCCATCCTTGACAACGGCGACATTGCGTAAGGGTTTTTCGGTTGTTTCGTGTCTCCCACGAAACCCTTACGTCGCAGACGACCTTCGCTTCCGCATTGAGTTTGCGGAGGGTGACCTTTTCGTCTGGTACCACCAAGAATAAGGGCCTAAATTTAGTTTTCATTGAAAACACGTTCTTCGTGTTTACCGATTTTGCAATTAGGTCCCTTTTTATGTCTTCCGGATTTACGTTCCCCTCCAACCCCCTAAGGACAAAGGCATGCGTCTTATCGCTGGCGGGAGCGTAAGTGTGGAACTGACTGTTTTCGGTCTCTAGAGACCGTTTTACGGCCGCCCAGTCGATAATGCAGGAGCAGTACACTATAAGGCTGGCCTTAGTGTATTTAAGGGTGAATGGTTTGCTGGTGAGAGATTTTAATCCCTTTACCAGCTCCACATGGCTGTTTGCCTTGCCTGCAATAACTATTGGTGGCGGCTTATCCACATTACGCTTCTTTGAAGCGGTCGCCGGTGATGCATCCAGTTCGTCGTCTGTTACTTCCGGTTCAGCGCTAGCTATTTGGTGGGATTCGTCATTGGCTGGTTGTATGGCTGTAAACCGGTTGGCCGTTGGAGTAGAAGCCTCCTGCACGGTTACTAGCGCTTTCCAGGGAATGGTTTTCCGAGGAACTTTATATTCCTCGGAGTTGTCGCTTGATTGATCCATGGCAATGGTTGGACCAATTGCGGGTGCACCTTTATCAGCCAGTTGGTTTTGGGCAGGCTGCTTGGCTTTTTTGCTATGTTCCGTAAGCGTTTTGAGGCTTACAGATTGCATTTTGCGTTTCTGTAACGCTACTTTGCCGACTTGGGCTTTGACAGTTCTTCGCCGTGTACTAGAGTGGTCGGCCCTTATGTGGTCTGCCGCCACTGACCACTTAAGATCTTTGCCAGTGGTGTAAGCAGCACTGAGCTCAGCCAAAATGACCGAACAGCGCGCACAATTTGGGCTCTTCTTGAGCAGGCTGCAGATTTGCCGAAACCTTTCGGTTTTCTCCTCTGCAAGACCTGCAAATGCGTCTAGCGAAGCAACACTGCTCCAGATAGAGCCAAGGGACGAACCTGAGGTTATGGACTCATTGTCCTCGTTGTCCGTGGTAGCCACTGAGGGTTCGCGGGAGCTAAGAGTGGCGGGAATGTCCGCCAGGTCGTTTGCCGGCACTTTTCCGCGAAGTGGTCGATTAAGTCACTTCCACAAACCACGTAAATAAAGTCACAGTGGCACCGCCGCGGTTTTGCTGGTTTTGCACCAAAGTGCACAACGGCACCGCCGCGCCCAGCTAGGGGTTGCCTGAGCCCGAGAAGGCTCGAAAAGGTCGAAATGCCTACTATGAGCAAGTAGGAAATCGACTAAAAATGTCCAATTTTATTCGATTTTAATCGAATAATTTCACATGCACTTAAATTTAAGACGGCTTTTTGACTTAGTCCAGGTGTCCGAATTTCATAGCCGAAACACCAATCTGCATCTAATAATGCCCTCTTTGCACGCACTAACTTTTCGCACAGAAAAAACTTGCATTCGCGGTACTTGCGTTGAAGCTCCTTTACGAAATATCTGAGCCGAAAAACCTTCCGATCACTTTGACTGCTCAACCGAGAATGATCGGACGAGAACCGGTATTAGTCAACGTGGTATGGTCGTTGCCTGAAACTTTACGCTCGAAAACTGTTTTTATAGTTTGAGTCTTCTTTGAGTACTGCCAATTTTGCCTTCAGATCGACAAGGATCAGATTAGCCGTCAAAAATGCGGTGTTGACCACCACGTATGGACATATGGGGCTTTTATACTGTTCATTGGCATAGCATTTTGATAAATCCATCGTGATTGTCGGCTGCTTCGATTTTTTACGCTCCGGTGCTGATTTGGGCTTGGAGGGTTGTTTGCCGTGCATCAGCCGTGTTGTTTTTATTAGTCGCCGATTACGAGAAATAATTTTATAGGTTGAATAATGCAGCCTTCAAGATCGGGTAAAGTAAAGTTTGTGGGCATTTCCAAATAACCAAATCCGGTTGATTAATACAGAAACCACTCTGACCCATCAGATATAAATGAAATATTTCCAAAACCATTCCTGTTAAAGATGACGAACTTGGCAATTCCAGAAAAAAATGTGTCTAATAATCGAAATGAGTAAAATAACCATTGAAGGAAGTTTTCTGCACACATAGCTTAAAAAGTACTTATTTTAAATATAGGAAACATATTACAAAGCGGTACAGATGTTTCAAGCTGATCACGTATCTGCTCAAAACATATGGAATTGGAACTATAAAACAGCGACATTTTCAATAATTAAAATAATCCTTTTAATGGGACGCCGCAAAATTCATTTTCTAATATTTTCTTGTTATAACAGCACCGGCAAAATTGTTTATGACATCCATACAAGAAGCAGTCCATACACTGCCAACCACAAACTTATCAAAATTATTATCGGTAATGCTAAATACCCATAAATTAAATTCTGATTAGATTAGTAATTAATTGAAATTTAAAACACCCGAAATAACAAATAAATCAAAACATTGATTCTCATATAATTTCGTTCCATTGGTCTCTTGTTTAATCGATCATTAGCAAAATAAATAAAGGAAATACATCAATTGCTTCAGTCGTTAAAATTTCAAATGTTTTTTTTTCTTCCAAGTTTCAGCTTTTTTACCGGTTCAATTTAGCAATGTTTTTTAATATAATTATACTGATGTTAGCTACCAGGCTGAAGCGGAAATATTATTTATAAGTCGACTAGTATTTATAACTAAATATTTTAAAACACTCGCTTTAAATTCACCGAATTTTTCTCAATTTAAATTGCACATTTGGAATCAATCGTGGTTTTTATAGTGTTTCAAAGACTTTGTGACTGTGGTAATGGAATGATTAGAAACAAATACGGGCGGCTTAACATTTTTTCTTTCTTTACAAGATTTCTTAAAATAATTTCGTTAAATAAGTCTTTATAAGATTTCTCTATAAATACATTATATTTACAGAGATATTTTATAATATATATAAACTTGCGTGCATTGAAATCGGCCCACGGTAAACTTTTGACTTTAACTAGATTTTTTGCTTTAGCTAGAAGGCTGGGGAGTTTTAAATTTTAAGACTTTAGATTTTGCTTTGCCGAAAAGTAAAAGTGAAAGTAATGTAATGCAATAATGTTACGTCAATATGGCAAATGATAATTATTAAAATCACTTTTGGTACGCATACACAATATAGTGGCAAAATAATTGCAATGTGGAAGCATTATTATCGTCTAGTACTCAAATAGTTTAGTCTGTCCAATAGCTGATATATTTTTTCTAATTGTTGTGTATAAATTTTAATTAAAAAAAATATTTTTATATATTTTTTATATTATTATTTTTATCTGGATATTTTACTTCAAAGTTCTATGGTATTGGAAAGACTTTCTTTTAATGGAAATACCGTTTTCTCGTGGTCTATATATTGTGAATCGATAGTAGTAGTAGTAAACATCTTTCTTTCTAAAAAAGGCTATCGACCTATCGGTCTTTCTGCCCTGTTGTGTATATTTTCCTGACTGTACTTCTTCAGAATAGACCATGAAATGATACAAATTAAAAAACATCAGAATGCAATGAATTTTAGGTCAGACACAGACAATCTTAGCTCTGTATATCATACACTAATTAAATGAAAACATAAAATATGAACACCTGGTATATTGAAGAAATGCGGACCAAAAGTGATATCCTCAGAATGCGAAGAAAAATGCCAAATATTATAAACAGTTTTTTATTCTCTCGCTCGATGTTAGACAAAGTAAAATTTTTCAACTGCTTGCCAAATGTGAAGGTGGCAACAGCCATACATGTAATAAGTAAAATTTAAAGCTCCTTTTAATTTTAATCGTCCTGACTCATCACCTGTGATCCCAAGATATTTAAACGATTTTAATATATTTTTTAATATGTTTGTATTTTGTATTTTAATATGTATATGTTAACAGAGTTCTTGTTTTTAAATTAATGACCATTTATGAATATCTATTTTAGACAAACTGATGATGGTGGAGAAAGACACCGAAACGTATTTGTAACATTTTAAATAATAAACAATAAAAATGTTGACCCAGGAATTTCTTTTGATTTTTTTCTAATCTACATCATACATTTTGGCAAACACATTCTGCAAAAATCAACGTGTCATCTGTAAACAGTTTATTTTATATTTCTTTTTTAGAGATTTTTTGTCAATAACTGTTTGTTATTTGTTTCAAAAGCTAAATACACATTCAATCGATATTTACTCAGCAGTCGATTTACTAAAATCGAAACAATTTGGTTAAGTAAAATTTTATATTTTAGTGCTGTTTGAAAGAGACAAACTAACTAAACAAGGACTAAATATGCAATACCGGCAATGTGAAAGCTCTGAAAAATTTGCCCTTCACTCTCCGATCTCCCCTTGCTTAATTACAGGCGTTAGATTACGAAGTTCGAAACGACCTCCGAAAATAGGAGTTTTACTCTCATAATCAGAAAAGTGCATCCTCATTTTCTCTAAGCACATCTCCCTGCTAACATCAGTGTTTTATGAAACGGGAAATCGCTTCATAAATCTAGCTGAACTTTCAACTTAGTTTTATTATCGAATTATAGAAATATATCGAATCATAGAAATTATCTCGAGAAGTTTTATTGAAATTCGGTTGAGATTAATTCGTTTCGATTTCAAAACGATATCCTATCGGGACCGATTTATCAATTTGTCAAAAGTTTTCGCTATCTACCCTGATTTATGCACTCGATCACAACTCGATAGACGGAAAATTGGAAAAAACTGTTACTTTTATTTAGTTATATCAAAAAGTCATTTACTTGCAAATCAAAATATCGTTAACCTTTTTGGCTGATTTAAATCTACTACGAACCGAAAAATAAAGTTCTGAGAAAACTTAAGTAAACATTTATTATTGGGATTTTTTTCTTTAATAATTATCATTATTTTACGAATAAATCATATTTTCGCTTATACTCGCTTATCTATTGTACTATTAGACGCTTATCGATATGTGATACATGACACCTAAATACCGACCAAAATCATATATTAAAAAAATGTAACAACCCTTTCATCTACTTGTACCTTCAATTGCTATTATTATTATTATTATTTAGGTGTATTCTTTTGTATGTCGTAGTATTTGCTCTTTTGATTTGAATACGGCCTCGGTGTTCAGTTAATATTTCTCCTAATTTTAATTGAGATATTCACAATTAATTTCCTAACAAGAAAGGAACGAATGCGAATGAGTTTGAACTCACATCAACTTCATTGCAATATGATTACTGATGGGCCTTTAAGAATTTTCCCACAGGAATGGAGCAGCTAAACAGTTTCTAATCGCTTGAAGCCAAAATTGTATCTTCACTTTCTAACCCTCCACACATTCCCTATTGTTGAATCATTATATCCTCAACACTTCTAGGGTTGGAGATTCACTGCATTTCGTCATTCATCACATTAAATATGATTATGTGGTGATTATGTAAACATGAAAATAAATTAATTTTTTATTAATAAAAAATAACTAAGTCTCTATGTTATGGGCGTCAAGCAAATTTGGTGTTTGTTCATACACATGTTTTCATTAAATAAATTATATTTCCAGACATAGTAGTTCCAATTCGCCGAAAATGCTATCCGCCATCATCTCCATCTGGTAAAGAGGCAAAGTGGGAATGTGTGGGTTCAGATCATGACTGGCACGCATTTAATATGGATATTCAGTGCCTCATTGAAGAAGCGTGGGCAAGGGGCGATCAGACAATTGATATGAGTAAAAGTCATTTGGGTTTTCCTTATGTCATAAACTTTAGCAACCTTACTCAGATGTGGCTAGCCAACGGATATGTTAGAAACGTGAGAAGAGTCAAGCAAGCACCATATCCACTTGTCAAAGTTAGGCTGGAGGAGTTAGCTCCAGTTACTGGTAAGCATTAAGCCGAAATATGATTGAACACCATTTCACCATGGACAAAGTCTTTTTAAAACTAAGTTTCATATTGACCTATTCACTTGTTACAAATCATTACATTTGAATCACCTTGATTCAGTACGGTATGTAACTTTAATGGATGTTTAGGTAAAATATTTGTCAAAGGTGCGTATTTGAAAAAAGCAACTTTTTATTGGGCAGGGTGGGTCAAATCTCGAAAATGGAAAAATATACAAGATTTATTAATTTATGGTCAAAGTAACGCAATTACCAGTTTAATAAAGTCTTGTGTATAAGATATTGTTGATTCATATGTTTTAATTATAGGTATATCACAAAATTACCAAGGTTCTATTACATTTTCCACAACAAAATTCTTGGCGCTCTTTCTCATTATGTCCTTCTAGTTAGACAATGGTTGGATGATAATATTTATAATAAATTGATTGGGAGACTAGAACCCATTGCATGGCCACAAATATCACCAGAGCTAAATCCACTTAAATTTTTGAGCAATTACATAAAATACTTAATCAAGCATGTGAGTCTACATCCATAAAAATCCATACAAATTTTCGCTATTGTTCCTCAGGAACTTGAAGACTTTTATACTATTGTATTGTAATTTTTATGAATGGTAATGATGACTTATACCGGTCCCAGTTGCAATATTGACACATTGTTCTTAGAAGATAACATGTGTGCAAAAATGTTATTTCATAGAAAATTCAATAAGTTTGGATTAGTCTCAATCTCCATATTTTATTGTGTTTTTTCTTTAGGACGAAGAAATGCAGATCTCCGGAAATCATACACCCATAATACTCACCAAAATCAATCTGCTAAAGTTATTGGGACCAGTGCCGCTTTAAACTCAACATCAGAACCTATTACCAAGAAGTCTAGCACCAAGAAGAAATAGTCCAAATCGACAAAGAGTACAAATGATACTCCCACAAACCTTGCTAGAGTTATTCTGAGTAATTTAAACATTTATAATAATTTTCTTTCTTTAATAACTACTCAATTTAATATACATTTTTTTAATATTTTAGGTCATAAATCAGCAAGCACAAATCAAACTTCTAATTCCCAAAGTATAGAAAATCGCACGTTGCTTGACGTGGATAGCAGCAGTACCCAATCAGGTCGAAGGCCTAGTTTAGATAATGTCTCCACTTATTTCAGCCAAGAAAGTCGTGAAAGTCAAGCTACTGCATCCACGGCAGATTTAATTAACCGCAGTGGATGCGATGACGGTTTGGAAATTGACAACGTTTCTCTGATTGTCGGTAAGAAATTGGATCAAAAAATGGCTTCTTGTTTGAAACAGATCATTGTGTTATTTTCAAGTGCTTTTTTATAGCATGGCTTATATATTTATTCCAAAAGAAATTCCTGGGTTCCAGTCAATTTTATTGTTTATTATTTAAAATGTCACAAATACGTTTCGGCGTCTTTCTCCACCATCATCAGTTTGTCTAAAATACACATTCACAGTCATCATTAATTTAAAAAAAAAAAATTTATCAAAATTCACATACTAAAATATAAATCACACACATATTAAAAACAATAGGTTTTCAGGTGATGAGTCAGGACAATCATGTCCGGGAAAAGACTCGAATCTATTGTTCAGAGATTCATATTTAACTTACGTGTATGGCTGTTTCTACCTTCACATTTGACTGGCTACTAAAATCCATACTTTGTTCGATATCGAGCAAGAGAATAAAGAAACTGTTTATATTTCGCTTTTTCTTTGCAATCTAGGAATATCAATTGCTCTGCAATTCTTCAATGTCAGGTGTTTATATTTTATTTACTTGGTCCAATCAGTGTATGCATGCGCTCATTTAATTAGTGTGTGATATACAGAGCTAAGATTGTCTGTGTCTGATCTAAAATTCATTGCATTCTGATGTTTTTTAATTTATATCATTTCATGGATTCTTCTCTTATTATAATTCTCTTCATTGATTAATATTTTTGTGTTATCAAAATCAAAACTATGTAACTTTTGGTGTGCATGTTGTGCTAATGCTGTTCCATTTTCGTTAACCTTTCTTAAGCTATATTAATGTTCGTATATTCTTTTCTTTAAATATTGCCCTGTTTGACCTATGTATGTGTTGTCACAGTTCAAACAGTCAATCTTGTATATTACATTAGGTGTGTTTAACTTATCACTTTTAGGTTTAAATTTTGTGAAACATTCCTTTGCTAAGTTGTTTTTAGTTTTTTCCGGTAGTAATATTATGCGGTTTTAAAATATTTTTTATTTTCGTGTTGATTTCTGGAATATACGGTAATGATACATACTTGATTTCACCTTCTTTTTTCTTATTGATATTATTTATGTTGTTCCATTTATTTGAATTGTAGATTTTATTTATTCTTCGTTTTATAATTGGTTCGAAGAATGATTTGGGATAGTTGTTCATTATTAGTATCTTTTTATTTTTTCAAGATTCTTTGTTCTATACTCATAATGTGCCAATTTAATCGCTCTATCAGTAAGAGCTGTTACAACACTTTTTTATATTGTAGATGTGCATATGATTGGTAATTCAAGTATCTATCAGACCATACATCCTTTGTGCACCCGTTTTTTTTTAATTAATGATGAAGACACCGAAACGTATTTGTGACATTTTAAATAATATACAATAAAATTGACGGGAACCCAGGAATTTCTTTTGAATTAAATTGAAATACCGTCAGGAAAATATACACAGTATATATATTTATATAATTATTAGTTGTGTTTATATCGGGAGTTCTGAAAAGATTGCATTTCGGCGATATGTCTAATACAAAAGCCGAGTTTAGGAATATTTTTATGACCAAAATATTCATGATAAATTGTTGGAAATATCCGAGAATTCAAGTCCGTGTTTCCGTCCAAGTAGGTATCCTCGGTGAGGCCCTTGAGACTTTTGATTGAGTCATATATTTTTGATTATATAGTTAGAAAAAGAATAGATACAACTTTATAACAATATTACAAGCTGTTGTTCTTTGCAATATGTCCATTTGTTAATTTCTCAATTGCTCCGCGTATTAAGTTAATATTTGTCCAGCTTTATTTTACTAGCCGATGGCTTATTGGCGTATTTTTTTAATACATAGTATCATTTTTTGTTTTTACTGTTCCACTGCTTATTTTTTCAATTTTCTGATCATTTAATATAGAACATTAAAAACGATGCTTTAATAAGCTTCTTTTAGAAACCGGAAATATTAGCACGGTTTGTTGATGGTTATACAAGACCTTATCAACATCACATAATTATCGCATTTTAGAAGGTTTATCATTATAATTACTGATGGGCGGACTGGAACTGGCACGCCATAGTGAACCACATATACAAAAGAATCGATTGGTCTAAATCTTTACAATTTATTATACAGATTTTGCGTGACGGATCTTCTATATGTGTACGTAGAAACGTGCATGTAATATTTCAATAATATAATTAAATTATTACACCTGTATAAATTATACCTACGAACCTGGATTATCGGTCGCCATTTCGTGTAGAGTAAGAGAAAGAGCATATAAGCAGAGATTAGTTGACTAATTAGAGATTAGAGACTAATCTCTGATATAAGAAAACATGTTGAATTTTATTTTTTCCAAATTGTTTTACAGTTTTTTATTTTCTTTATAGAATTAAACTTATATAGAGTAAACAAACGAGTGTAAGATGTTTAAAGAAGTAGTGGTATGGACCAAACTATGAAACACAGCTTTAGTAAACAAGGGTCCGCAAAGCATTGGTTTGCGATGCTTTGAAGGACATTCTTTTTTAAAAACATTATTTGCAACTTTGAAAATCTTCCATCGGCGCACTATTATCGTTCTAAGTATTAGCACGGGGAGTATCAGCAGAGTTCCGCTTTTTGTTGGAGTCAACTTTTCAGCTTAATTTTTTTTGGTTTAGTTTTCTATTTACTCCGACTGGCAGCTAAAATAATGCAGGATACAGGTGTTATATTGATAAAAATGGTAACTTGCCTGACAATTCTAAGCTTGTTTTATCCTCTTAACCCAATTAGTCAATTGAATGCTGTATAAAAAACAACAAACTTAATAAACTGAGCTTTAAGAAATCTGGTCGTAGTCCTAGCAGCACCAGACGCCATTTCAAGTATTTGAGATATACATCTAGAATTCATCGTATTTCGGTATTTAAAATAACTCGACTTGCCCATCATTAATTGTAATACACTGTTTTCTAAAAATGACTCGTTTCATATCTAATCACAATTTGCCTTATTACTTCTAGGTTTGGACCCAGCAAGTGCCTCAATATCTTATTACGTTCGCGTCTCCAAACCAAGTGAGTGGACACGACGTCAGCCTTGTCCATTATGTCGTCAAACTTTAAAACCCACACTGGTCGTGATAGCTCTTCCATGTAATCATGTGCTTCACTTAGACTGTCTCAACTACTCTTTAAACGAACTACAAGAAGCAGGTGCACACTTACATATACAATGTTCATTTTGTGGTTGTATTTATGGAGAAAATTCAGCTATCGAACCAGCTATCCGAAACGAACGAGAAAATCCAGCTATCCAGAAAATCGAACTATCCAGATTGTGTATAAGTAGGTTCTATAAGTAGTATCTATCAATGATTATTGTTTTTGATTTTCTGTTTTTACCAGCATAAAATCCGGGATTCAAGGTCCTGAGCATCCAAGCCCTGGGAGAGAATATTATGCAGTTGGATTTCTAAGAGTTGCATATCTTCCAGATAATCCTAAAGGCAGGAAAGTATTGAGGCTCCTGGATGAAGAATGGCATAGAAAATTAATATTTACCGTAAGTATTTGCAACTTACTTTTGTTCTTTAATCGTGCCATTACCTAATCGAGAAAAACGCATAAATGCTTCTCGAACGCGCTTGAACTATGTAGAACATTTTGGACAATTTCAAGACTATGTCAAGAATTACCTGCGGAACTAAATCATAGAACGGTTGTGGAATGTGTTGCGCTTGTATGGGTCTATCCGGTCTATAACTATTCGATCAAGTTTCTTTTTATTAACGGTTGCTGTTTTTACGATTTACCTGAATGGAAAAGTTTGCTTTAAGATTGGGATTTAGATTTGCACTGAATAGCAAGACGGATTATGCACTCAGTATCCAACTCAAACGACTAAGAAAGTCTAACATAAAATTTCCATGAGAGAGCCAGATTAAATAGACAAAACATCGACAATGTAAAAACATGCGTTGGTTTTTTCGGATACAAATCTTGTAATAAAAGTTTACTTTCGTATTTTGAATGAAAGGAAAACTTATGAATGTGTTTGAAATCATTGTATAGAAAAACTGGTAACCAATAATCGGTTATCGGTTTGAATTTTGGACCTGCAATTTGCACTATTTACGATTTTATTTTATTTTATCTTCGTTTTGTATATTCTTTTTCCTGACTGTACTTTAATTCATTCCAATGTACTCCTGGGTTTCAGTCAATTTCATTGTCACTAATTATGGTGTTATGTGATGAGCCATGCGTTTCGTCCCGGGTCTACCTATTGGACTCGTCAGTAAGGCTTAGGTAGACCCTGCCTTATACGCCGGACACCGGTTATACGCGTTCGAAGATAGATGCTTGGGAACAAAAGCAGAATGGAACGAGTAGCAGCATCAGCAACACGGGTCAGTAGTCAGTCAGTACAGTTGTTATTTATTCAGTGTTATATGTAATTAAAATATCGACTAAATTTTACTTTCCTTTTTTTATATTTCTTGTCGATAACTACATATCTTTCATATAACATTTCTGATCGGTACCTTCCACTTTGATAATACAATTTATGATATAATTAAATAAAACTAAACAGAGCTCAAATGTTCTTGTAAATAATGTTTTCCAATTTTTAAAATAAGTACCAAAAAAGCAATCTGCATTAAAACACTACATTGCACTAAAAACCAAAATGTGTTTCCTGATTTTCCTATTCAATCTACAGTCTCATTCTTCCTTGTCTCTGGGTCTCACATTTAAGTGGTGTCCCTAGAGAGAAAGTATCATATTTGTGTTTGTATAATAAATTCATCACAAGACTAAACAGTTAGTTAAGTATTCGAGCGTAATATAACATTCTTGGTATACATACTTGTCTTTATCTATGATTGATGTAAAAACTTGTAAAGCTAACAAAAGCTATTATTGGTGGATTATTTAAAGCTACGAACTAAGAAGGATTTGCAATTTTATTGGAGACTGGCAACACTGCGCGCATTGAATTCGTTGCTTAGTAGGAACGGCTGCTGCGATCGACAAACAGAAGTTCATAATCTTAATCACTTTAATAATATCGCAGCCAACAGAATATTATTAAAACTTTTCTAAGAACTTATTAGGAATTTGGAGAAATTAGCCGTGTGATCGATAATTAGTAACTTCGTATCGCAACATCACTACACTGACGGGCATAACCTTACAAAAAAAGCTTTTTATATGAATAAAGGCTATCAGTCAGGGCTTCCTTAAATTCGTTTTGATAAATTAAGAATGAGTGCATTTATGTCTGGGCAGATTTTGTTTTCTAGAACTGCCGCTTTAATCAATGGCAAGATTCAAGGAGCATATGCAAATAGGTACGTTTAACCCATTTGAAGAATCTATATTTGGTTAAAGTTACTGTTTTTAGGGCCAACTTACTCAAATTCAACATTATGATAGCAAGACCCACAAGCGATAGCAAATCCATTTTAGATGCCAGTGAAATACCCGAGAAACCCAAGAGGCCTCTATCCTCCTATTTCAAGTTTTTGCTTGAGAAAAGAACTGTTCTGCTTGAAGAAAATCCCTCACTAAAGAACAAAGATGTAATCAAATTAGTGGCTGAACAGTGGAGAGCACTAAGTCCCGAAGAAAAAGATAAATTTCAAGCAGAATCTATGCAAGATAAACAAAAGTATCAGCTTGAAATGCAATCATATAAAGCCAAGTTAACAACTGAACAGGAAGAAGCACTTCATCAGCTTCAAAACGCCAAACGTAAAGAACGGAACCACCGTAGAGTGAGAAAAGAATCTAAAGCCGAAGGAAAACCAAAAAGACCTATAACTTCATATGGGTTATTTATTCGTGATCATGTATCTAGTGGTAAATCTCTCAAGGAACTTCTATCAGGATTGAAAAGTAAATGGGAAAATTTATCGGAAGTTGAGAAAGAGAAATATCAGATAGAATCGAACAGAAACTGGCAAAATTATGAAACTGAGTTACGAAAGTGGGAAAATGATCGAATTGAGGAAGGCAAATTACACCTTGTGAGGACCAAAACTAAAAAAAGTTTGCAGTTACTTAATGTGAAAGTCACGCCGAATAAGTCCAACACAGAATAGGGATACGAGTGTCTTCACTCTGAAAAATACGCCTCGTCAAGTGAAGGCACTGTACCTCTAGGAACTGGAAAAATATCAACGGTAGACGAAGGTAGTGATCACGTATTTAGATCACAGATAGCTTTACCAGAACACCAATTAGAAAAAGCTCAAACTTCAGAAACTTTTGATAAACCTATTTCCAGTTCAAAAAATCGGATAATTGAGGCTGAAACTACAGTAGAAAAAAACAAACCTGAAACAGAAAGGGACTCAACTTCAATGCTGAAAAAGTTCCGAAATATTTTTAAGTTTTAAATACAGTTTGCAAATGTTAATTTTGTTCAAAGTGAAGATCAGGTCTGAAATATGTGTGTTACCTTTACTATCTTAGTATATCCATATCACTAATGTGAAAAGCTACAAGAAAAAAATGTAATTCTTTTCATATTAGTTTTCTAAGTAAGAATGCGTTTCATTTTCTTTGTTTTATTTTGTTAGCTCACTTGAAGTTAGTTATGTCTGATCAAACGGCTGCAGTTTTTACCGAAACCAATCGTTCAGTTTATTTTTAATATTCTTTTGTTACTCATTTCTGAATACTATATACATGAATATCACGCCCCATGTAAGGAAAATACCGCGACGGTTTCTGTTTTTTTTTAAGTAAACTAAAGTATTTATTCATGTTCTCACTAGTTATACAAGTATCGGGAAAACGAATAATTATAGTAATCAATTCATTATACTACCCCGACTGTTATTATATTTTGTTTTAATAGAATCCCCCTTCCCAAAACACGTTTGTCATATATTATTAGCGTGTTCTGCTTTTCTAAATAAAAAACTTTTTCATGTTTACGCCTTATTATTTGGTGTAATAATTTTCAGATTTGCTGATAGCATAGGGATACTTACTGATGGTACAATAAGTGATATTTTGAATGTTTTTCGACGTCCACATCATTTCGTCGTTCATGATTTCACTGCCTTCATTACTGCAATGGGACATATTGTGGTGATATCACATCGTTATAACGTGACTTTCACGTACATTACTTTTTTTAACGCGATTATTACGTAAAAATAACCCCAGCAGGCTGTGATGTCTCCGTATAGAGGGTGTCCCGTAACCACATGATCAAAAGGGCACTGAAACAGTCTATGGCTCAAATGAAGTCCTAACTTTAATTAAGAAAAATGTCCGGCTCCCCTGCTACTGATGGTCAAAGTTCTTTAAAAAATTATGATTTTTTGAAATATCGGGGGAATGGTAGGATGGATTTTAATGAAACTGTGAATTTGTTTCTATGTAAGACTCATTTTTTTATGAAGCAACCGAATTCACCCGCTTTGGGAAAGTGTCTTGGTATAAAAACTACCAGAATTTTTATTTGGAAGCTGGAATCAACTTTTTTTTTTGAGTTGATGCACTAATCATTTTTGCGCTCTTTGTGAAATCTTGTAGCATTCATAGATGATTTCTGTTTCCTTGCTATTTAACAATTTTGGACATTAACTGCAAACGCCGCAATGTAAGTAAGCGATAATTGTTCTTTTAAAATCAATAAATTGTCAAGAGTTTTACAGTTTTTAACTGACCGTCATGGTCAAAGTCTTAGGCTGGTTGTCTTTCGTTTGCATCATTGCGTTCATTAGAATCTCACGAAAAGGCGAAGCGAGTTTTTAACAAAATATGGCCCTGACGTAAAAAAAATGTTTTATGTAAAAACAAATTTTACGTTTGCGCAAGTTTCATTAAAATTCATGTCAAAGCTTTCCCGATATTACAAAAAACTTAATTTAAGTTTTCTTAATGTAAAAAGTTAACGAATGTCTAAAATTGTCAGTTAGCAAGAAACAGAAATCATTTTTTACGCCAAAACTATGAATGCTGTAAAATTTTACAAAGAGGGCAAAAATGTCAACAGATGATTAGTACATCAACTCAAAAAAAATCAGTCGATTTCAGTTACCAAATAAAAAATTCAGGTATTTTTGTACCAAGACACTCAGGAATTACTCACTTGCTCAAAGCGGATAAACTCGGTTGCTTCATCAAAATTTGAATCTTACATAAGAATACATTTAAAGCGAGTTTCACTAATTTAACATCCATCGTACGACATTCTTCAGAGATTTCAAAAAACGTATTTTTTGGAAGAACTTTGACTATCAACAACAGAGAAGCCAGACATTTTTTCTCAGCACAAGTTAGGTCAGATCGTCTTCTTTGATCCAATAAATATCGCAGTACCCTTTTGATCTTGTGCTTACAGGACACCCTGTAAAGAGGTCGTCACTTGAAGGTGTTCATTAAGCTTTTTAATACTTATATTCCGATTTTTCGTCCCGTTTTCCATTAACAAAACGAACACACTAAATATGCTTTTATTCTTGTTGTCTGGGGCAATTGACATGAAATTCAATTTATTTATTTTTAAGACAGTGTTCTTTTCCTTTCAACTGATAAATTTGGACCTAACTGGACTCTAAATCTGGGTGGCCATGGCTTTTATCGTTTTTTTTATTAAGCGTCAATTCTATTTCATTCAATTTTGTACCTGGCGTCCAACGCTAATTGAGTGATTGTGATGTATATTTACTAGAACTCTAGAGGTACTCAATTGACGTTTTGACCGCCAGTGAAGGGTTGGATGCTAGTTACTATGAGAATTTTTGAACATTTTTCATTTATACAGGGTGTCCCACCGGGAACCGCCGCGATCGATATCTGGCAAATTATAATTATGAGAAATTTGAAAATTGGACAGTACCTATACGTAGGTCATTAGGGGCAAGCGATCTAAAATATTTTCAAGATGGCCGCACTTCCGGTTATACCGGAAGTAGGTATCAACTTACTTATTGTAAATGGAACACCCTATATATTATTACATTTTTGAGTTCTATTCCAAATTATAAACATATTTCATGAACAATATCATATACCTAAGTCTAACCGTTTTTGATATATCTGAAATATTATGTAAAAAATGACAGTTGCAGCCACTCGAATAATCATTCATTTTTCCTATAAGGAAATATGTACAACTTAATTTGAGTCGCATTTCCTGTTGAAAAGGACTTACTTTAATGGAATTTCGACAACATTTTCATAAGTATTAATTGTTGTGTATATTTTCCTGACTGTACTTCAATTTATTTAGAAAAAATGTTTTTAAATAACTATTCATACAAAGTGTTAAAAAAATAAATTTGAAAATGACGTTGAGAAAACCGTCCAAAATCTATTTTTTTAAATGGAAACCCCCATTTTTGATAAATTTATCTTATTCAGTGTTAAAATTAAGGGTAAGTTTGTGTAAAGTTGTCTATTTCAAAAGTGTTTATTTTTCGAAATATTGTCAATTTAATTGCCATGATGAAAGTGGCCATTTTTAATGCAACCAAATGTCAAAGGAATGCTTACAGCTGTCCGTTACCTTTTGAAAATAATTAAAAATGTTGGGCAGATGCTTAAATTATACGAAGATTTTTTAAACTTATTTATTATTTATGGAGAATGTGATAAAGTTATATCAAGAACATGTGACACATTTTCCATTCGATATTCACAAAAACAGAAGCCTTCACGGTGTGCTGTTGAACAAATTATCGAAAATTTCAAGAATTTTGGATACGTCTAAATAACAGTGCAATTTCAATTTATAAAGGCAACCAGAAAAATTAGAGAACCGTAGATTTAAAAAAAACTGTTTTTAGTTCTTGATGTAATTTTAATTGATATAATAATTAATTATATTTAAACCATTCTTGATATAACTTTATCACATTCTCCATAAGTAATAAATAAGGTTTAAAATCTTTGTTCGTATAATTTAAGCGTCTTGACTATTAATTATTTTCAAAAGGTAACTGACAGCTGTAAGCATTCCTTAGGCATTTGGTTACATTAAAAATGGCCACTTTCGTCATGGCAACTAAGAGTGACAGTATTTAAAATGAGATGCGGCAAAATAGCCATATGAAAACATTAAATTGACAATATTTCGAAAACTAAACTCTTTTGGAATAGACAACTTTACACAAACTTACCCTTAATTTTAACACTGAATAAGATAAAATTATCAAAAATGGTGGTTTCCATTTAAAAAAAATAGATTTTGGGCGGTTTTCTCAACCTCATTTTGAAACTTATTTTTATAACACTTTGTATTAATAGTTATGAAAATTTTGTCGAAATTCCATTAAAGTAAATCCTTTTTAACAGGAAATGCGAATCAAATTAAGTAGCACAAATTCCCTTATAAGAAAAATGAATAATTATTCGAGTAGCTTAAAAGGTAAAAATAGCAACTGTCATTTTTTACATAAAATTTCAAATATATCAAAAACGGTTAGACTTAGGTATATGATATTGTACTTGAAATATATTTAGAATTTGGAGTAGAATTCAAAAATGCAATAATATATAGGTTGTCCCATTTAAAATAAGCAAGCTGATACCTACTTCCGGTATAACCGGAAGTGTGGCCATCTTGAAAATATTTTAGATGGCTTGCCCCCAATGACTTTGGTATACTGTCCAATTTTCAAATTTCTCTTGATTATGGTTTGCCAGATATCAATCGTGGCGGTTCCCGGTGGGACACCCGGTATATACGGTGAGTTTTAACTAGCGACGTTTTAGTTGTTTTACCAATTTTGAGTTTTCGTAAATATTTAGTAATCGAGACAAGTTTCGAAAACGCTAAATATGGTTTTCAACTTCATTCTTTCATAAAGCATGAGTCTTAAACATTTAATGATCACAAATGAGAAATGTGTTTTAGAGTAAATATTGACTCTGAAGCTAATTTTATTCGAGTTGACATTGATCACATGACTTCCAGGATCATCATATTAAAAATTAGAAAAAGTTGAAAAAAACTCGAAAAAGTGGTTTTCAGAAAATTTATTATGTGAACCTATTAAGCACTGCACTGTTACAAGGCACATTTTCATTTATAGGTGATCTGAAACTTGATTCCAACAAATTAGAAGAATTTTGACATTAACTAATAGAACAAAACCTTATAAATATTCGCTTTTAGCCAGTTGCAAATTGAATAATGAACATTTTTTAATAAACTGTGTTTTGCGAAATCCCAGTCAACAAACACCGCTAAATTGTAATTTTTCATTTAAGTTACGAAACAAGAGTAGTCTAAACTCGTGTTGGGGCTTAAGTAAACCACAACCTAGCCCCAACAACTCGACTGATGTGTTTGATTGAAAACTGCAATATCTTAAGCTATAATAGACACGTCACGAGGCACCCGATCTAAATTTTAATTTGTATTAAAATTATTAGTAAATAATACAAAAGAAAATAAATAAATCACAGTAATGTATTTTATCAAGAACCCACAGAAATCTTTCTAATATACGACATAGATACAAAGACAAAAAAGTAAATTACCATGTCTTTAAACGTGCTTTTAATTAGAGCTAAAAATTTAAATATCCAAACTAACTGCTGTCCTTTGTTACTTCTAAACAATACCAAATATTTGGCAAAACTGTTATCATTATTTTCCTCATTTTTCCAAAAAAGCCATACTGCTTCAAAACATAGCAAAGGAATAAATATCTTGTCTATATATTGAAAATTATAAACTTCTGAGAGACTCGACAAAATATTTACAAAAGTAGCTATCAGTATAACAATAACGGTTCTGTAGTTCCTAAAATAAGAAACTTCTAGAGGCTTCGAAGTGGATGTGGGTCCTAATGACCCATTTATAGGTAAAGGCCCCACAAAATGGTTAGAAGGTTCACTTCTTTGCTGATGATCTGTATGAGTTTCTCCATTTACTTGAATGCTTTTGAAACCTAATAATATAGATGGAATTCAGTACGTATTTCCATCTAATAATCATTGAATTATTACCATCAATATCAAAACTTGTATTTCGTTCTTGTACCCCAGTAATTTTTTGCAGTCTACTACCGGAATTCTCCAAAATCTTCCTTCTTCTGGCCTCTCTTCGGGCATCAATATTTGACATGGTTTTCCTGTTGAACAGTTACTATTATGCACGAACGCTTTTCCCCAATGAAATTAATATTTTAAATTTTAATAGCAATGTATTTACATTTTTGACTATTTATTAGTGAGTGACAAATGTCAATTGAAAAATTGTAGATTGTTGCCAAGTTGGAATCCTTTCCGACCACACTGGTAAGGAACATGTTACAATAGATGGCACTGCAAATCTCAAATTGAACGTTTTAAACAGAAATAACCGCTAATAAATCGCCTAACTTCGAATGAAATCCGGCATCCGTAGCCGGATGCTCTCCATGCTGCTTAGCTATAGCTGCTTGCTAGCATGGGCATCTTATTAATTTAACTCCTTACTTATACATGCATGCTACTTACTACAAACACTACATTATTACCACACTTACAGCTTACGCCGTTTGCTACCTGTTGCCCTAGCGGGCTAGTTGGTGTCTGGGCCTTTTTTTCCTGGGTCCCAGATCTTCAGGCGTGTAACTTACGAGTTTTCGCAGCTCTTCGTTCGAGTGCCTTCCAGCTTTCTCGAAGTCTGCTTTCGCTTTCCTTGTGAGAAACTCTCTTAGTGGCTCCCACTCCAGGTCCCTGTAGATTTGGGAGTTTCTAACAAACCAGGGCGCATCTATGGCAATTCGCAGAAGTTTGTTTTCTGTGGCCTGAAGTCTATTCAAGTGACACTCGGCTGCATATCCCCACGCAGTGGAGGCATACACCAGTGTCGGCCTGATTATGGTCTTGATGAGGAGTAGCTTGTTCCTAATACTCATCTGGCTTCTTCGGTTGAGGAGTGGGTACAACTTGGCAGTTGTTGCCTTAACCTTGTCGATGACTGTTTTTATGTGCATCTTCCAGGTCAGCTGTTTATCTAAAACAACACCCAAATATTTAATATCTCTTTCCCATTCGATGTTTTGTCCCTCTATGGTAATGTTGCCATCGACACTGTCCTGCTTCCTGCCAATAAGTATGGCCCGGCTCTTCTCTGCTTTATCTTCAGCTTCCACTTGATGAACCACTGATGTAGTTCGTCAATTGCAAGCTGGAGCTATTGCCTGGTGCATTCCTTGCGCCATGAGGATGTCAGAAGGGCGGTATCATCTGCAAATAGTGCCAGGGTCGTATTGGCAGGTCTTGGAATGTCGCTTGTGTATATGTTGTATAGCAGTGGGGAGAGCACTGCTCCTTGCGGTACTCCTGCCTTAGTGCTTCTGGTTTTTGACCGGTTGCCTCCAACTTTGACGCTGAAGCTCCTTCTGCAAAATAACTGTCTATTAACTGGCACAGTTTCTTGTTGATACCTGTTTCCATCATCTTGTAGGTTGTTACGTGCAAATATTTTGCCGTAAACCTGTTAATTTGTTTTCGACCTCGGTATGCGTGTGCAAGTTATTTGCCAAGCATATCTGTTTTGGTTTTTTCATCATAGAGTTAAATTTTGGCTGTAAAATCCGAATCTAGCAAATTTGGCGATTCTTATCGCAGTTTCGATTCTTATCGCAGGTGAAAAAAATGTTTGGTAGATTGCGGGATCACGTGTCCGTTAGGGCCAATGAAATTGGTGATTTTTGATTCCTGCTCCAACGGAAGGTTGGGGGGAGGAAAAACTTCTACTGGTGTGACGGTAGATTTTTGGTGGTTGAAGAATTAATTAGGCCGTGACGATCAGATCGGCAGGTCGATTTTTGAGTTTGTTCCGCACGGTCGGGCTTTGAGATTTTCATTGTGTTCAGGGCTACCGCATGGTCGGTTTTTACAAATTTTAGAATCAAGAAATTTATTGGCCACTGACTGAAGTGATCACTCCAGCAGGTCCCCCTCAGGGTCCTTCCCCTTCACCATCCAGGCTTGATTGAAGTTAAGGTATCCATAGATTAAGAGTGCTACCAAAAATATCCGAGTGATACACTCTAAGTAAATTTATATATTTTTTTTACCTTTCTTTCTCTAAGCAAAATTGTTAACTTCTTTGAATAACGTGCCCAACGTGGCGCCCAACGTGGGGCCCCACGTTGGGCGCCAATTTGTTATGAATTTTACTTCCAACTATAATTATTTTATCTCGGGCGTGAGTTAGAGCAAGAGCTAGTACTTTGCGGCTAGTGAACAATTTTTGGAACGCTCAATGGACAATACAAAATTACGCACACTCAAATTCAACTGCACAACTAATGTATTCATTTGGTTTATTGTCTTTTCCAAGAAACAAACCAGCTCACTCACAATAAGCAAACAAAATTAATAACAAAAGAACAAAAAAAACAAATAAAATTAATAGTGTATGGTTCGGATACCTCACTCCCGCACAGTCGTTATCAATGCTGACCTAATATTAGCGTCCACTAGGGGCCCCCGAAAAATCCAACAAAGCCCAGCGTTACAAAAATGACTGCTTGACGTGGCGTAGTTTTTTGGTACCGATAAATCTTGTACCGTCTAAGGATGCATTTTACTCTGGACTGTTCGATCGACCCCTTTTTTCTAACTGCAATTCCAAAAATCGTTCCAGGCTCAACGTCGTCCTCCTGTATTCACTTTTTAAGGGTGCGTGTCTTATGCAAAAGAGATGTTGAAGGTGGCCGAAAAAAGTTTTTTCGTAAATATAATAAAGGAAAATAAATGTCTCGATAAATCCATTGAGCAACGGAGTCAGTTTGTAGTAAACACAAAAAATTATTGTAAAAAATATTACACTTCTTTTTCTTGTTTTTCGCAAAGATTTTCCCACAAAGAAGTAATTAAGAAATATTGCACTTTACATCAGTTTTCATTGTTTAGAGGAATGTTTGGATCTCATATGGTAGCTTGACATAGCCAAAAATTTGATGCAGCTTGTTTCCAAACCCTCTACTTACTTCGTACGGAGTCCCTGCAAGAGTTAGAGATGAAGGAAAATATGCATGAAATATTTAAATTGTTCTTTGTTAAGTGGTTCTCTATGCTTGGCGATAGTACTTGCTTCCATCAAACTCAAAACAGTCTCAATCGTTGTTTATGAGTACTTCCTTCAGAATGAGGTCAGCAGCTGAGTTGACACCGCTTTCACTTTCTCCGGCAACTTCCAAATTCTCAGACGAATCATTAATGGAAAGCAAATGATTCTCGTGTGAGTGGAAGACTGGACCAACATAAGTATCCCATGGCATCGTGACATTACACTTTACAAACGCAATGATAATTTTGTGTAGCTAAAGCAGTTTATAATGATGTACGAGTGGTTAAGAGAACCACTTGTTCAAAGCGGCTGAACTCGGCGACAAATAGCAGCAATGGACAGAGTCCTTGGAAGCCATTGTCCAGGCGGTAATGTCCCGACTCCATGCCTAAACGGCCTGACAGTTTTACAGTAACGTCTTGGAACGTCAATGGGCTAAGGACTCGCCGTCCAGAGCTGGACGAGTTCCTGACCAATAGGAATCCTGAAGTGGTAGCACTCCTGGAAACCAAGGTGACAAGATTATGAGGTTTACAGGCACGACGACAGCACCCAATGTGGAGGAGTGGCCCTCCTAATTAGAAAGGGCATCGACCATCATAGCATAGGAGTAGAGGACACCGACATACACGCCGTCAGCGTGCAAGTCAACACCTCCAAAGGGCCAGTAATTGTTACTTCTGTTTACAGAACCCCGCAGGAAGCCCTGAACCTGCTGGACATCCAGACAATGTTAGGGAACAACAAAGGAAGGCTGTTGATAGGTGACCTAAACTGCAAAAACACGGGGTGGAATAACACTCGAACCTGCAGTAAAGGCCGACTGTTAGCAGAAGCAGTAGATGCCCAAGGTGGAGTAATCCTGGGCCCAGAGATCCCGACAGGATCGGGAGCTCCTGAAGTGTTGGATATTGCCATAATCAAGAACATGAGGCAACCGGCCAGCATCCAGACTATAGAAGAGGGAACCTCCGACCACAACCCAATCCTGCTGTGTTGTGGTCACGACGAAAGGACACCACTACACAGGACTAGAACCACAACGAACTGGGTAAAGTTCAAAGAGCTCACACACCTACTAATCGAAATTCCGCAGGTAGAGGATGAGGAGGGTGTGGAGCAAGCGGCAAAAAGTCTGGAAGCAGCCATCCAACAAGAGCATGACAGAAGTTCGGTGACTACGGAATTGCCGGTAGTTCGCGAAGAACTCCCGGTCGCCATCCGCAGAAAAATCATCAACCATAGAAGGCTACGCAGGACATTCCGCAGACATCCCACAGAAGAAAACAGAATCGCCCTTAACCGACAAGGGCAACTGCTGAACGAAGCCTTAATGAAGCACAGGAACCAGAAAGGGGAAAACCGCTTGAGAGAGTTGAATCCTGAGGGCCAAAGCATATGGAGTATGCAAGAGGCCCTAAGAAGAGAAGGTACCAAGATTCCAGCTTTCCACGGAACTCAAGGTTTGGTATTTACAGATGGCGGCAAAGCTGAGGCGTTTGCGGAAGCAATCGAGAGTGAGGCCAGGGTAAACCACCACCCAAACGATGACCTACACCACGAAGCATCTGTCAGAAGGACAGTAAATAAGCTTCGGAGTGAAAAGCCAGGCAGCCACCTCCTCCAACTTCGCCAGCAGAAGTTGCAGCCATCATCAGAAGAATGCAGCCATCATCAGAAGAACCAAAGCTAAGAAAGCCCCTGGGAGAGATGGAATCACCAACAAAATGCTGAAGAACCTGCCGAGAAAATGACTGGTAGCTGTAGCTAACTTGATTAATGCCATTTTCAGAACTGGTCATTTCCCAAGCATCTGGAAGCACTCGGAAGTCATCATGCTCCCGAAGCCCAAGAAAAACAGGACTTTCCCCCAAAACTACAGGCCTATCAGCAGGTTGCCCGCTCTCAGTAAAATAGCCGAAAGGGTTATCCTGAGGAGACTTAAGGAGGAAACGAGCGAGCTTGATTTGCTTTCGCCAGAACAGTTTCGATTCCGAGGAAAGCATTCCACGGAACTTCAGTTGCTCAGGATAGTAGAAAGATGCACCAAAGAAATGGATCAGTACCGAACGACTCGAATACTCACACTGGATGTCGAAAGAGCGTTCGACAGAGTGTGGAGAGACGGTCTCACCTTGTTACGTGCAAATATTTTGCCGTAAACCTGTTAATTTGTTTTCGACCTCGGTATGCGTGTGCAAGTTATTTGCCAAGCATATCTGTTTTGGTTTTTTCATCATAGAGTTAAATTTTGGCTGTAAAATCCGAATCTAGCAAATTTGGCTATTCTTATCGCAGTTTCGATTCTTATCGCAGGTGAAAAAAATGTTTGGTAGATTGCGGGATCACGTGTCCGTTAGGGCCAATGAAATTGGTGATTTTTGATTCCTGCTCCAACGGAAGGTTGGGGGGAGGAAAAACTTCTACTGGTGTGACGGTAGATTTTTGGTGGTTGAAGAATTAATTAGGCCGTGACGATCAGATCGGCAGGTCGATTTTTGAGTATGTTCCGCACGGTCGGGCTTTCTTGCAAACCATCAATCCATCAATGCCACCATCAATAAATTTCTTGATTCTAAAATTTGTAAAAACCGACCATGCGGTAGCCCTGAACACAATGAAAATCTCAAAGCCCGACCGTGCGGAACATACTCAAAAATCGACCTGCCGATCTGATCGTCACGGCCTAATTAATTCTTCAACCACCAAAAATCTACCGTCACACCAGTAGAAGTTTTTCCTCCCCCCAACCTTCCGTTGGAGCAGGAATCAAAAATCACCAATTTCATTGGCCCTAACGGACACGTGATCCCGCAATCTACCAAACATTTTTTTCACCTGCGATAAGAATCGAAACTGCGATAAGAATAGCCAAATTTGCTAGATTCGGATTTTACAGCCAAAATTTAACTCTATGATGAAAAAACCAAAACAGATATGCTTGGCAAATAACTTGCACACGCATACCGAGGTCGAAAACAAATTAACAGGTTTACGGCAAAATATTTGCACGTAACAAGGTGAGACCGTCTCTCCACACTCTGTCGAACGCTCTTTCGACATCCAGTGTGAGTATTCGAGTCGTTCGGTACTGATTCATTTCTTTGGTGCATCTTTCTACTATCCTGAGCAACTGAAGTTCCGTGGAATGCTTTCCTCGGAATGGAAACTGTTCTGGCGAAAGCAAATCAAGCTCGCTCGTTTCCTCCTTAAGTCTCCTCAGGATAACCCTTTCGGCTATTTTACTGAGAGCGGGCAACCTGCTGATAGGCCTGTAGTTTTGGGGGAAAGTCCTGTTTTTCTTGGGCTTCGGGAGCATGATGACTTCCGAGTGCTTCCAGATGCTTGGGAAATGACCAGTTCTGAAAATGGCATTAATCAAGTTAGCTACAGCTACCAGTCATTTTCTCGGCAGGTTCTTCAGCATTTTGTTGGTGATTCCATCTCTCCCAGGGGCTTTCTTAGCTTTGGTTCTTCTGATGATGGCTGCATTCTTCTGATGATGGCTGCAACTTCTGCTGGCGAAGTTGGAGGAGGTGGCTGCCTGGCTTTTCACTCCGAAGCTTATTTACTGTCCTTCTGACAGATGCTTCGTGGTGTAGGTCATCGTTTGGGTGGTGGTTTACCCTGGCCTCACTCTCGATTGCTTCCGCAAACGCCTCAGCTTTGCCGCCATCTGTAAATACCAAACCTTGAGTTCCGTGGAAAGCTGGAATCTTGGTACCTTCTCTTCTTAGGGCCTCTTGCATACTCCATATGCTTTGGCCCTCAGGATTCAACTCTCTCAAGCGGTTTTCCCCTTTCTGGTTCCTGTGCTTCATTAAGGCTTCGTTCAGCAGTTGCCCTTGTCGGTTAAGGGCGATTCTGTTTTCTTCTGTGGGATGTCTGCGGAATGTCCTGCGTAGCCTTCTATGGTTGATGATTTTTCTGCGGATGGCGACCGGGAGTTCTTCGCGAACTACCGGCAATTCCGTAGTCACCGAACTTCTGTCATGCTCTTGTTGGATGGCTGCTTCCAGACTTTTTGCCGCTTGCTCCACACCCTCCTCATCCTCTACCTGCGGAATTTCGATTAGTAGGTGTGTGAGCTCTTTGAACTTTACCCAGTTCGTTGTGGTTCTAGTCCTGTGTAGTGGTGTCCTTTCGTCGTGACCACAACACAGCAGGATTGGGTTGTGGTCGGAGGTTCCCTCTTCTATAGTCTGGATGCTGGCCGGTTGCCTCATGTTCTTGATTATGGCAATATCCAACACTTCAGGAGCTCCCGATCCTGTCGGGATCTCTGGGCCCAGGATTACTCCACCTTGGGCATCTACTGCTTCTGCTAACAGTCGGCCTTTACTGCAGGTTCGAGTGCTATTCCACCCCGTGTTTTTGCAGTTTAGGTCACCTATCAACAGCCTTGCTTTGTTGTTCCCTAACATTGTCTGGATGTCCAGCAGGTTCAGGGCTTCCTGCGGGGTTCTGTAAACAGAAGTAACAATTACTGGCCCTTTGGAGGTGTTGACTTGCACGCTGACGGCGTGTATGTCGGTGTCCTCTACTCCTATGCTATGATGGTCGATGCCCTTTCTAATTAGGAGGGCCACTCCTCCACATTGGGTGCTGTCGTCGTGCCTGTAAACCTCATAATCTTGTCACCTTGGTTTCCAGGAGTGCTACCACTTCAGGATTCTTATTGTTCAGGAACTCGTCCAGCTCTGGACGGCGAGTCCTTAGCCCATTGACGTTCCAAGACGTTACTGTAAAACTGTCAGGCCGTTTAGGCATGGAGTCGGGACATTACCGCCTGGACAATGGCTTCCAAGGACTCTGTCCATTGCTGCTATTTGTCGCCGAGTTCAGCCGCTTTGAACAAGTGGTTCTCTTAACCACTCGTACATCATTATAAACTGCTTTAGCTACACAAAATTATCATTGCGTTTGTAAAGTGTAATGTCACGATGCCATGGGATACTTATGTTGGTCCAGTCTTCCACTCACACGAGAATCATTTGCTTTCCATTAATGATTCGTCTGAGAATTTGGAAGTTGCCGGAGAAAGTGAAAGCGGTGTCAACTCAGCTGCTGACCTCATTCTGAAGGAAGTACTCATAAACAACGATTGAGACTGTTTTGAGTTTGATGGAAGCAAGTACTATCGCCAAGCATAGAGAACCACTTAACAAAGAACAATTTAAATATTTCATGCATATTTTCCTTCATCTCTAACTCTTGCAGGGACTCCGTACGAAGTAAGTAGAGGGTTTGGAAACAAGCTGCATCAAATTTTTGGCTATGTCAAGCTACCATATGAGATCCAAACATTCCTCTAAACAATGAAAACTGATGTAAAGTGCAATATTTCTTAATTACTTCTTTGTGGGAAAATCTTTGCGAAAAACAAGAAAAAGAAGTGTAATATTTTTTACAATAATTTTTTGTGTTTACTACAAACTGACTCCGTTGCTCAATGGATTTATCGAGACATTTATTTTCCTTTATTATATTTACGAAAAAACTTTTTTCGGCCACCTTCAACATCTCTTTTGCATAAGACACGCACCCTTAAAAAGTGAATACAGGAGGACGACGTTGAGCCTGGAACGATTTTTGGAATTGCAGTTAGAAAAAAGGGGTCGATCGAACAGTCCAGAGTAAAATGCATCCTTAGACGGTACAAGATTTATCGGTACCAAAAAACTACGCCACGTCAAGCAGTCATTTTTGTAACGCTGGGCTTTGTTGGATTTTTCGGGGGCCCCTAGTGGACGCTAATATTAGGTCAGCATTGATAACGACTGTGCGGGAGTGAGGTATCCGAACCATACACTATTAATTTTATTTGTTTTTTTTTGTTCTTTTGTTATTAATTTGTTTGCTTATTGTGAGTGAGCTGGTTTGTTTCTTGGAAAAGACAATAAACCAAATGATATCAATCATTTCAGGCAGATGATCATTCTTGCGCGTAGACACGTTTATTTTATTTTATTTAACTTTTTTGTGCATCTACCAATCTAACTACTTTTTGGTGCACGACAAGACACAAGAATTGAGTGTGAAACAAGTGATATTTTGAATGTTTTGCGACGTCCGTGTTCGTCGATAATGAACGTGATCGTTTCAGTGGTATCACCGCAATGGACGAAATTGGTTTATTTCACGTACAAATAAGAGTTGTAGATTACGTAAAAATCACCACAGTAGATTGCGATGCCTCCATATATATTATTTCCAGACCCATAAGTTGAGATTGAAAGAAATTGACGGGGCTGATTTTAAAGCAGAAATAGTAGTAGTAAACATCTTTATTTCTAAAAAAGGCTATCGACCTATCGGTCTTTCTGCCCTTGTTTAGTACATGCAGTCTTAATTTAGATAAACAAATAAAGGTAAAAATTATCCTATTCTAGGTTAATAATTTAATAATTTTAATTCTGTCATACAAAGATCTTGGATTTATTGTCCGGTGGTCAGTTGCTATTGTAAGCGTTCGAGTAGCGTTGATGTAGGCAAACGGAACCGGGATTGTCTGGTTGGTCTTGTAAGACAAAAGGTATTCAGTATGGTCCAGTTGTAGGGGTTCTTTGTCCATTTTGTCTGTAAATGTATGAGTCTTTCCGAAATCTTTGTCATGTTTGTGCGTTCGTATAGTAGTTGGGTGGAGGGGGGCAGAAATATTTTGTGAAAGAAACGCTTTTTGGGTACCTACGTCGCCCAAAAATAAATGTTTTGGGTTGTTTTCTATATACTCTTTTAAAAAAACAAGCTTTTGTATGGTTTTTTCAAAGTAAACCTAGGGACAAGAACTGATGGTTTCGGCAGTCGAACCCGCGTGGTCCTGGGTTCTTGTGGGTGATAAAGCCTTTTTGTCATCGTAACATAAAAAATGTTAAAGTCAGAGGAGGTGTGCACACATGTTGGTTAAAAATAAGTTACTATAAATAAGTCTCAACAGATGTGAATGACAATGCCCCAAGTTAAGAGTCACAACTAGCTAAAATATCTTAGGTAATATAGAAAAAAATTGTCTACAGTTGGAAATCAAAAAGTAGTGGAGGAATAAAGGTCAATGAGTATGATAGTAAATCCATTCTTTTTTATCATTTCGCCTTGTCTTTGCATCATCTTCTCATCATTCCAGTCAACGAACAGTCGTATGAGTCACAAGTGCAGACATATTTTTGTGTATGTTTCTTTATATGAATAAAATGATTTAATGCCTTTAATCGTTCTTTAATACAGATTTGAACCCAAGATGTTTCTATTATCGTTTTTGCCTGACTTCTATTTTATCTTTGGTAAACTATAAAACAAATTGCCTTTTTTAGATTTAACTATAAATATATGCCTGTACGACTTTTAAATGCAGCAGTCGAACTCTTAATTTCAGCAAATAAATTGAAAATTTCGTGTCCGACTCATAATTTTAGGTTGGAGGACTGATTCTTGACAGTGGTGAATTAAGACGGGTATAACATAGCCCATGCTTTTATATGAATGTACTTACTCTTTAAGCCTCACTAATTTCTTCGAGGAGTATGTGATATATTTTTAGGGGCTATTCCTCTTATAATAATAATGTACTTAACAAAATTATTTACTTATTTTATAAATGTTTTCTTCGTGGTAACAAAAATTGAGTAGTAGATAATTCAGTCAAGATAAAGAAAACTTAATCGACATTGCCTTGAAAAATCAATTAAATGAACGTATCATAGCTTACACAGTTTGAAGTGAGTGCGGTAGATGGAGGGCCGCTTGATAGATCAGGAGATGTATGTCTATTGTTTTGCACAGGCGCACTTTACTTATTAAGTCACGTGACAGTTGATTTTCCTTTTTATATCATAGGGTGCCCTTCAAATGACATTCTCAGTTTGTGCGGTCACAAGTGAACGTCGACTTTAGAGAAGAAAATTCGGTAAGTTAAGTTTTCCGTCAGTTTTTAGTTTTTCAATAATCTGTCATTGTATTGTTGCAAGTTTTCGGATGATTTCACAGTGTCGTTCTTATTGGCTCTGAATAGCAACCATTTATTGTCACGTAACCGGCTGATGGAGACTTACCCGCTAGATACTTTGGGCGTAACTTTAATCTATCAATTTAAGTTCAAGTAGTACAATTATAGTTCCTAAACTACTTAACTATTTCTATGGATTTTATAAACATATAATTTCTCGGCGTTTTAATTGTGCAATGTTTTGTAATACATTTCTGACTGCCAAAGCCGGTAACAGTGTGACCTCTTTGACCTTTCCAGTTGTTAAGATCTCTGGGTTTAGTATTCGGAAATGATCTTTTTCAGTCAAAAATCTCATTTATCTACTTAACAAGAAACCTCAGATAATTTACTTGTTTATTTAACGCTGGATTAAATAGATAATGTTCAAACAACAAGTTTCATTTCAATAAAGTACAGTCCTTGAGGGCGTTCCGCTTGAGAATCGTATACTCATTTCATCGGAAGTACAAAACCCAGGTTTTGTTTAATTAATTTAACAGCCTCTTGTGGGTTTTTTGGGTATGGTCATTTTAATGTACCCACTTAATTTTATCAAACAGGGTACCTTATTCTCAATTTGATCTTAGTTAAATATTTAGTATGTATCCTATTTATTATTTATCTTTATTAAAAATGGAACTAGATATTTCGAGAAATTTAACTCAACGTTAAAAATACATTTCTTATGGTTTATATCCTATCTCCAGCCATAACTAGTTTGTTGCCTAGGGACACAATATACGGGTTGTCTGCCGAAGTATTAGACATAATTCGTATATGAACTCAATGAATAATTTTGAGTAAAACATTAAAAAGTTCAACGGGTTGAGATGTGGAGATCGAGATGGCCAAGCAATGGGACCACCACGATTTATTCATCGATTTGTATAAGTTTCATTAGAAAACCAGTCACAATGTTTCCAAAATAGCTCGGAGAACCTCTGTTACATCATTGAAAGCATTGCCTTTCTGATTTGAGGAAGAATGTCCTCAAGTAGTAAAGAAATGTGATCCAATAACTTCGTTATTAATTATTCTAGATCAAAATTTTGCAGAATTGACCCTGAAAATGCATGTCTCGAATAGCATGAGATGTTTGATTGATCACACATGATCATAATGGAAATTATTGATTCCATCTCTTGTACCTAAATGTAGCTTCGTCATAGAAAGGGGTTCTTCCATATGATCGTTCCACCATCCACAAAGACGCACTCTTTGAGGAAGATCTCGTTAACAACAAGGTTAAATTCAAGTAATCTGTAATGTCAAATTGTGGAACAATTCGGTTAATGACATTTGAATATTAAACGCATCGATATGATAATGAAAAAAATCAAATACTGAAAAAAAGTTATTTTAAACAATTTTAAAATTTGTCAAAATTTTGGATCTTGCGAAGGGCAATTTTCATTACGTCTAATATGAATGAATGATAAGAAATGATATTCCTATAAGAACTTTTGAATTGTTTTGCAACGGATAATACAGTTCATTGTCCTGACGGCAGATTTTGAAATACCCTTCTATAATAAAGTACACGTCTACTTTAAAAAAACATTATTTTCTCAATTAATTTAATGTCGACGCTAATTATTGTATTTTTTTGTTTCTTTTTTGAAAAGATGAAAGTCTATTTTGTATAGTAAAAATGGAATCTAAAGTTTACAAGTGGTATGCGACGGTGTCTGTGCAAAAACACATCAATAAATGTGATTGTGAAATGATTATTGAATACATGTATTGGATTAATTTTCTAACTTAAACTATCTTAACTGTAAACTTAAAATTATCACTTTTCGCAAAAAAAAATCTCTTTTCTATGTCATGTCTTTTAATCGTCTAGCAGGTTGGTTCAGTCGTGTTGGAAGTGTTCAAGTAGTGTTGTTGGGAAGCGGGATTGTCTCGTGAGGCAAAGGGGATTCAGTAGGGCCCAGTTGTAGGGATTGTTTTTCCATTTCGTCAAAGTTAGGGTTAGTGGAGGTTGTGAACGCATGTTGAAAATGTCTGGCAAATGCGTCCGCTTTGGCCTTGTCTGTATACAGTTCTGTACCGTTTTCATTTATTATACCAGTAATAAGGTTTTTTTTGTATCGTGACAGTTTTTTTATTTTTTGCCAGTACGTTTTACCTTCGTCTTTTTCTAATTCTTTGCATGCCTCTAGCCATTGTCCTGTTTGTATTAACCTATTAGTGTTTTGACGTTTCTGTTGAGTTCGTTTAGTTTTCTTTCAATTCATCGTCTTGAGTATTTGTGTATAGTCTATACAGTTCCCTTTTGCGTTTGATTAGTCTTAGTATGAATTTCGGTAAACTGTGTTGATAGTATGTGTTTTTGGTGTATGGAGAAAATTTTTCTATGGCGGCTATAATTGTTGTATGTTTTCGATTGAACATGTGCCTGTCCCTGATTGGATGTAATCATGTATGTGTTGTTTGTCTATGGATGTTCTGTCCAGGTCGAGTTTCTGAGTGTGTGATGATCTGATCCGAGTTCGTTAGTCAGACTTATATCGTTTATAATATTTGTAAGGTTTCCTGTGTAAAGTAGTAAATCCGGTGTTGAGTCTTGATTTCCTGGCATGAGAAACGTTGGCAGTGTCTGTTTTTTTTATAAAATCTGTGTTGGACAACAATTTGCTCAGTTGGGTTGTCTTGCTCGGTTAATGTTAGAGTCTCCAATGGTGATGGAATATCTGTAGAGACATGCTTTAGTCAGGCAGGATGTTTTGTTCTATTTTGGAGTGGGGATGTATATAAATTAGGAATATATGGATGAAGTCATGTAAGTATGGAATTGTAAAGTGGAGGCATTCGTTAAGAGGATTGTTTAGGGAAGGGGGATTGCTTTTGCCGAGTTTGATCTCGGGTCTAAGCAGTACACTAGCTCCTCCCCGGGCGTTCTGAGTTTGATTGCCATGTTTGCAGATATACTGCCAGTCTCTGTACGTCGGTATCTGTCAGGGTTTGGTTTTCGTCTCCACCAAACATACAGCAGTCGATGTCATCTCGTTCAATGTAATTGTAAATTAGATGTTTTTTGTGATTAAGTCCGTTGATGTTGGCATATATCAGCTTCAAGTTGAAAGTCCAGTGTTAGTAACTGTCTGTCTCAGTCGGTCGAATGGTTCTGTCGGGGAGCTTCTGTCGGGTGTGAGCATATCTATCATTAATATGTACATGTGGTTTCCGAAGAAAACCACCGAGGTGTCAACATCATAGTCGTCGATGAACCGTTTGCGCAGTTTTTTAATTAGTTCTTCTCTGTTGGTGTTGCTTGCATTATTCATATGGTGTTTGTACTTGTTTATAATGTAATCGTGTGTAGTGATTGGCGCATGTATCCTACTTTCCGCCGCTACCGAACTTGTCACCTCGGCGGTTCTCTTGTTCAAACATCTTACTGTTACATTAGGAATCCCTTGTATTGGTGCCGTGGGACGTTTGGGGCATTTCATGCTCCAGGCGGCATGCTCGTCCGAGTTGCACGAGACGCATCTGGCTAGAAGGGGTGACTACAGGCAGTGGTTGGGTGATTTCCCTGGCATTTGTTGCACGTCAAAGGTTTCTTGCACTCCTCCGTGCGGTGATCAAACGCGCCACACTTGCCCCACGGCACTGGAACTGGTCTTGGTGGTTAGCTTTCCACTATCCGGAAGACGCGGCACAGAAAATGCAATGCTCTATCGGCAATTAGTCTCTCGTAGGTCGCATGGTCTCCTGTTATTAGCCGCATCATTAGCGTTGGAGTTCCTTTTACGCGTGAGATGATTCTTTTGCAGAATCGAACCTGGAGCTGGAGATCTCGCAGGTGGTCCAGAAACATCTCGTCGGTTATGTCCAGATCAACACCGGTGGCGACCACTGAGTACGATGGTGTGATGTTGAGTTTTGTGTTGGTTATAAGTGGTGGTGTTGATGTGTTTGGATGTACCTTATACGACGTAACTACGCCTTGTTGGGTGAGAATATCTAGAGCCTTGGTCGTGTTCGCTTCGTCGTTGATTTTAATTACAAATGATGACTCCTTAATTATAATGTCTTTGTTGAGTTCCTCCCATTTAATGGCTAGTTGTACTCTGGTTAGTGTTGGTGGTGTAATTAGGCTGATTGTTGATTTAAAAGTTGGGTGTATTGGTTGGTGTTTTGTCACTGTAGCTGTGGTTGATGTTGTCGGTATTGTCCCCTTTTCGGTTGACGTTGAACGAGTTACACGACGCTCCAGCGTCGGCCTCTCTTGGTCTTGGGTGGGTGTTGTTGGTGAGGGTACCGGTTTTCTACCCATTTTCTTTGATTTTGGCTTTTTAAAGCCGTCGTCCTGGGAGGCCATGTCCGATTCGGACTGTGAGCTCCCGGGATACATTTTACCTTTAGGACGAACCCTGTATTATTGCTCGTCCCAAAAAAAAAACCAGCAAAATTCCTCGCACTCAGAAGCAGTTTGCAAATATTTCGAGTATACGCTCGCACTGGCACGTCCGCTTGCTACCGAGGTTAAATCGCGAATCACTGAGAGTTAGAATCACTTCCTTGGAAAAGGAGTTTTTAAAACAAATTTTTATTTCGATTGATTTAGATTCCAGCTTCAAGATACAACTAACTGTTATTACAGGCTTGATAGAATATATGCTTTTTAACTGCTGATGAGTTTACATGCTATCTGTGAAACTAAAGAACATTATGTACCTCGTAAGCATAATTAGATATTTCCTTATGCTAAGTTGCGAAATAGAATATCATGAATTTGTGAAGTTGGCTAAATAGGATATCATAACGTGAGTGCCTTTTTTCATCTTACCATGAATTCAAGTAAACGCTGTTTATTAGTTTGTTGTATTCAAAAAATATACTCAAATAGTATAATTCAAATAGGTTTCATTTGGCTCTTAGTAGGTGATTTTTGTAGTGAGCAGGTAAAATAGGTAAAATTCGAACTTCACCATTAAGAATTTTTAAACCCGCAAAAGAAACAAGTTTAATTATAAAAAGAATTACGTAATTTTGAATGGGTCGCAGTTTGCTTGAATTATTGGTTTTTATTATAAATAAAACGATTACCACACCGTTGAATAAGGAAGTAATCAGAATTATAAATGTAGTTTACCGTTAAATAAAAAAAACATTTAACTACTCACAAATACAGTAATTTTTTATAGTTCCACATTTAAATCAGCTAAAGAAATAATTCCCAAGGAAGATTATACTAAAATAATAATAGTAGTTGTAGTTAAAAGTCTTTATTTATTATGCAAAAGGGCTATTGACCCACATCGGTCTTTCTGAATTGAAATGTAATGTTTTATGAGGACAGTTTATAAGCTATGACAAAAAATAAAATCAGCTATAAATTGTAAAATCACAATTTGAACTTGTGCGATCGTAAAAAATGTATATAAGTTATAGTTGGAAATGTTCCAATAGGGTGGAGGTTGGGAAGAGGAAACGCGTTTATCTAGTTGGTCTTGTTAAACAGAGAGAGTCCAGGAAGGTCCAATTCTGAGGGTTGTTTTTCCATCTTGATTGTACGACTGTGTAAAACTGTCTTTCTGTTATCCTTGTCAAGTTTATGCGTTCGTAAAGTACTCGGTTTAGTGGATTGTATTCCTAAATAATATTACTAAAGTTTTATTTTTTTAATCAACAGATAAACCAAATCATTATGTCTAAAATTGGAATTAACGGATTCGGTCGCATTGGTCGTCTGGTTCTCAGGGCTGCCGTCGATAAAGGTGCCTCTGTAGTCGCTATCAATGACCCCTTCATCACCGTAGACTACATGGTCTACTTGTTCAAGTATGACTCAACTCACGGACGTTTCAAAGGCACCGTAGGAGTGGAAGGTGGAAACTTGGTAGTAAATGGAAAAGCCATTCAAGTCTTCCAAGAAAGAGACCCCAAGGTATAAATTTTAGATATTATTCACCTGTTTACATTTTAATATTAATTGTGTACATTTTGCTGACTGTATTTTAACTCAATTCAACAACAAATTCCTGGGTTTCAGTCAATTATAATATTTATTACTTTATTTCATTATTAATACGTTTCAACATTCGTTTATGAAATTCTATTCATTTTTTTTCATGCCAAAACTGAAGGTAGCAACAACTACACATACAAACTGATGATGGTGGAGACCGAAACGTATTAATAATGAAGTAAAGTAATAAATAGTATAATTGACTTGAAATCCAGGATTTTGTTGTTGAATTTAATATCAATGTTTGGATACAATGGTAATTCGTTGTTAAACTCTTTAAAATTTCTTTAAGGCCATTCCATGGGGTAAAGCTGGAGCTGAATACATCGTTGAATCCACCGGCGTTTTCACCACCATTGAAAAGGCTTCTGCTCATTTGGAGGGTGGCGCCAAGAAAGTTATTATCTCAGCACCATCTGCTGATGCTCCCATGTATGTTGTCGGTGTTAACCTTGACAAATACAACCCTGCTGATAAGGTATGATTATGATAATTTTTTTGACCCTAAAAAGGAAAAGAAAGAACGTTATCTTCATAGTCGTCTGAGCCAATACAATATTTCATGTGATTTCTCTGGTCATTAAAAAAAATATTACTAACATATCGGCTAAATGCACAGAATTATCGGTGGTGTATTATATTTATCATTTATTCGGTGTTTTTAAACAGTTGATAGTTAAAATATTACATTAATAACGATGCGTTTAACTTACTTCTTTTTTTAAATGCTTTTAATTGGTTGTTTAAGAATATTTTGAGGTCTTCATCTTCCTGAAGATCAATTAATTAAAGCTTTCACATTTTGCAATGTGTCTGAAACTGTATATTTATATTTAACTCTTTAGTTTTCGGTTATAAATCGTGCTGTATCTTAGCTTCCTTCTTCCATATATTTAACCTTTTACACCTACTTCATATATTTAAAAAAATCTCTGAACTGAACAAGCAACTGTTTAACACGGGCATCATTTCAAAAAAACATTTGATAAACAGGAATATACAAGATCTTTCAAAAAGTTGGGATTTTTTAAGGAAACACCTTGTAGTTTTACCATTGATTGAAACTACTCAGCTACTGTACATATCTCTAATTTTTGATAGACTTGGAAATATTGCTAACACCTCAATAACGAAATAAGACAATTTATTAATAACTAACGGTTTCCGGTTTAACGTGCTGCGATTAATGACGTATTTGATTTGAAATAATTGTGAAAATCGCTTTATTTTATTTTAACATTTAACTTTGGACACCGTGTAAGTTCCCCTTACCCTTAGTTACTAGTAATCTGTTTAACGTATTTTTTATTCGTAAGCTTTTATTCGAATTGTTATCAAATGTTTCAAATATTCACAGAGTTATTAAGTTGTTCACATTTTAATTTATTTAACCGAAACTACCGTAGTAAAGTGCAAAATATTTTAGAGATACACAGGCGGTGAGTGGAGTGCTAACCACTGGTAAATATACATTTAAGATCCCCAAATTTTTGGGACACTCGGTACGTTCAAATTTTTTTTTTATTATCTGTGAGTCAAACAGGGTTTGGCCTCTACCAAAAATTGTTTTTATAAGTTTTTTTTATCTCTTTGGTAAACATTAATTGAATAATAATATTGAAAGGTAAATGTTCTTTCACCTTCTTTAACTAATGACGCAGTTTCTCTACGATATATTTGGCAGCTCACACTGCTTGAGAAAATAGGAGGCATTGAAATATCCAATTTTTACAAACAAAATTTAAAATTTAAAGGAGAGATTCGAGCTTTAAACAGCCGATAAAATGTACAGATAAACTGTGTAAACAAGCTTTTCGGAATGTTAGTGTAACGAAGGTTACTAAAATTTTCTTTCTGTCCGGCTGATTTAAGCCAGCACTAGGTGAATGATCGTTTTCAAGGGCCCCCATAAACGGATATTTATTTATTTATTACTATTACTTTACATGTGTACCGACATCGCACACGTACACCATGAAATTCCGAAAACGATTCCTACCAGAAAGGGTTCTCACCACCAGCCAAAATAACAGGCAGTAGGAAAAGGTATTTAAGGCGACACGCAGTCCAGTTTCTGCCCTTCCATTCCTGCTATTCCGACCGACCAAATAAGGAAGTGGTCCCACAGCTTCCATAGTTCCAAAATCAGGGAATCTGCAACGAACGGTCTCAGCAATCATCCACCGGCTTTAACTGTTTACAAGTTTCTAACCACACTTTTTATGTACTATATATGAAAGGGCCCCAAACCAAGCCGACATAATTTCTAATTCGTACGCGCGCATTCACCACCTTCCACAAAGCTACCATATTTAGAACGCGTCGGAACTTTGGAAACCGTGGTTAGCAGTGGATGACAGTGGACGAGTAGTGAAGCTTTCTGTGAGACCGTTCAATGGGTATTGCATATGTTGGAAATCTACTTGATGGTCACCGGTGAAAACCGGTGGTTCTGTGGGACCGCCGCCTAAGCCACATTTTCTGTCCGACCGGCCACTACAATTTTTTTACAAGCAGAATTCCAGTCCGTGTAGATTTCACGCGTTTTTGATCCACCGTAAGGAAGTACAGTGTCCATATTCCTAGACCATTCCCGACATTTTCTTCCGGTTTTCCGGATAAGAAGCCATAGGGCCATTTGTTGTGCCGTGATGTCATCTTTTTTACCATGAAGCTCGTGCAAGTTGCAAGTTCTGGTTCATTTTTCTTTGTCATGCTTCCTCAACATTCAGCCATTCAGCGATGTTTCGCACTGTCTGCAGTAATGTAAAGTCCTTTTTACCGTGTTTGTGACCGATGGTGGTTAATTCTGGTCTTGCGCCAGCTGGCCATTTCGCCCGGCATGAGCCGAGAGTTTCCACCTGGCCCTAAAACCCTGCTGTCAACCTTAGGCTGTCATTCTGGTTTCAAGCCAGCTGGCCAATTCGCTGTATAAAGGCTACCCTAGCTGTGGGGCCATCACCACATAAATCCTGATGGCTGGCGCCCGCGAAAACCGCCGGAAACACGTTCCGAACATGTTAAACAACAATTTTTTACATTTACATACATACATTTAATACCTTGTCGAATTGATCTTTAAGTAAACAGCGATATTTTTTTGGGATAATTTCTGAACCACTTCAAGCATCAAAACGCTTTTCAATATTTTTTACAAAAATTTCATTTGCACTTCTACAATCTTTCCGAAGTATTTCTAGAGTAATCACAAGAAATAGCCACAAAACGTCCACACGTACTTATAGATGTTGATAACAAAATCTGTTTCATGATGTTCTTTTAGCTGTCTTAGCCTAATGTGAAGACTTGCATATACCACTACCCATAAACTGAAATCACAAAATATTTTTTAAAGAACTTGTGTATGCATATGATGCCGAAATATAAAGATTCGATGAAATTCATTTCAGGTTATCTCTAATGCATCTTGCACAACCAACTGTCTGGCTCCTTTGGCTAAAGTTATCCACGACAACTTTGACATCGTTGAGGGTCTTATGACGACTGTCCACGCCACAACTGCTACCCAAAAGACTGTAGACGGTCCTTCAGGAAAATTGTGGAGAGATGGTAAGAAAATAATTAATTTATCGATAACAGAATTGTGTGTGAACACACTTTTCACAAGTCAAACAAATATTGTTTTCTCTGCTTTTCCATTCTTTAAGTTATTCTCTTGATATGAAAAGTTTATCAACAGTACCCTAAAAACAAATTCAATTACTTTATATGCTTGGAAAGTTTGATGAATAGATTGCTGATTTTTTGGTTAGTTTTATTAGATTAAAACTTGGAGTTTTAATGACCAGTTTTTTTTGGAATAGTATCAAATTGATATTTATCAGGCGGAACTCATTAACTCATCACCTGAGGATTTCCAAATATTTATTTCATTATATACAGTCTTATCAAAACAACTCTAATTATTATTTATTAAATTACGAAGTACGTCTTTTCTGTAAAACATTTTATTAGAGATAATTTATAATAATATACTTTCAGGATATCTTTAGACTTGGAGTTTATTTTTCTTTTTTGGTTTTTTTACAAACGCTCAGTTATGTGTCGAAAAGCTAGTTAAAATCATACAAATTTTGACAAACAGTTTATAAGTATCATATCACGAATAACAAGTTTAAAATTATATTACTTGCAGTTTAACGGTTTTTTTTTGTTGCCACAATTAAACACATTAGTAGATTTAAATATTGATGGGTGATTTACCGTAATTCCTCTGAAAGTGTTGCCTGTAGGTACTTAGGGTGTACAAAAAAATAGGAACGAAACGTATTTCTCACAAAAAAACTAAGTTATTATCTAAAAACTAAATGATATATTTGGCAAGAATGTATGCGCTTGCACCTGACATTTTTCTCAAAAAGTTTTTCAAAAATAAATTTTACTTTAGTTTTAAGAAGTTTTGCAAAGCATAATTTATAATGTTTATCTACGCTTATAAGAGGCGCGTTCATAAAGTAGGGTCCGTTTGGTCACAGAAAAAAATATACTCATAAGAAACAAATTTTATTGTCATAATTAGTTAGGTACAAACTTACTTTACTTCTCTACATAATCGCTGTTCACTTCTAAGCATTTTTCGTACCGCTGCACCAGCTTCTTTAACCCCTCTGCATAGAAGCTTGCCGCCTGAGAGTTGAACCAGTTGACAACGGAATTTTTGAGTCCCTCTTCGGTTTCAAAACGTTGTCCACCGAGCCACTGTTTAAAATGCAATAAGAGGAAGAAGTCGCTAGGTGCAAGGTCGGGACTGTACGGTGGGTGGTCAAAAAGTTCCCAACGAAAATCTCGAATTTTCTCCTTGGTTTTGGCGGTAGTGTGAGGACGCGCGTTATCGTGGAGGAGGATTATGCCAGATGACAGTTTCCCGCGGCGTTTGTTTTGGATCGCACGTCTCAATTTGTTGAGCGTTTCGCAGTACACGTCAGCTGTAATTGTTGTCCCACGTTCCATGAAATCAACCAAAAGAACACCGTCTTTGTCCCAAAAAACTGTAACCATCAATTATCGACTTGTGTACGGAGTTTGCTTAAACTTTTTCGGTTTTGGTGAAGTTGAGCGTCGCCACTGCATCGATTGCAGTTTTGTTTCTGGGTTGGCGTAGGATACCCACGTCTCGTCCCCAGTAACAATGCGAGAAATCAAATCATCTCCATCTTGTTGATAACGGGCCAAAAACTTTCGTCCACTAGACATTCTTTGCTCTTTGTAGTGGTCGGTGAGCATTTTTGGTACCCACCTTGCACACAATTTGTGGTATGCGAGGTTTTCCGTGACAACATTGTAAACAGTAGTGCGTCCAAGTTGAGGAAATTTTCCAGCCAGGTTACTAATCGTCAATCGACGATCAGATCGCAATGCTTGGTCCACTTGTGAAACGATTTCGTCGGTCTGGATACTGGGCCTGCCACTCCGCTCTTCGTCATGCACATTTGCTCGGCCATTTTTAATATCACGGCACCATTGTCTAACCTTTCCTTCACTCATAACTTTAGGTCAATAAACCAGGCATAACTCCCGATGAATTTCAGCAGCCGACGATCCTTTTGCACATAAGAAACGAATCACAGAACGCACCTCACAGTTAGCGGGATCAACGATTTTCGCGGCTATTGTTCTTTGCACTCACGGACAACACTACGACTTCAGAATTAAAACAAATGATGCTGTAGTTTGCTGCAGTAGTAAAACTGTGCTCCGAAGCGCCAATATTTAAATACAAGAAAACGGCCCTTACTTGATGAACGCGCCTCGTAGTTTGCCGAATGATCATTGAACGGCTGTAAAATATAGCATAAAAATAGTTTTAATCCCATAAAATGTTTAATTTTATGGGATTAAACAACAATAAAAAATAGCATAAAGCAAAGTTGAAAGTGTCTTCAAGTTCTAATGTTTTGGAGAAACTCAAGGAAAAAAAGTCCTGTACTCGAAGTAGGCTTCAGTAATACCCTTTAAAAGAATCACGCCAATTTAGAATCATCCAGTAGTACTAAATATATAAACACAACAAGCGATATTTGGAATTATTTCTACGCAGCATGGCAATTTTACAACATATTCTAATTCGGTAGAAATTTGAGAGGTTCCATTTCAGCACTGTATTAAAAAAAACTGAACTTACATTTATTGGTCAAAATACGGTAGTCGCATAAAGCAATAAAATATGCTTATACTGTGTTTTTTTGAATGAATTTTACAGTGAAATTTAACGGAATAAGTTGTAGCTAACATCGAAAGTAAACACAACTAAAGAAAAATACCTAAAATTACAAATACCATTTTGTCGGGCTTCAATTTGTTCAGTGGAAATCAGTTTCCAGATCTGTAATATTGATTCTAGAAAACGTCTTGTGTTGTCGTTATACAGTTAGGTCATAATTTTCATTTTCTTTGCAGGTCGTGGAGCCCAACAGAACATCATTCCCGCATCCACTGGAGCTGCCAAAGCCGTAGGTAAAGTCATCCCTGCCCTCAACGGCAAATTGACTGGCATGGCCTTCAGAGTGCCTGTTGCCAACGTTTCGGTTGTTGATTTGACTGTCAGAATAGCCAAAGGCGCCTCTTACGATGACATCAAGGCCAAGGTAAGTTTATTAAAACCTATATTTTTATTGAATATTTTAACGTCTTAACTAGTTTAGTGATATTCTACCGCAAAATTGCAATCACCTCGCAAGTTACGAGATAGGTGATGCCTACATTTTCATATCGCTTTTGATAGAATATTTATTTTATTTATTTATTGCTTATTTTGTGTCGCGTTCAGCCCAAGTTTAGAATGAAGGTAGATCTATAATAAAAATAAAATTACATTCGCAAGCCAAAACAATACAAGAGACGAAACTGTAAAATAAAACATAGCCCATGGAAATGTAATTTTATAGATGCTTTGCATCGTCGAAATATTTATTATCCTGAGAACATCAAAAGTAACACCTTGAAAGGTTTTAAATATTCGGAGTTCGCATTGTTATACCAATAATTTCTACTTTTAAAAAATTTTTTTAATATCTTTACGTATGGAGTGAAAAATTTTTAATAAAATTAATTTTAAAGATAAAAATTGTTTCTCGTGATCGGGGTCTGAGCTTGAAAATGAGTATTTTGAACGTTAAGGGATTAGGATGTTCATAGATAATGAAGCTTTCTAGATATCTAAGTAATAATTCACGGAACTGCCGGGTTATAAGGGTATAAGAGGTTTCATTTACACTTTCAAATTCAGTTAAGTTACTTGTGCTTTTAAAACTTGTGAAAAAAAAACATGTGCTGTAAAGATAAAGGTTCTTAATGGGACATTAATGTTTAGTGTTAATTATGTACTACATGACAATAAACTTCTTCTCTGTTCAGATCAAGGAAGCAGCAGAAGGACCTCTTAAGGGAATTTTGGGATACACTGATGAACAGGTAGTTTCGTCTGACTTCGTCTCCGACACGCACAGCTCTGTTTTTGATGCTGCCGCCGGAATTTCTCTGAACAACAACTTCGTAAAATTGATCTCGTGGTACGACAACGAGTATGGTTACTCGAATCGCGTCGTCGACTTGATCAAATACATCCAAACTAAAGATGCTTAAAAAGTATTAATGCGACACTTTAGATTAAGTACGTACAAAAGTTGATAAAAACTTTAATCTCAGATGTTCGTAGAGTGTACAGTATGTCGCGCTCTGTACTTTAGGATCCCAATGTAGTCAAAAGTCAGTCTAAAAATGTATTTATTAAGTTTTTGTAGCATTTGTGGTTTATTTTGCGTTAATTGCACCGTACTGTTTTTGTTTTATTTCTAATTTATGTATTCAAAAATATAACTTGTATGCGCTAAAAAAATGGAAGGTTTTATTTATTTAATTTCCGTTCCCGTAGAGATACTGCCTATATTTATTAATCGCAATTTGGCAGAACTGTTAATGGGTTGCAGTGCGAGTAAGTAGGTATTGGCATTGAAAACTTAAATGAGTGGTATTCAGATAAAACAATATATAATCATTGGATAAGTTAAAGCTCGTTCACACGGTGATATTAATGTCGCAACGTCAGTGTCTGAACAGCTGAATGTCACAGTGTCGTGACGTTAGTGTCACATCAAAATTGTTTGATATGCGACACGGTGACACTGGCTGCTGTCACGACATTAATCTCAACGTGTGAACGAGTTTTTAGAACCTAACACTTTTATTGAATGTTGAATAGCAAATTGAACAAAACGAAAACAAGTTGAAATTAAACTAGGTCAAAAAACGTACTTTGTTGCTTTACTTTTGTCCGATAGTGTATGTCATAACGACTACGTCTATTGACTCAAACATAATTCATAACTCAATTTACTGTGTGTTATGCCCGTATGCAAGTTTGAAATTATTATTCTATGATTACAACAACGAACCGTATGTGTTCAAAAACCTATAACAACGCCAATAGATTATAGAACGTCAAGTTGGGCAAGGAACAGCTTGTTACGTGCAAATATTTTGCCGTAAGCCTCTTGATTTGTTTTCGACCTCGGTATGCGTGTTCAAGTTATTTGCCAAGCATATCTGTTTTGGTTTTTTCATCATAGAGTTAAATTTTGGCTGTAAAATCCGAATCTAGCAAATTTGGTGATTCTTATCGCAGGTGAAAGAAATGTTTGGTAGATTGCGGGATCACGTGTCCGTTAGGGCCAATGAATTTGGTGAATTTTGATTCCCGCGCCAACGCGTTGGGGGGAGGAAAAACTTCTACTGGTGTAAGGGTAGATTTTTGGGTTTAGAAGATTTAATTAGGCCGTGACGATCAGATCGGTAGGTCGATTTTTGAGTTTATTCCGCATGGTCGGGCTTTGAGATTTTCATTGCGTTCAGCCCTACCGCATGGTCGGTTTTTGAGAATATTAGAATCAAGAAATTCCTTGATGGTTGCATAGATTTCAAGAAGCCTTTCTTTCCACTGGGAAAAGCAATTATCCAATCGGCGAGTTGAAATTTTGAGACCTAAGAACCAGGTAGACGAATCCATGATGGCCGCTATGACCACGTGGAATTGATCCGAGATCGGTGGAGCAATTCAAAACCAGCTCTTTTGGGGAACCTCAGCGGGACCGTTGGATTTTTGACGTTGAGGCTGATTCTGGTGTTTTCCATTTTGGTAAAAGTTGTATGCTACTTGGCTGGCGCCCAACTTTTGGTGAAGACTTGTTTTTTTTATCAGTTTTTTATAACTGGATAAGTCCAGTTATATAAAACGTTAATAAGTTAACGTTTTATAGTTAACTGCTTGTGCTGAAACATTCAAGTTCGACTGCATTCAGTTCATTTTGTTTTTGACTTTAATTGCGATTCACAGTCGGACCTCAGTGATTTCCTTATTAATTTTGGTACCCCTTTACTGAGGTTTTTTTATTTTTTATTTATGATCACGACCGATCCCCATTGGAAGACCTGAGAGGCCACTGACTGAAGTGATCACTCCAGCCGGTCCCCCTCAGGATCCTTCCCCTTCATCATCCAGGCTTGATTGAAGTTAAGGTATCCATAGATTAAGGGTGCTACCAAAAATATCCGAGTGATACACTCTAAGTAAATTTAAATATTTTGTAATTTTCTTTCTCTCAGTAAAATTGTTAACTTGTTTAAATACATTAGTTGTGCAGTTGAATTTGAGTGTGCGTAATTTTGTATTGTCCATTGAGCGTTCCAAAAATTGTTCACTAGCCGCAAAGTACTAGCTCTTGCTCTAACTCACGCCCGAGATAAAATAATTATAGTTAGAAGTAAAATTCATAACAAGCTATGGTTCGATAAATACTTTTAAGTTTCCAAATTGCTTCATGCATGACAGCTAAAACACTTCTACATACTTCATACCAACACCTGAGGAACAAAAACTTTCTTAATATAAGACATTATTTATTACATAAAAGAAAAATTAAACAGCTGAAAAATGGAAAATTTCAATTGGCTTCAATAAATTATTAGTAAATTATATTTAAAACATAGTATCAAATTGTCATACACAATTAAATGCGATTGATTTTGACGAAAAATAATGTCTACTGATGATTTAATGAAGATTGGACTCTGTGGCAGTCAAGGCTGTTGAAACGGGATGTTTCTAAAACAAGAACAAACATTATTACTTAATTCTATTTTAAGTTTTCGCTTCCGAGTCACAGTGTATTAATTATTACAAAATATTTTCTCGTCCTCTTTGTTTTTTAATGGAAAATATTACAATTTCTAATGTGATAAGCAAGTAAAAAATTAGATTATCGAATATGTCGGTTTTTTCAAATTGTTGTAACATTGTAATTTACTGTTAGATATAATATGTTTAACATAAATGCAAGTAAGTTCTTTTTCTTAGGCGGTAATTAAAAATCTGTACAAATGTTTATATCTAAAAAATATTTCGAACTATTTGCCACAATTTAAACATGTTAATTTTTAACGTAAACACAGACATAATAATGCGTTAAAAGATATTTCAGAGTTCAATTTTTCGCGATTAAATTAGCAACATGCATTAAAGAGGTTTTATAATTCTATTATTTACCTAAAACGCTCTTGATTTTAAACGTTGATTTCTTCACAAGTAACTGACATTTTACTAGATATTGACGTGTCTTGCATAATTTCTTCTATAGGACGGGTGTGTCCGTTGGTTAATGGCTGCAAACTCGTGGGGATCTGGCCAAGGTTCATACTCTGACAACTCTGTCAAGAAATTAAGTATGTTAATACCTGTTACTAGCATAACTCGGACTATATACAAAATGAGCACAACCTTCCAAAATTAGCGCCTATGTTCGATTATTTAAGGAAAAAATCTCGTTTAAATCGCGAAAAAAAGTTTCAGATCGTGTTAAAAATATTTTTGAAAGATTGTAACTATTTGTATTTCATTGATTTTTGAAGTCTACAATGTTTCACAAAAAACATATTTTCACCATTTTCACTTTTGAGAATTGTCATGAATAATAAATATTATTTGGATACAGGGGTATCGGCCAATAAGCATTGTGTCCAAGATAACGAAAGTCAACATTAAGACATGCGAAACGATAAGAAACACATATGGTTGTAAAGAGGAAACATTCCAAGCAAAAGTGATAATGCCAAGAGCACTTGCAAAATGCTTACATTTTTATGGCTTATTTTATGAATTTTTTTACATATTTTGTATGGCGTAAATATTACTTAATACAAGAAATACCCACAAACTTTATTTTCTGTGTTCTTTGACCAACTATTATATCGCATTTTCTTTCAGTTTAATCAAGTTCTATTGACGAAACATTTTTCAAATCGAGTTTATTATTTTACTTTTGTTTAAATGGTTTAACATAATTTTTATTTATAGTTTTATATTCACTTCAATCATGTATCATTATCATATTTGGAAAAATTCAAACACCGACTTACATTTTAAATACGCCTTTAAGCACAATTAGGTAAAAATGTTAAAGCAAGTAACAATTCAAATTATAAAACGTAAATATAATAACTGACCTGAAAGTAGTAAGAACCGAGAGATCGGAGAACATGTAGAGACGACAATAAATGATCCAACCGGTCGGTGATTTGTAGCCCCTTTTTTTTCGCGCGTAGTACGTCTGCCCGCGCAGTTTCTGTGCTCCGCGTTCCGTATGCGTATTGTACTTCCTTCAGCATTACAGAATTAACCGAAAATAGGCTACTGTGATTGGCTGTCCTTGCGACGTCAAGTGCGCAATAATAATAACTTTCATAATCTTACTTTGAAATATTTCAATTATATCAACAAATAGTTGGTTGACTGCACAACTGACTGCATAGAGCTTTGGTATTTTATATTTATTTCTGTTTCATCTGTTTTTCTAGCCTTGAGAAAGATCCGAACAAAGGGTCGGAACGTTGTCCATTTTTAGAGTATACAAGGAGTTTTTAATCCAGTCCCAAACCCGCTATCCAAGCATTCTTATTTATTGCATTATGTTATCTTTTATCAATTTTCTATAAAAATAAACATATTTGCATAGAGAAAAACTTTTTCAGGCCTAGTAATAATATACATGTATGTGAACATATCTTTTGACAACTCCAAGCTTTCAACCACATTTTACGAATGGAAATCCGAATATAGATATTTGAAGACCATTATCAAGATCGAAAAATTGATGAACTTTTTATAATCGAAGAGTGGAAATAACAAAGGAAGCAAATTGTTGTCTTTATGCCTTTACAAAAGCGCTATGTGCTAATCCCCATGCTAAGCTTTATATCTGAAATCAAAGTTGTTGCACCACCAAGTGCCTAACTTGTTTCCTTCCACATTTTTCTAATTATCTTGGCAAATACACTTTGGCACTTGCCCCCTTTGTTGTACTTCCACCCTTCAATCACAAAATCATTTTAAATATAAACAAACCCGTTTTGGATAGCCAAATATACGATGACAAACGGCAGCACAATGATTGATTATGCATGTTTAAAAATAGGTAAAGGCACCAATACCAAAGGGTAATTAGTCTTTGCCAATACTGCAAAAATAAATAAGTAAATAACATTCAAAGTAAGGTATGGTAGGTCCGTCGTTGGTCTTGTTCGTAGTAAAAGTTACATGGCCAGCCAATCACAGGGTCTTATTTTCGGTCTATTCTGTAATGTTGAGGGAACAATTACAGATACAGTACAGTACAGTACAGTAAATACGGTACAGGGTTACAATACGCGTTCCGTATACCGTTCCGTATAGCAGAAAGATTTACATTTTTATACGATTTTATATGGCATGACTTTTTGTATGACGCTGCAAATTCCCATTGCAGAATATTAGAGTTGCATTTGTTATAATAAAATGCAGATATTTCCAAAACCATTAGAGAAACGTATAAAATCCGTTTCTCATACATTCAAAGTGTTCTTTGGGAGAACTTAAATTTATAGTAATATACAGAGCGTCCCACTTAAAATAAACTACTTGACCTGCCACTTTTTCACTGTATTTTCCGAGTAACGGATAGCAGCCTATATTCGCGGGACACCCTGTATATAACTAAAATAAAAAGATCAATTTAACAAAAATGTGTAGATATGTTTCTTAATGTTGTAGCGTGTTTTCCTAGTTTTGTAATTTCATTTGTTGATCCCGATTTAACCAAATACTCTTTCTATCTTTTCGCAAACTAAATAAACTTGCGTGCATAGAAATCGGCCCACTGTAAACTTTTGACTTTAACTATATTTTTTTCAAAAACTATTCATCAGATCAAAAAAAGAAATATGCTGTTTGAAATCAATTTAATGTGCTTTAATGTGAGTATAAATTTATCAAGAAGGCTTGTCGTTTATATGCGCAGCAACCGGTAAATAAATGAAACGTGTTTATGTGGTGATTGGAACGAAAATAAAAAAAAATGTTAAATATTAAAATTATTGCGTTTGCAATTGAAATTTGCATATTAATTCGTTTTTCATAATCTCAATAGTGTTTAAGTTGTTAGTTTAATGCATACTACACCACAAAAAGCCGCCCAAGTTATTGCTTTAATCGAAAATGGACTTAGTCAGCGAGCTGTTGCTAGACAATTGGATATGACACTCGCAGCAGTTCGAAGAGTGTGCAAGCGTTATGAGGATACTGGATCCTTTCATAGGCGACCTGGAACAGGCAGAAGGCCATTTACAACCGCTCGTGATGACCGCTTTATTGTGTCAACCACATTAAGAAATTGTCACCTTAATGCCGTTCAAGTGCAACGACAGCTCCGTGAGGTGCGAGGAGTGGCTATTAGTCAGTGGACAGTAAGACGAAGACTGCCGGAAAATAACCTCCTTAAAAGTAAAAGTGGACATGAATGCTTTGCCTCGCGGCGACCTGCCCAGCTTTCGCCATTAGGTCCATTAATCTCCACCCGTTAGGACACTACTGTCTCAAAAAACCACTATCACGGAAGCCCATCTCCGTTCCTTGGACCATCCACCCAACCAATTAGCGGGGAGGATGGGGAGCACCAGTTAGCCCTGAGTTTTCCCATCCACGATCTTTCTACCTTCTGGCTTTTACATCTCCGACAATTCCTGTAAATATGGGGGGGGGGCGGCGGCAGGCGTGCTCGAGGTCAGACAAGTCCTTGCTCTCACATCTTCCCAAAATCCAAATCACTTGACCCAAAACAGTCCATTTACGTTACTCCCCTTAATGCTACACCTTTCCATCTTGTCCCTCTATACCATTTCCAAACAGTCCCTTAATTCTCTGTCCCTTTATGCAAAACCCCTTACTGCTGCTCGTGAGTCTTATGCACGGTCTCCCAGGGAATACCACGAGGAGGTGGACTGACTTATTCCCCTTAGTCAGTGGACAGTAAGACGAAGACTGCAGGAAAATAACTTGACCCCTAAAACACCTGCGATTGGTTCAAAACTTACTCCAGCTCATCGGCAAGCACGCCTGCGTTTTGCACGGGATCATCTGCAGTGAACGTTGGAACAATGGGGATCTGTTCTGTTCTCAGATGAGACCAGAATATGCCTCCACGGTAGCGACCGAAGAAGGAAAGTGTACCGAAGACCAAGAGAGCGATTTGAAGATTGCTGCTTTGAAGAGCGGAGTGCTTATGGAGGTGGTTCCTGTATGATCTGGGGTGCAATTTCTATAGGAGCACGAACCAACCCTGAGTTCATTCGTAGTGGCGACCGTGTTCACGGAAGAAGATGTTTAACGGCTGTTAGATATATCGAGGAGATTTTAGCAATTCATGTGGTACCTTACGTCTACTACATTGGAAACGAATTTACGAAGATTACGTAGAAGTCGGTTTTCGGGTTATGAAGTGGCCAGCATACAGTCCTGACCTAAATCCGATAGAACACTTATGGGATGAGCTAAACCGAAGAATTCGAGCTAGACTTCATACCCCAAACTCGATCCCAGAGCTTATTGTTGCAGTGGAAGGAGAGTGGTTTAACATCCCTCAAGAAACAATAGCAAACTTGATTAGATCTATGCCTAATCGTATGAGAGAAGTTATTAGGGAAAGAGGAGGTCATACCCAATATTAAAAAATTAAGTGTTAAGTTTTAAATTGTCAGTAACCCTATTTATGTTAATAATAATCTTAATATAATTAATAATTAATAATTAAACATAGGATACTCACAATAATTTATACTCAAATTAAAGCATATTAAATTGTCTTTCAAACAGCATATTTATTTTTTTGAGCTGATGAATAATTTTTAAAAAAATATAGAGTTAAAGTCAAAAGTTTACTGTGGTTCGATTTCTATGCACGCAAGTGTAGTTGTCTTATTTTCCATGGACACATTATAGTCGATCCAAATATAAGACTTATCTAAATAAAATTTTAGACACAATATACTAACACTCTTTTTGTATGTGGTGGTGTAAGCCACTATTAGCCATAGTAGAGAGTCAAGTAAAAAATACGTTTTCTTTTGTGAAACAGGCAACTATACGAAAGACATTCTAAAGTTCTACAATCTAATATTGTATTATCAGTTTACTAGATCTCTAATTCGATTTATATCTCTAATTCTCGCTGATAACTAATGTCATATAGTCCTGATTTCGAAAGGACTGTTCATTTGGACTGGAAATGGACACTGAATTAGTAATAACACACAAAAATCGACTACGCTTCACCTATGGTAATTATTGACTATCAATCTAACAAATTACTGGCCAATTCACTTTGATAGATCAGATCAGCATTAGTAAAGAACACTTTTGTTATAACATCGATGCTATAGTAGAGATTCTTGGTTTTATGCAATCTTCAAAACATACGTAAAACGAAAACAGAACGTGAAACATTGTTTACTGATTTTTCAATTTGCTGAAATGGTGTCTTTAAGATTGACCGAAATAAAGTAATTTCTAGTAACGAACGTATCGCTTAACGTTACTAGATTAGATAGATATAAAGCAAAAAATCTCCACTTCACAACAAAATTAACGTTTTTTGTCAGGAGGCGTTCCCACTTACTGCGACATTGGGAGAACACAGAATGCATCGCCGCCACAATGAATTTTCTCGCCTTTTGAGTGTTTTGTCCCAAACAAAGAATTCGTGAACAAAATGCGTGAAATGGTGCATAATATGGTGAACAACAGTTGGCTGTTGCACGTTTGCCATATACACAGATTCGTAAAACATAATGCTTCAAACGCAAATAATTACTATTAATAGTAGCAAGAACTGAACGAGTAGTAACATTTTTGTAGTGCATAAAAATGTAAAGAATGGACCTCCAGAAGTATACAAGTTTGGGTATTATGATATGTAATATAATCAAAACAAATTAAGTTAGTCTTCGGCTTAACAGCGTGGGTAATCCGTAAGTATTTATACTTAATTTGTTACCGTTACGCTAATACGTTATTAATTGAAGTAATTATTATAGGTACAGAGCACTTTTTTTCTTTTAACAGTAGATATAATAGCATTATTTTATTTACTACTTTATCGCAAACTTTTGCTATTTGTTATTGTGAATCTCATGCCGCTCGGAGGATCAATCGATAAACACGGTATTCTTTGCGACTGTTTTTTATCTCGACCGTCCTCAACATAGTCCAGGTAATGGACGACTTAGCGCGCCTATTTAGATCATGGGCAAAGAGCAACCGGTCGAACATCTGGCTAGACATGGGAGTTATGTTTGTTAACTTTGTTTCTGAATTTTATTAATGGGAATGTTCAATAAATTTTTATCTATCTATCTATCCTCAACATAGTGAAAGTATAGATGAAAAGAAACATATATTTTTAAAGTACAAGATCATCGATTAATCCCATTTCCTGGAGTAAATTAAAATAAGCGCCTAGTGGTTTCCGGTTCAGAAATATGTCTGAAACCTAAAATATTCTTATTTTAAAATTCCCTGTTTTGCCTAATCCATAATAATGAAAACAAAAGCACTTTGTTAATCCTATTTTGTCGTGAAAGTTGAATTTCCATGGTTAAAACTTACAATAAATTCAACATAAAATCTAGTACGTAAACAATGAATGTGAGCTTCTAAGATAAACATTTTTCAAATTGGTACGATGTCGTACGATTTGATAGATCCTACAACCAATAGAAACCCTTTCGTATCATTGTATAAATGGATATATGGGACAGAGGCTTTAGCAGGTGTCGAAATGTGTTGATGCCGCGACTTGTGAATGCAAACCAGAGATAATTAATTCTTTTAAATATATAGTTTTCTATATTTATTGGAAAGGAAGACATTTAATCGAATGACAAATATATAGATTGAACTAGTCTTCACTGTTTCAAGAGTGGGACTACCCTGCAAAAACACCAGGCATCCTTGGTCTGCATCCACCAACATGTCCAGTGTGTAGGGAACGGGACGTAACTTCCATAGTGCATATTTATGGAAATAGTCAATTAGCTGATATGATCATTATATGCGGAGTGTTGCCAAAACATTGCAGCCACATGGCACTTATACCAAGTACAATTTCCGATGCAAGTCCGTCCTTCAGCCCCATACAAAATCAAAGGTATGGGACCAAACAAACTGGCGAGTTAGGAAAAAATAGCTGAGGTCATGCAGGTAGACTATGTGAAAATTATCAAAATCAGGAAAGGATCATATCAAAAAAGGAAGAAGTTATACGTCTTATCGTGGAAGAGCAAACAAGAAATCCGAAAATGGGAAGACACGTCGATGTAAGCCCAAGAAAAGTATGGACAATATTTGACAAATATCAGTTGTAGTCATGGGTAAAACTGCGTTGAATCTGGTTCAATGGCACTTTCACAGCGGCTTTAGATGACACCACCATGCCGCGTTGGAGAATATATCTGTTTTGTTTTATTGACCTGATATATTTATCAGGCTGATAACTTGCAGTTTTCGACCTGATAAAACTTCGTGAATGCAATAATTCGAAAACAATTATTGGACAAATTGCTATCATTCCAAATATTCCAAGTTTTACGCTTCGTACATAGGTGGCGACAAAACTTTGGTTTCAAAATCTAGCTTGTCAATTACGGTTTGTGTGTCGATGTGTACGGATGCACTGTGAAAGTGACGTTCAACTCAGTGTTACCCATGACTAATCAGTTGCATTCCTTAGACGTACCGCTTATACAGGAGCTACAACTTGCCAATCATCCAGGCAGAGTCCATTTCTGTGAATGGATGTTACAAAAACATGAAAATTGCATAAATTTCACTAGAAGCCGAAATACCCATGTTTGATCTGTTGAAAATCCAGATGACATTAGAAGTACAAACTTTCACAACCGATCTTACGTTTACCTTTGTGCAGGTCTTGTAAATGGAATCCTTATAGTCACATAGTTTACCAGATCGTACTTTACAAAATGATTGGCCGGTTCTCTTGTAAGTTCCTTTAAACGTCGAAACATGTGGATTCTTCAAGAGGGTAACCCCTCTTAAATTTTTCAATTTCCAATTCAGAAGGGAAGTACGGCTGCTTTTTAACTATATTTTTCCAAATTAATGGACTGGCGAAGTGGTCCAATAGCATGGCCTCTAAGATCACCAGACCTAACCCCATGTGATTTATTCTTGTAGGGTTACTTAAAATCTTTAGCTTTTAAGATTCGGGAATATACAAGAGCTAATAGAAGGGATGGAACCGCAAATTAGAAGCAATCGAGTATCGATACATTGCGCGATGACACAGCGCAGCGGTCTGCGCGACGTAACCACTGCTCAGTTACGATACGTACAAGCAAATCGTTATCATTTTGATGATATTTTTAGGGCACATTAAGTTTAGTATCATTGTTGATGTTTGTGTAATATTTGGAAAAAGTGCTAAATCAACATAACGCATATAAGCAGAAAGAAATTTAAAAATCACTCTGTATATAACCGGATTTCTTTTCTTCTGTTGGCAAACGTGCAACTACGTCACAATTCAATGTAAGTGAAAATTAAAATTTTAAAGCAAGATGTTTGTGCCAGAAACCAAGATGACATAAAGTTAAATAATCGCAACACTTACCTTATTTAGAGAATTTAAGTGCCCAACTTTCAAGTGGACTTTTTGTGCGCAACGCGTTTGAAGTAAGGCTATTCCTGAAACAATTAACTGAGTCAATATTTTCCTTACTATATCCTGCCTATATGGTCCTGCCATCCTGCCTGTATGATCGTACTAACTTTGTTAAATCAGACACGATATATATTGGGCTGGTATATACGAGTGGTAGTTAGAAAAAGTAGAAATAAAACGATCGTTTGCAATTTTGAGTTTTGTACATCAGTTCAAAGAAAGGTTGAGAAAGGTTAAAACGAACTTCAACAAAGAACAAATAAACCGAAAGTTGCAGTGACTGTTGGAAGATTATCCGAATCAGTCACGTACTTTGCGTATAGAAAAATGTGTTCTCAAATCTGCCATTTTTAACTTTCTACTTGTGTTTTTGATTTTAATAAGTGATGATTATGAAGCTAATGAAGTTTGGCACTTGGAAGAAGTGATGTAAAATATTTGCCTAATTTGTAGGAAAAGCAAATTTCAATTTTCACCACACTGTCCACTGGCGTAAGTAAGGTTAAATATACAAGCCATGAACCATATTTGATCTCTATTAAAATGTGCTAAAATGCTTAAAAATACTGCGTTACTCTTATAACATTTTCAATAACAAATATAAATATAATTTGTACGTATAGAGCCTTTTATTGTTACAATAAACCGATTAACCCATTAGCGCCCTGCGTAACCATATGGTTACGGCTGCAAAGTAGTTTTCTAAGCTAAAATGTGCCATTCCGTGGGCCTAAATTTTAATTCTAATGGGCCTAACGTAACGCCTAGCGTAACCATAAGGCAACACCAATTTCTGAAAAAAATATGGCAATTTTGTTAAAAAAAAAATTTAAAACCTTGCATCTAAAACTGATTTCATTTCAAAAATATGTTTAATCTTAAAAAAATTATTCGGGCGTTAACGGGTTAATGTGAGTATTAACATCGCCTATAGTTAACGAATAGGCGAGTGCGTCCTCGAAGTCTAATGTTTATAAATACACTTGCGTACAATAGAAATCGGCCCACTGTAAACTTTTGACTTTAACTATATATTTTTTTAAACTGTTCATCAGATCAAAAAAAGAAATATGCTGTTTGAAAGACAATTTAATATGATTTAATGCGAGTATAAATTATAGTGAGTATCCTATGTTTAACATAGTGAAATTAATGCATGAAGTAAATTAAACTTTATTATTAACATAAATAAGGTTATTGACAATTTAAAACTTAACACTTAATTTTTTAATAATGGGTATGACCTCCTCTTTCTCTAATAACTTCTCTCATACGATTAGGCATAGATCTAATCAAGTTTGCTATTGTTTCTTGACGGATGTTAAACCACTCTTCTTCTTCTGCAACAATAAGCTCTGGGATCGAGTTTGGGGTATGAAGTCTAGCTCGAATTCTTCGTTTTAGCTCATCCCATAAGTGTTCGATCGGATTTAGGTCAGGACTGTATGCTGGCCACTCCATAACCCGAAAACTGACTTCTGCAATGTAATCTTGCACGATTCTTGCGGTGTGCGGCCTTAAAGGTAAATTCGTCTCGAATGTAGTCGACATATGGTACCACATGAATTGCTAAAATCTCCTCGATATATCTAACAGCCGTTAAACTTCTTCTTCCGTGAACACCGTCGCCCCTACGAATGAACTCAGGGTCGGTTCGTGCTCCTATAGAAATTGCACCCCAGATCATACAGGAACCACCTCCATAAGCACTCCGCTCTTCAAAGCTGTAATCTGCAAATCGCTCTCCTGGGCTTCGGTACACTTTCCTTCTTCGGTCGCTACTATGGAGGCATATTCTGGTCTCATTTGAGAACAAAACAGATCCCCATTGTTCCAAGGTCCAATTCAGATGATCCCGTGCAAAACGCAGGCGTGCTTGCCGATGAGCTGGAGTAAGTTTTGGACCAATCGCAGGTGTTTTAGGGGTCATGTTAATTTCCTGCAGTCTTCGTCTTACTGTCCACTGACTAATAGCCACTCCTCGCACCTCACGGAGCAGTCGTTGCACTTGAACGACATTAAGGCTTCGTGATAAATTTATACTCACATTAAAGCATATTAAATTGTCTTTCAAACAGCATATTTCTTTTTTGATCTGATGAATAGTTTTAAAAAAATATATAGTTAAAGTCAAAAGTTTACAGTGGGCCAATTTCTATGCACGCAAGTGTTTATATCGAAGGGTACCAACTTTACCGCCTGCAACTTTTTCTTTTCATTCATGAAACGCCGGAAACGATTGTTGCTCCCAAACAAATCGGGATTTATGAATGACTAGCTTCGTCTATATTAATGTCCTTTATTACAATTAACTAGAGAAAGTATCTTACCATCCTCTCTTCTAGATGCGTATTTGGATTCCCAAGCATCAAACAGTCGATTGTAGTATCTAGGCTCCATGAAATCTAAATATTTATGAGTATGAGCGGTGGGAAATATTCTTTCAAATTTCCCTTTTACTACGTACTCATCTTCCGCTCTCAGTAAATGCCGGATGTCATCACCTGAAATAAAATTTAACAAAAATGTTAAATTTGTTTAGACTATGGCATTGCAGTAATTTAATATCATTAGGATATAGAAAAAGTTCTTAGCATGCGTACCTGTTAGATCCTTTAAAATATCATACATGTAATCATTTCTGTCTTCAAACTGTAGAAAATTAGCGTGTTTGATTCTCTCTTTCTTAGTAAGAGTCCTCGTGTATATCCGATTATCAAAACACTCGGGGGCGTTCTTCACGTTTTGTGATAATCGCGAGGGAAAATGAAATTGAGCTATATCGAACAAAGTTTGTACTAATGGACCTTTCACGTGGGCGTCCAGCGGTGATGCGCTATGTAGACTGGGGGAAATATTTACCTGAAAATTATTTTTTTTTACTAAAGTAGTTTATTGTGTTAATACTAATTGATACCAGTTACAATAAATATTGAGCGCCAACAACAAAAAATGCATTGGATTGGGTTGGTTTGCTTTACCCCATCTTGACGATTTATATAATTCCGGTGACTATCAATAATTTTGGAATCTCACCACATTAACTTGGTTTTACGAATTTAGTAGATTTACATACACACAGTTTTGCAAATTATAATTCAATATCATTAAAATATTTAAGACAAATTGACAGATGAGCACAAAGCTTGACAACTAAGAGACAAAAAAGTGACCCATTATGTTGCGAGCATAGGGTATTTCCGGAGTTTCTCTGTCGGAATGGGAGTCGCGACCCTGTCCCTGCATATCGGACAAATTGGTGGATGTGCAAAAAACAACAAAAAACAAAAAACCTCCGTCAAATGCACTATACAGTTTAATTACGTGGTGGTTAGCCACGTGACGGGATGCCAGGTAATTATTACGGGTAGTACCCCCTAGGTAATTGTTCAAAACAAGGGTTTCTTTTCGCTGCCTTAGCGCAGTCGTGGCCTACGCGCTGCCGAAAAATCGAGACTGCTCAGCCGCTTTGCCAAACTGTCACCAATGTACAAAATCTCAATCAAACCAAAAATGTAATAAATTCAAAATTAACAACTTACCAGAAGTACGTCCTTAGAGGAAATAGTAACGCAGTGTCAGTGAAGGAAAGCAATATCCCAAAACACGGAAGAAACTATTACATTATTATAGGAACGTGTTTTCTAAAATGTATGGGTATATTTCGGTTGAGCTTACATTTTTCCCATGTTCGATTTCTCTAGCAACATAAATTACTTCAGCGTGAAATTTGTGAAAAAACACAATGAAGAGAGAGAAGAAGAGTTAACCCAAACGAAACTTTAAAAATCGATTATTTCAGTTTGATTGTATCTGGAAAACAGAACGCGTGGGTGACGACCCCGTGTTTAAGGTAGTGGTAGTGATAGTACTGGCAACTGCGCGAAAGATTTCGGCTGGTACGCCGTCGCAAAGAGCGAACCATCATGGCGACCTTTGTTTGTTTTGGAAATTGGTGAATTTCAGAGTGTAAAAAGTGGTTGAAAACGGCAATTTCTCGAACAATCTATAGGAAAAATGTTGTTTGTTATGTTATGTATATTTTTAAGCGGCAAAGCTGCAGTCTTAAAAGAAGCCCGTGTTCTGAACAATTACCAACGTATCGCGGTTGTTAAAGAGTCTTGTCTCAGGGCGCGTACAGGATTTCCGCGGTGGGTTAAAAAGCTTCACTCGGGATCTCTCGGGAAAAATGGCCGCGCGGCGTGGCATCGATATCCGTTCCAATTCTCACGGACTGCTTTGGTACGCGCTTCCTTCGGGACTGCCCGTACGGTCCCTTTTTTCTGACTGGTGCTCCGCACCACCCTTAAAAGCAGACTCACTTGTCGTCCCCGCGCGCAATTCGTTTAAGGGTGAATGCGAGGGATGTTTATGGAGGCCAAAAAAAATAAAAATAAAATCGCCTAATTCGCCACGCGGGCACGTCAAATACAAGACGTTCAAGACAAAGCCAATTGAACTACAATAGTAAATAGACAAATATTTAGAAGAATGAAAACATAATAGGCTTACCTCTAGCAGCCATGGCTTCAGATGCTCATCTAATAAAACATCAATACCAAACAGCTCGTAACAATTATAGTAACTATTCATATTCTCTTCACATAGAGGAGTGATTAAGGCTTCACATGAGATTATTGTCTTGATTACCAATTGTTGAAGATGCTTCCAGAGAGCTTTGGTGTCCACGCCTTCATCATGCATATATTCCAGAAGTTTTGTAAGAGTCCTAAAACGGTAACATGTTAACAATATTTTAGGAAAATTAACGGCCAATTGTGCATTTACCATTTGTGACCTTGACACGCATTCGCATCCTCATTAGTGGTGTACTGACTCGAAAGTTTATTTATACTATAATTCGTAAGGTGCATATATCTATCCTTTAAGTCTTTTACATCATCACTGTATTTGGCTGAAAATAAATGGGATTTTCAATGATTGAAACCCAAATATATAAGTATAAGGGGTGGAAACGTTTGCTCAGAAGCAAAGCTGGTGGGTCTTCAAATAACAATAGCCCATAGATTTTCCATCGTGCCAGAAAGTTGTTTATTTTTTTATAAGAGTTTGTTTTCCCTTTACTTTATAGAATCATATAGTCATGTAGACGTTGAGCGCCTTGACATTAAGCAGACAAGCATAAAGTTTTATTAATTTAGAACATTTTTAATAATGTTATTTAATTCGGTATACTTTTGGTGATGCGCTTGGACATGCGATTCTTCTACAGGGAAATTAAAAGTTGACGTCATTACCCTCAAAGTGTTGTCTAGGAGGATTTAAGGAGTGCAACAAATATCCGAGAAATACGAGAAATAAATAGTAACTTTTTTATACTTCCATAATGAACATAAATGGTTAATTAAAGTTTTAAATACTTACAACTTGCGAATCTTGCTAATCCATCAGGGTACAAGTAGATTCTCAAAGGATGGAAACTGGTAACTAATACATACAGTCGTAAATCAAACTTGCTCCCATTTATGAGGTAGGGATTATTTATATATTTTTGACATACGAGGGATGTTTTCTTAGGTAAGTGGCACCATTTGTTGATCACCTTAATGCCCACACCTCGTGCTGATGCAGGCTGAAAACAATGATAACTACTAATTGTTAATTGTTAAATTAAATTACAGGTCTTACAGGTTTAATAATCCACATGTCCTTTCCCCCATTCGACCCAGAAAAGTCCCAATTCTGTTTTAAAAGCTTCAGCTCTTGAGGTAGTACGTAGGTATGAGGTAGAAACCCGAATCTAAATTGAAATATTATTAAATTTTGAACTCAACAGTTATTTTATCACTCACTCTTTAAGACTATATTTTGAAATCATTTTTTGAAAATTTCGCCATAACCTATCCTTCCTTCCTAACTGGAATGTGCCAGGAAAATGATTCAATTTTTGTGTCTCTTTCAATGTTTTAAACATTGGAGACTTCATGTGTTTTCCCCAAGTACCCAGCCATTGATTGGATTCTGCAATAAAATTATAATTAATTATACTTTCCCGATTAGCATTGGTAAAAACCAGTTGGGAGGGAGAAGAATATAGGGACTCGGGAATCAGGGGACACACCTCTACTGAACTCACTTCTAACCAAGGCAAATCCAGAATTCGACAAAGTCTTTCGAATGATAATTGGAGTGATGGTGCTAAGTTTCCACTTGAAAAATTTTCTCCCGCCCGGCAACTTGTACGCAGTCTCCAAATCATGTGGTCGAAACTTCACGTAAGGTGGCACGTTTGGAAATAAACTGGATCGAACTGGCCAATTTGCACCTTCAGAACCTACATAAACACTCAACTTGTAAAGGCAATATACACTTCAAAGATTTTTTATATAAAAAAATATGTTTAATCAATATTTTGCTAATCACTCATGTATGCGATTAACTTGATTAAGCTTGCATATTTGAAGCGTTTTGAAAATTTACGGTCATTTTATACTACACATATCAGAATTTTACCACGCTGCTTACAATAAGTAAAGCACTCGAATTGCGAAATGTAAATGAAATAATGTCAAGATTAAACTGTTCGTACTAACACATAGAAACTGGGACAGTCCACCTACTTTTTGTAAACCCGCACATCAGTCATAAATCATACATTATTATAAGAGATGAAAAATATGTATTTATTTTGATTTATTCATGAAAAATGTTGAAAAATTAGAGCAAAATTATGCAAATGAAAAGACCAGTAATGTTTTATGGTCATTGAGCGTTTACTGTTACGGTGCGCGATGTCTGATTATTCATAACTCACCTTTAAAAATTAGTTTGCAAGCTCTTTTTATAAATACAATATAAGCTATTTACTACTACCTTCTCCTAAACAACAGCATGGTATAACCCAACATTGCACAACATCGATTAAAAAATGCATTAAACTTTAAGAGGGAATGATAAAATATACTGAAACCTAAATTATGAATAATCTGATGCATTCGGACCGACGAGCCAAGTACGCGACTTTAAAACTATTAACTTCGTCGATATTACTCATTATTTTGCTTAGACGGTGCCATCGAATAACTGGCAATATTATCCCATTGATATATCCTTGGAAAAAATGCCAATGAATCGCTTTCAAGATCAGAAAATCATTGAAACGTAGACATAATTTTAAATTGGCCATTAGAATAGTCATTCACAAGGAAGGTAATTATGTTATCAACACAATTAAAACATAAAAATATATATATTTTTTTAAAAGTGTTTTACAGAAATTTGTGTCCATAAAGCAAAATAAATCGTGCGATTAACGGATAATCTAGTTAGCAGGTATGAATGGCAGTCTTCAAATCCATCCAACACGGACTTTGCCTTAAATCGAACTTCTACAATAGTATTGCTCATAGCAAGTATCATCGCGATAGCATGGAAATATGAGTTTTTAGCTAAAGCTGACATTATAAATTATTTTTGTAAATTTCCGGTATAAATTTATCATCTCCAAAGTATAATTTAGAAAGACATAATTTAGTTGTACATGTGCCAAGAACGCTAAATTGGACAGCACAGTACTTGATTTATTGCAGACTCGCAATTAGAAAGAATTGAATAATTAACTTTTAGAGTTTTAACAGTTTTAAGGTTCAATAATGTATTTATGAATTCAAAGATTTTCGGCATATTGTTGTAAATAGAGGAACTTCATATACCATTAAATGAAGTTATGAAACTTGTGAATTCTTTTAGAAAATGAATCTTTTTCCTTTTATTATCAACAGATAGAGTAGAATTTTTTTCATTTATATTTCAACATTCCATTCCTCCGTATTCTAAAAACATTATAGCTATCTCTATAAATATGCGAATCATAGTTTCACATTCAAAATTATGTGACGTTGTAAAATACGTCACACGAGATATTTTAATCGAGTTTGAAACAAAAGCATGTTGATGTAACCTAATGAGCAGACATTTTTTTACATTCACCGACAAATTAAATATAAAAAACACCCAGCCGATTGTTAATCCTACTTAAGATGTCGGATATTGTCATTAGAAAAAAAGTTTCCTCTAAAAATCCTTACTAAACAAAAATAGTTATTTTAATGAAAAAATGTACTTATGGCAATTTAACATGTGTTTTTCTAAACTGTATTTTTTTCGTCAAAGATTAGCTTTCGATTTTTTCACAAATACACAGATAATTAGGCTTAATATCTCATTTGTTAAAACACCTAATATTTATAACTTGTGAAACTTTTAAAACCAATGCCTTAAAATTTCCTATTGTATTCTTCCGGCAGATTTAGCTAACACAACAAATAATTGATTGTGTTAAAAAATTGTATAATCAAAATATTGATAATTAAATGTAAATAAACACAGATGTTTATTCTACAGATTTAAATAAATTAATGATTTGATATGGTAAACTGATATCATTTTATTTGTGCTTGAAAAGTTCAATATGCGCTTTAAAAGTTAGGTTTACCTGATTGTACACCTCCAGTCAAGCAAATGCCTCCCGAGAATTTAGAACTTTCATCTGTCGAAGACACAGGATCACTGCTTGATATACTCTCAGCATCTTCATCCAGAGTGTCATCTTCAACGGCATCACTTTCCGACCCACTACTACAAAAATATTATAATAATAACCTTAATTTCTTTCGAAAAAGCTATCGACAAATTGGTTTTTTCTGCCCTTGCATTTACATGTGTTACAAATAAAATAAAAGTTATAAATCTACCAATCCACTCCTATTCTAATCTAATCTATTATCTTCAAGCTTATTTTCCTGTTTAGTTCGGTTGTGTTGTAAGTGTTCTAGTAGAGTAGTTGTTGGGAAAAGAAAGCGGGATTGTCTGCTATGTCTTGTAAGACAAAGGGGTTCTGTAGTCGTCCAGTTGTGGGGATAAAAATACTTTTTAATGACAATATTAAAATATTGTTACTTACGTGCTATTTTAATATCGATTGATTAATATAATTTAATAAAAATAAGTTATAAAAAATATTATTATACTGTGGACATTTTTGTGTACATGTGTACTATCAAAATAGGTTTTTTATACGATTATTGCTGATAATCTTGAGCAGAAGTTGAAAAAAAGTATATATTTTTTTCCCAGTACAAAATTGTTCCCAGTACAAAATCACAATAAAGTTGCCACATGCTAAGTTTTTCCCGTTTAAGTTTAATTAGTTGTGGTTAATATTTAAAATTATTTTCGCCCGTAATAAAGCTTGAGTACTTTTTTCATATGAAATTCGATGTTCTTTTTCCAATTCAATGTAATACGAAAAAACATGAAAAAAATTACAGTTGCAAATCAATACACAAACTTTCATAGCACGACCCTAAATAGATGATTACGATCTCGGGTGTTATTTAAACAATAATATACTTTAATAACATACATTATTAAATTTTCATTCATTCATCTTCTTTGGACCCAATTCTCAAGATTTTTAATATAGTCGCATCATGTTCTCATATTCATGGCATATTGTTTATGATTGGCATGTCTCCGGTATTCGGGTCAAACTGATAAAGTAAATATGAAAACAGATTCGTTGGAATAAACACTTTTTTTCAAAATTCAATGAACAATTTCTCATTACTGCAACATTAATCAAATCAAATTAGCAAATCTAAGTTAATTAATTATTAAAGATTTAAGCTGAATTTAAACTGTAGTAATTATTACCTGCATTCAGGCTCTCTATATGTGTTAAAATCGATGATATCCAACTTCATAATTGCCAAACACTATATTCAAAAACGACACATATTTTAGATCATTAATCACTAGCTAGTTTGCAAACTTTCATAAATTACAAATGTATAAAAAATATTCACACACCAACAAAGCCAGTATTTGAAATACTTCGTAACGCGATGTATAGTAATGAACTCTGATCAATTTCAAGAGGCAGAAAAATTCACTCGTTATCTATACGCAATAGGATCCTAAAATACCTCATTTTTCCAAACAACGCTTTTATATTAAGCCTGAAAACGCTAAACCTGTGTTTAAAAATACACCGAAGTAAATGGCTGCTGGAAGGCAGGATTGTTGCAAATTTGAAAACCAGCAGTTAATGTTTACAAATCGCACATATTTGTGAACAAATTTCACACATTGAGGAAATGCCTATATTAGAAAAAAATTGTAATGAATTTGAATCGTAAAAATTGAAGAAGATAAACCAAATAATGCCAAATATATAGGGTATTTTGTATTCATTCCAATGTATTCCTGGGTTTCAGTCAATTTTATTGTTTATTATTTAAAATGTTGCAAATACGTTTCGTTGACTTTCTCCACCATCATCAGTTTGTCTAAAATATACATTCACAGTCAAGAATTTCTTTTGAATTAAGTTGAAATACAGTCAGGAAAATATACACAATTTAGACATTATATCACAAGATTTCCAGAATGTCCTATACCAAATCAGCAGGCCTTTTCTAATATATTTGTGTACTATACAGATATATATGTGCACACTCTTCCCTACAGACTAACAGGGAAAATGTAGCTAGATTTTATCCAGAGTGAGTGTGCTGCCGGTCATTATGGAGCTCCTCTACATTTCCAATCAATTGTGAGAAATTGCCGGGATTAAAACTTTCAAAAAATGTAGATATGTCGAGGTGGACCTGTTCCGTGGCCACCTAGAAGGTCAAGGTTGGATTTATTTAATGGCAATTCTTTATTCTGTGGAAATTAACAAAAGGGCAAAACTGCGGGGAAGACCGAACAATGCATGTGATAAAATACGAAATAATCTCGTTAAAATGAGAAACCCTGTTTAGAACGCTGAAAAGAGCTAGAGAATGTGTTAGCCGATACGATGGACATTTTTGAACATTTGTAGACGTAAATGTTATTAGTAACAATTTACTAACTTTTTAGATTTTTGAAAATAGCTTACCCTAGTTTGCGTGGATTGTCTATTATCCCGACTCATCACCTGAGAACCAAGGTCCCAAATTGTACTTTTTAATATGTGTGTGATTTGAATTTTAATATGTTAATTTTGTGAAAGTTTTTTTAATTGAATTTATAATAAATGTAAAATGGATATTTTAGACAAACTGATGATGGTGGATAAAGACACCGAAACGTATTTGTAACATTTTAAATAATAAACAATAAAATTGACTGAAACCCAGGAATACATTGGAATGAATTAAAGTACAGTCAGGAAAATATACAGAACGAGGTATTTTGTATGTAAAAGAGAAATCTTTTTCCTCTGTTTCTCTGGTTGTGATACAAAAAAACAATAAAACATAGCATTCACGTTCGATAGATAGGTAACGTTCGTAAGATAATAAAAAAACGCTTATTTTTAAATGAAACCCCTTGAATATTGACACAATTTTGAAGTCAATTTAATTCTACACAATAAATTTTAGTATCTTTAGTACCTTTACTTCCAATTAGATGAGCGGATAAAGGGTGAACTTGGTTTGACAAATTAATAATTTAGCAAAAGCTGCAAAGAAAACAATAAATTTTCTCTCATGAAGTACGTAATATCTAACAAAAATAGTACCCGAGCCGTGAACAGGTATGGTAGTTTCCAGACAGAAATTGTTTCCATCGCCAATATTTTTTAAAACTGTATCGTCAATTTCGGCAAAATAACAAAACTTAAAAAGACGGAGAAGAAAAATTAATATTGGAAATGAACACACCGAAATTAATGTTTTATGCATATTTTGAAGCAGGGAAAGCGGCCTTTCCTTATTTACAATTTAGCGAACCTTAAATAAAATCAAGCATGTTCCATATAATTGTAAACCAGTTCAGCAGTTCCTTAATGGAGTTAAGGAGACTCCGAAAGAAGGCTGGCATGTTCTCGATGGTTAATAAAACTACCAAATGCCGACCGACAGATTTTGTGTAGAGATGAGTCAAAGTTTTCCAACCAAAACATATTTTTTTGACAAAGTTAATTTAACAGAAAAGCAGGAAATAGTATCAAAGACGGCGATCCAGCTCGTAATATGGGACAAATTTTTTTGTTAATTTAATACGTCGATATTTTGGTCGACGTAGAAGAACTAAAAGTAAAAATTCGGAAAGCGCTCAGCAATTTAGACGATCGTCAAATTTTTAAAACATTTAACTCTCTAAAAAGACGCGTTTTAACATGTTTCAACCAGGACGGGGATATTTTGGAATACCTTTCGTAAACATCTTTATTTTTAATTATTGCTATCTTTTTCAGTTTATAGACATTTTCAAGACATTGTCAACCTATTATCCACTTCGATAATAAGAAATAAAAAGTAGTTAGTATTTTAAAACTTGCTATTTTAGAAATAAAATGTTGGTGCGCACTTTTTATACCTTCTAATAAACTTTCTTTGGCAAAAAACTAAAATGGACTAATTGTTTTCAGGCATTGACTAACTTGAATGTTGAATCTAAAATTATATCATTCAGAGTATTTTATATTACCGCGTTAAGAACAAGAAATTGACGCAAACGTCCTATATCGGTTATGAAAGAAAGGAATGAGATAATTAAAATGAATCCTCAACATTTAATTATAGCAATACTTGAAGGATTCAAGTTTACGCGTATTCACTGGTAAAAGTGGAATATTTTCGAAATGATTCAAGATCGCTAGACATTAAAAATAGACCAAATAATACGTCCCCAAGGTGGGATTCCCGTTTTGGTGAGTGGCAACAAGAATAACATTCAAGTGATGATGAATAATAAAACAACGCTTTTACGCTGTTTTTGCTATTATTGGAGCGGTTATACTGGACATGCCCAATCACCTATACATTCAGAAACAGGTCAATAACGCTTAAATAGGTGTAGACAGCTAGGTACAGTTATATTTTATTTTCACCAACCCGTTGTTTATTTGTTAAATATCTTTCTTAAAAATACTGTAATATTAGAAAATAATATTCGAGACTGTATTTTAATGTACTTAATTGTTTTTTAATATAGTTTCGTAGATAAGTCTGACAATACAAATTTGTATTTTTTAATAGGATCTTATACAGGGTATCCGGGAAAATATGGGAATAGTTTCGGATTCATATACAGGATATCAATATAACATCACAATTTTCTATAAAAATAATTCTGTGGACTCTCCCTATCAACAAAAGCCCCTGAAAGCGGCAGCTGAAAATAGTTTTTTAATATTAAATACCTTTTGAAGTACTTCGCATGATTTGAAAGAAATGCATGCATGAGCATGAGAAAAAAAGTATTTTTTTTAGTTAAAACATTAAGCTCTCTAAAAATAGCATTTTTGCGTGAAAGATGAAGCTGAACATCATACAGTGTGTTAAAATATGAACTGAATTATTATGTACAAACTGGTCGGTTTTTGGCAAACTCAAAAAGCAAAATGAGCTTCCAAGTCACCCCTTTAAGGGGCGTTAACCATATCAAAAAATTATCAAATCATTCCAAGTACCTACTTTAAAAATTATTTAATAAAAACGGAAAAATATTATTTTCAGCGGCGTCTTTTAGGGGCCTATGCATGGAGGATCTGCCGAATTTTTTAAATAGGAAAGTGCCATGTTGTGTTTACACCTTTGTATATGTATTCCCCATATGAAACCAGGCCCCTATTTTCAGAACAGCATGTATAATATCGTTTTTTCCAACACCTCCAAAAAATCTAATCTATCGACCAATGTGTTTAGGACTCCAATGAATAATATTATTATACAGGGTGTCCTACGAACATGGGCTGATTTCCGAAACTCGAAAAATACAGTTACAATAATTCCGCAATTTTCAACTCATCATCTATCATCATCATCATCATCCTCAGCCCATGCCTCCTCCAACAGTTTCCATGTCCGTCTATCCACGGCTGTCTGCAACCAGTTCAACCCTGCTATTCTTTGGATTTCATCCCGACGTCGCTGTGGGGGTCTCCCTGCATTTCTTGTTGTGACTCTTGGCCGCCACTGCATTATTTTGTTAGTCCACTTAGATGGGTTCTGCCTTGCAACATGACCTGCCCACTTTAGTTCGGCTACTCTTCTCAAGACGTCCGTTACCCTTGTTCTTCTTCGAAGCTCCTCATTTCTTATGCGATCTCTTAGGCTGATTCCCAACATGGCGCGTTCCATGGCTCTCTGAGTTATTTTGAGTCTTTCTGTACTCTTCTTTGTAAGTGTCATAGTCTCCAGTCCGTATGTTGTGACGGGTAGAATGCAAACCTCATAGACTTTCCGCTTAAGGGTGATTGGGTTGCTTGGTTGTTTGGTTTTGTTTTCCCAGTCTGATCCCCTGAGCTTGGCCCAGGTATGCTATTCAGATCATGCTATCTAAAACAGCTCTGCTCTATACAACTTATTTTTTTTAGAAATACACTTTCGATTTTACCGGAAGTAAACGTCAAGTCGCTTACTTCATATGGGACGCTCTGTATATTACCACAAATTTACGTTCTCACAAAGATTCTGAACACTTTTTATGTATAAAGTTTTATCCATATCTCTAACGGTTTTGGAAATATTTGCATTTTATTATAATACATGACGGATACAGTCCTGAGATAACAAAATATTCTACAATGGAAATTTGCAGTCATAAACAAGGACTAATTTACTTTTATGAAGATTGTCCCTAAAAAATGTGAAATTTGCCATAAAAAATATTTTTTTAATTGTAACCCCGAATTTTTCTCACAAAAGCGTGTTCAGCTTCAAAAATAAGTACAAAAATGCAAATATTTCATAAACCGTTAGAGGTAGGAATAAAACTTAATACATAAAAAGTGTTAAAAATATTTCAAAGAACTGTTATTTATATGAAATAATTACTGACATCTACTTCCGGTATAACCGAAAGTGCCACTTTTTAAAAACATATTTTAGATGTATGGAGCAGAGCCGCTTTAGCATGATCTGAAATTTTCGGAATTATTATAACTGAATTTTTGGTGTTATGTTTACCACCCTATAATCGTGGGACATACTTATGTTTTCCTTCATACCGTTAAAATAGCGAAATTAAACGTTTTTCATCGTTTCAAAGATAAATAGAAATTATCGTGCTTTCTGTTCACATACAAATTCATGATATTCTTGTATATTGCCAGAAAACTTTTCACACATCCATATATATTTAGAAAAAAAACTTTTTGTTCATATCAAGAATATCTTTAGTTATTGTTTAGTTATTAAAGAATATAGATATTGTTACAACTATCTCTAATTTCTAATCCAACCGATTAATTTATAGAACTTACCTTAAATGCGTGGTACAAGTATAAAGTTTTGGTTATGTCACAAGCAAGCACTTCCCAGACTGGTTTCGAACCATCAGTTCTCGTCAGTTGGATTTGGCTTGCAAATCACACAGTTCCGTAAGTTAATAAAAGGGTTTTTTTTTTAAACAATATTATAAATACAATCAACATCACGATCACATATAGAGGGTCGCTTTTATGTATGTAAACGACGGATTATTTTCGAAACTAAGAGAGCTAGAACAAAAGGATTACTACAAAAATTATAAGGTTCTTTCCAGTCTATTTACAGAAAAAAAATTTAGTATACAGGATCAGTCAAAAGGCGAAGCAAAGCTCATTTTTTTTAAATGAAACACCCAGTATGCTAGTCAATAATTGAATACCGAGTTGTTAAACTAATTTTTACTGTAATTGTTTTTACTTTTAAATAACCAGTCAAATGTGAAGGTAGAAACAACTAGACACACAAACTGATGATGGTGGAGAAAGACACCGAAACGTATTTGTAACATTTTAAATAATAAACAATAAAATTGACTGAAACCCAGGAATATTTTGAAGTGAATTCTTTTTACTGTAATAATGTTGATTCGTCAGAAAGCATAATATGGTTGACAAAATTGGAATTTTGATGAATTCTATTCATCATAACTTCACAAAATTCAATTCGGAGATCAAAACCGTCTTCGCTTAATTCGTGTAATAAACTAACTTTGGATGGATGGAACTTTCCACTTTTTAAAATGTTTTGAATGGTATATCAACTCATGCTTTTTCATGCTCATCATCAGTTTTTGGATTTGCTACCACATCTAACATGACATCCATAGAACTTTCTTTACTTGGCACACTTATTGGTCTTCCAGTTTTGGTTCGGTCTTCAACACCTCCTGTTTCATGAAAACGCTGCAACGTTTTTGCATCAGTATATTTAGAGATTGGTCCTCTGCATTGTCGGTTCGAATGCAGCCAATTAAAAAAATCGTGACTTTTGACTGCCGAATTGAATCCGAGAATCGGAAAAATTGCGTGTTCTATCTCCATATCCTATCATCATTAATATTTCAATACGCTCAGTTTCACTTAAACGTGCCATTTTAAAGCTCAAACTGTTCACAAGAAGTCATGTTATTTAAACATCGACTGTTTAGAACAAATGACTCGGCGTTGTTACTGTGATAAACTAACCTTCTAAGATAACCTGATGAACAGTGTTTTTTATATTTGATATAATAATTTGGAGAATTACATCAAAACATAATTTTGGCTACTGGATATTTACAAAACGGCTAAATTTAAACATGTAATGTGTTATACGATTTTTGTATAAAACGTGGAGAAGAATGCAATTATTGAATAAAATACAGGGTGTTCCCTTCATAAAAAGAAAAGGTAAGGGTTGCTGTGACTTTTGACTGATACTGTATACTAAATTTTTCTTTGCGTAAATAGGCTGGAAAGAACCTTACAATTTGTGAATTAATCGTTTTATTCTAGCTATCTTAGTTTAGGGAATAATTCACCGTTTCCATACATAAAAGCGACCCTGTGTATACAGGATTATTTTACGCTATACGGCACGGAAGTTTGCGGGGTAAACCGTTTGATTTTTACAAAGTATAATTTGATGAATCCACAGACGCCTACCGGGCGCACATTTTAAAAATATTTTTGTAATGTACAGGGTGTCCCAAAAGTAGTCAAATATTTCTAAAGTATTTGACACGTGAAAATTAGATTAGATTTTGATTAAATTCGTATTATTTAAAAAACCTTTATATTTAGGTATTATAAACCTTATTAAAACAGACACTTATTTTGCACAGAGAATCCAAAAATTCAATAATATACTGGGTATTCCAATTAAAAAAACACAACTTTGATTCTTTTAGGGCTTTTGGGACACCCTGTACATTGCAAAATATTTTTAAAATGTGCGCCCGGTAGGCGTCTGCCAATTCATGAATAAATACTTTTTAAAAATCAAACGGTTCAGCCGCAAATTTCCGTGCCGTATAGCATGAATAACACTGTATACAGGGTGTCTCTTAAGCCCATGATCAAAAGGGCACTGACACATTCTTTGGCTCAAATGAAGACAATATGACCTAACTTTTATTATGAAAAAGTGTCCGGCACCGCTTCTTTTGAGGGTCAAAGTTCTTCAAAAAAAAAGTTTTTTTTGGAAACATCGGGAAAATGGTATGAGTGATTTTAAGAAAACTCGCTGTGCATTTGTTCCTAGGTAAGACTCATGTTTTAAAGAAGGTACCGAGTTCATCCGCTTTGGGCAAGTGAGTTTTGGGTGTTTTGGTACAAAAACTACCAGAACTATTTATTTGGAAGCTGGAATCAACTGATCTTTTTTGAGGTGATGCACTTTGTAAAATTTTGTTTTTTGATGATCCATTAATTGTCAAGCGTTTCATAATTTTAACTGACGGCCCCATAGTCTTTTGGAAACGTTTTCGTACGAATTGCGTTCATCAGAAAGTTCACGAAAAGAAGAGCGAGTTTTTAGCAAAATATGGCCCAGACGTAGGAACAAATCCACAGAAAGTTTTATTAAAATCCATCTGAGCGTTTTCCCCGATGTTACAAAAAACTTAATATAAGTTTTGATAATGTAAAAAGTCAACAGAAATATTTTTTGCGCAAAAGCTATGAATGCTGCAAGATTTTACAAGGAGTACGAAAATGTCAAAAGAGAATTAGTGCATCAACTCAAAAAAAAATCAGTTGATCCAGCTACCAAATAAAAAGTTCTGGTAGTTTTTGTACCAAAACACCAAGAATTCCTCACTAGCCCAAAGCGGATGAACTCGGTTGCTTCATCAAAAGATGAGTCTTAAAAATAATTTTTTTGAAGCACTTTGACCATTAATAGCAGAGGAACGAGACATTTTTTCTTAACAAAAGTTAGTTAGCTCAGATCGGTCTTTTGATCTAAAGAATATCGCAGTACACTTTTGATCATGTGCTTACGGGACTTATTTTGCTGCAAATAAGCCTGCGTTCACTGTCTCACACTAATATACATAGACATAGCAAACACCATGTACTTGTTCCACGCATTTATGTTTGTGCAATCAACCAATAAACTATTTTCTTACCTTAAATGGTGCTCATTCAAAGGGTTTCCCACTTTTGCTTTTGGTTTTCTTAAGTCGAAAAGTCCCAGCTTTTCTAGTTTTAATGAAACTTTTGATTTCGTATTTCTCACTATCTGAACAGGTGACGACTTCTTTCCTACTTTTGGTTTAATTTCGATGGTAGTGGTTGATAAACTATCCCCTTTCGCAGCATCTAAATTGATATATTAAGAGCTTGGCGCTCAGGATTTGTATATGAAGAATTCTGTAGAATTTTCAGCTTTTCCCTCAAAAGCTCAACCTCTTTGGAGGTATCGATCTTTATCTATTGATCGATTAAAATAAGTATCGGTGTCATAACACAATGGTTTGTGACTATTTATATCGTGCCCTTTGAGATCTACTAGCTGACAATATTCTCTGCAATTGGAAGGATTTAATCGAGAAGCGACCCAAGTTGTTGGCGTTCTCTAGATCTTGATTGTCGCTACCTAATCGCAGTTTTGATACATGGAAGCCATTTGATTTCAAATAGGAACCAGAAGAAATTCCTGCTTATGGGCACGAGCCTTTGCTACATTTTTACTAGGTTCTAAAAGTTTATTTCGCGATTCCATTGTAAATAAACATTCACAACGGGTTGTTTCGATTCAAAAGAATCTGATGCAGAACAGTAATCATATGGCTTGATGGACTTTAAACAGTCTACATCATTTTTGGTTGATACTGTCATATTTGATGGCATTTGACGAATTATTGGTGATATATGAGGTTGGAAGCTCTACTAAGTTTGATCTGAAATTAATTAATAGATTCCTCAATTATCAAAAACGCAAAATACTCTAAAATACAAATTACAATAAATACCCACATTAGTATGACACCATACAAGTGTAGGATAAATTTTCTAAATATTTCCCTGGCACTTACCTACATGTTTTAATATATGTAAGCAAAGTGACAAGTTAAGCCCTTCAGGGATAACTCAACAAAATTATATTATTACAATTTTTAGTTCCATAAGTGAGTGTTTAAACCAAAAAATGTGCATTTAAATATTTGTAGACATTTCCATTGGTTTATCATGTTAAAATGTAAAAGTTCAACAGATTTTAGAAATAAATTGCACACTTTTATTGAGAACATAAGTAATTATACAGGGTTTTCCATAAATATGTTAAAATATTTTAACAGCGTGCTCTTCTAGTCATTTTAGAGGGGCGTATTCCTGAGAATTTTTTTAATTTGAGGTCTCATTTTTGAGATATTTGATTTCCAAAATGGCGGAAAATATTAGTTTTTTTCTTTAAAAGGTTAAACATAGAACTTCAATTTTGGTATCATTATAGCTAATTGAGTGCCATTTTATGGTAGTGTCTTGTGGTTCAGTTTACTTTATACAGGGTAGAAATGTGGAACCCCTACTTTTGTTTTGTTCAGAACTTTTTATGTGCCCTTAAACTTTTAACAACATAATTTTTTAAATTACTACAAGATATTACCAACTTTTTTGTATCTCATTGTTTTTTCCTAGGACCACTAGTTTGCTCGCAAAAAAAATAAAATCGTTTATTTGTCGTTCTCAAATTGTATAAGTAATTAAGTAATTTTTGTAAAATCTAATAACGTTTTAATATAACAATTTGGTACGCGTTATTAGTTAATTAACTAACAACCCAATTTTTTTACGGCCATTTTGGAAATCAAATATCTCAACAATGAGACCTCAAATTAAAAAATTCTCAGGAAGACCCCCCTCTAAAATGACTAGAAGAACACTCTGTTAAAATATTTTAACATATTTACGGAACACCCTGTAGATTTATGTTTTTTTCTCAAAGCATATATATATAAGTAAAGCAATAATTTGCAAATACGCCATTTTTTAAAAAGGCGTCAGCGTTAGTGGCTTACAGAACGCTGTGTTTCATCATAACTAATTCATTATAGTTGCCGTGAAAAAACTTACCTTATTCTACAGCAGTCATATTTAGCATCATGCCAATTCTTTAAATCATAATCTAATTCCATATTTTCGTACTCATTGCATTTATTGTACTTCTTAGGTGTGAGAGTCTTCATTTCTTTGCATTTCTTCTTGCAATAATCCAAACTTTCGCTTTTTGTTCGCCTTCTCGGTGAATTTTTTTCACATGTTGAACACCAGGAGGTATATGAGAACTTGCAGTACTTTTCTCTCGCTTCTGGACTTGTGTGGTACGGAAGGCTAATGTTGCAGTCTCCCATGTTACAAACAGGATTATATGTACTATCTGCTTTGTAACAAAACTTTGCTATACATCATACTTTCAACTAGCTAAAAAATAATTAGATATTAGTAATAAATAGCTCAATAAACTGCTGATACTAATACTTGTTAGATGCAAATACCACTAAAATAATACAGTGACAATCTGAAAACTTGCAATGGCATAGTTATCTGAACAAAAAAAATCCCACGGAACCGTTTCTATAATAAATAGAGGAAATGAAATTTATGTATTAGATAAACTAATCCTAGCAACACTCTAGCCGCTAGCCATATCCAACTCTAAAATTTTAATGAAGAAAAAGAGTCGAGAGTTGCCATTTAAAATTTTAGAGTTGAGGTAGATAGTTTCTTTTGGAAGATGCTCCACCACAGTATGTTGTACCACCAATGTATATTCGCCGATTTCCAAGCGCAATCTTTTCCGAAAGGTGGATAGGGCGCGGGTGTTTGTAATGTGGGTCCATAGATCACCCGATTTAAACCCGATAGATTTTTTCCTTTAAGGTTGCCTTACGACTTTAGTATATGGCACGGCCGTGAATAATGTTGTATGACCAACCGAGCGAGTTATTAACAGTTGTGCGGAAATTAAACAAAAGGAGGGAATATTCTGGAATATTCTTTAGAGAAGTAATATTCTCCATTTTCGAGAAAAAGTACGTCTTAAAAAAGAATTTATGCATAGGACACCATTTTGAGCATTAGTTATGAAACTATTATCGTTTGAAATAAATTCTTTGAGACCTATCTGGAAGGTCGCACACAGTATGTATGTACCAATACAATGATTTTAAATCAAAATCAATTTTAGCATTGTCTGGGGTGCCGCAGGGATCTAACTTGGGGCCACTCTTTTTGCTAACTTTTATATATTCAGCAACAGTTTTACTCCGATGATCTCATCTCACAACTTGTATATCGGTTAATTCATTCCAATGTATTCCTGGGTTTCAGTCAATTTTATTGTTTATTATTTAAAATGTTACAAATACGTTTCGGTGTCTTTATCCACCATCATCAGTTTGTATGTTTAGATGTTTCTTTCTTTACATTTGGTTGGATATTCAACCAAATATTTATATTATATTATATTATAAAAAAAACTTATTAGGCTAGAGCTTAGTGTGGCTGTGAAAGACAACTCCTATATGCTATAACCACAGCTTATATATCACGATATACAGTGTGTCCAGTATAAAATGATGTACATGGGGATATTGGAAACCGTTAGAGTTACAGGGTGGACCAAATGAGGAAAAAGTTTCGCAATCAAGTGCCTATAAATAATCTGTCATCAACTTTTTTGAACTCGGAATAGCAACGGGTATACAGGGAAAAAAATAAAAAAGTGCGTTTTATAAAATCCTTTATATCGTGTTTATTATAAAAGATACAATAACGAAATTTTCAGGGTGGGGGTAAAAAATGAGCGTGATTTTGAAAATAAAGTAAAAAATAATCTAGGCCCACTATGTTCAATGAGACCGAAGTCAACTTTTGTTTTTCTTATGGGCGCCATATTGAATTTCTGCATTTTTAAATTTCACTTTAAATATGCTCTTCAACCATGTATAACATGTTTATGTTCGGTCAAGTTAAATAATTAAAATTAACAAAATTATGATTTAATGGTAGTAGGCATTGATATTTCTATTAATTATTACTTTAAATTATTATTGATCATACATCGAACACTGCAAAAGAACAAGTAACATTTTAGGATTAAAGTAGGTGTTCAAAAAAGCCACCGTTTTCTCGCACGCACAACATACATCGTCTCATTACTGCTTCACAGGATTTTCTGATCATTTCGGGGTAATTCTGTTAACAGCTTCTATAACAGCGTGTCTCAGCTCCTCTTCGGTTTCGTATGACGTACAGTATACCAAATTTTTGAGGAAACCCCATGCAAAAAAATCAAGCAGTGTTATGTCAGGGGATCTCGCAGGCTATCTTACTGGTCCCAGGTTGCCTATCCACTTGTTGGAAAATTTGTGATTTCAAAATTCTGTGATAATACGTCCATTATGTGGCGGCGCGCCGTCTTGTTGGAAATACAAGTTTTGCAGGGTAGCTACTGGAACATCCATAAGTGCTTCCGCTACGTTAGTTTGTAAGAGGTTCAAATATCTCTCGGAATTTAAGTTCTCATTAAAAAAAATGGTCCAATCACGTGGGTACCCACAATACCTAACCAGACGTTAAATCCAAACCTAACTTGGTGCCTAACTTGACGAACTAGCCGTGGATTTTCTTCTAACCAAAAAACGGTATTTTTACGATTAAATAGTCCACATTTAGTAAATTGGCTCTCATCTGACCAAAGGACTTTTAAGGAAAAGTTTGGTATCTCGTTGTTTCTTTGAATAAACCATTGACAAAATGCCATTCTTCTAATCGCATCGCCATTCTGGAGTCCCTGGCAGGGCCGTTCACCATAGGGGTGATATTTATGACGCTTTAAAATAATATTCGCCGTTGACCGCGCAACACCTGTTGTGGCTTCAATTTGACGCAAAGACGTACGAGGTGTCTCAACCACGCTTTGCATTACCAAATTTTCTTTATTTTCGTCTGGAAGTTTCTTTTTTTACCTTAGCAAAACTCCCGTAAGCTACAAGGTTGTCTTTCAGACGCCTAAACATAGTTCTACCAGGTTGTCGCCTTTCTGGATATTTATTTAAATAAATTTCTTCAGCTTTCGCTTCATTTCGACGACAGAGAATAAAACTCTCCAACATATCGTATTTTTCATAATTTGAAAAGTGATTCATTTTGAAATACACAATTAATTACAAACACTTGACACTGACAATAAATTCTACTTTG